>JACTOM010000905.1:26226-289656 GCA_015832385.1 Elymnias hypermnestra
AAAAAAAAAAATAACTGCATGAAATAAAAAGTTTATTATTGTAATAGAGTAGAACATTCTTTGTTCAATCACCAATGACATCCCCCCCTTCCCCGCTACGACGGATTTTATGTGACCAATTTTGTTTACGTTTGGATTGTCTTAGTTCATTTTCATTAGGGATTCCTATTTTTTTCTTGAAAAAGTAATATAGCCTAAGTAGTTCGGCGAGAAAGCAGCTTTCTAATGGTAAAAAATATATAAAATCGGTCCAGTGGTTTTTGTGTGAAATCGTTACAAATGTTTCCTCTTAATAATATTAGTCTAGATGTGAGCCGGCGCCGGGTGCCCGTGCAGTCGTAATGAGTGTCAATGAGAATCCGCAGGCCGTGGCCCGCCCGATGCTATCTGCCCTCGGCGGGCGGGACCACTTAAATCTTACCCACATGAGTAATTTCATTAATTTCGTGCCCGCATTTGTTTGTCGTCCATCTGTAACTGGCCGCGGCCAAAACGGCCGAGGCTCAATTTCATATCTGATTCGGTAAAGTCACGCGCTACCGACTCTGATTGAAGGCACGGGATTGCATACATCGCAATCGTCACAACGAAACGGAATATTGCGTACGAGCAGCGCTCGACTGCGATGCGAGCTGTCGCTTGCGGCCGCTGCGGCGACTAGGCTCGACCGAAGGTCGGCGCCGGTCTAGATAACTTAAAAAATATTGCTCCTGGAATCGGAACCGGGGCCTTTAGATCTGTGAGAAAAATAAGGAAACCACCGGCATCGAGTGTCGCCCGCGTCGTCATCGAAACAGGTGCGCAGCGAGCACCGAAGACGCATCTCCGCGTCTCCGCGTCTCCGCGCGGCAGCTGTGCGGCCACGCGCCGCGCCCTCCCTTCGCGACGAGTTCATTTTATTTTGGAATTGTTTTTTCTCGTGCCCCCCCCTCCCCCTCCCCCTCCACCTCTACCTCCCCTCCGTGCGGTGCGGAGCGGGTGTTGTTTTAATTTGGATACGGGCTGCAATAATAAATTGCCGGTTTTAACTCCGCTTCGCTGACTAATGACAAATAAAGTGATCCTCCCCGCTGCTCTCTATGCTCACTGATATATTGCACTCTATTCTCATTTCTTACGATGGAGAGCGGGGCCCTTTGTTTTGTTAGATTTGGTCTTTCCAGTGCGACACCGGCAGGATTAAAGTTAGTTCACTCGATTCTTCTTCGCCTCAGTTCGAGCGGCTTCATGCGATTTGGCCGCGGGACTTTCGAATCATCACTCACCGCCGTTTTGTTCAACGGGCTTTTCGAATTTAGCGGGAAGGGATCTCTCGTGCCGATGTAAATGCCGGTTCAAAAGAAACATTCCGAATAAAACGATATGTGTTACTCAAATTTAAATTACTTCTCACTTCTAGGTCGGCAACGCATCGGCGGTCCCTATGACGCTGCAGGTGTCCACGGACGGCGGTAATCACTTAACATCAGGTGACCCGCCAGCTACTTTGTCTGCCATTATTATAAAAAAATACTTATATATTGATTTAAAACTTAAACATGTCAGCAAAGTTTCAACGACTAACTTTCTCGAGCTTCATAATCCCAAATCACCCCTTTTATTTTGTAACGTTAATTATTTACCAGAAAAAGTTCCACCGAGTTGGACATTTTGGAGCTCAGCGAGGCGGACCGCATTTCCCGTGGCAACTTCAAGATAAAGGTAACAGCCGATATACAAAAATCCTAAAATCCGTGCGGCAGATACGCGCCGAGTTCATCGCGAGCTCTATCCGCTGGTGTGAGTCGGCTGCGGAGTCCGGCGAGGCCGGCCACGGCCAACGAACGCCACACCGCTCCATTGCCGGGGGTTCCCAGTTCTCCAGGCTGAAGTTATTCGACACTCGAGTGGACAGGAGCTGTGCTATCTTATGCAGGTCATGTTGAATTTTGATCCAGACATTTTTTGCATGTCGGGGCATACAAACTGATTTCGTTATTTATGACAGCAGGATACGGAGCACCGGCCCGGGTAGCCCTCGCCATGCGCCAGGAAGCCGACGCACGCGCCGCAGCAGCAGGGCCGCCCAGCCTCGCCCCGCGCGTCTCCGGCCGAAGGGAGAAGTTCTATTTCGGTCGGTGCCCTCCGCGCCACTCTGCTTTTTCCCGGCCGCGTATTTTATCCCGTCTATTCCCGGCCGCGAGGGGAGCTCATTCGAGGAGGCGCTCGTGCCGCCGCGCCGTTTTTTACTCGCGGCCAATGGCGACGTGCTGTTCCTGCCACGCGGGGGGAGTTTTTTACACTCCTCGTGTACCTTTTTATGAGCGGGCGTGCGTTTTACGCGGTACATGAACCGCACGGAGCTCCGCCCCTTTCGAGCGATGCGTGTATATTGTTAAATAAACCAATGACACATTGTAAATCGTTACCGATTATTTTAAGCGACTGGAGCCGATCACGCTGATCAGCGCACGAACCGCAGTCGGTCCCGATCGCCGCTCCCAGACCTGAGGACGAGGCGACGTCAGCGTCCGCCACTTCCCGAAGCAAATACGAGCGACCGATTGATCCGCAATATTGAGTTACGGATTTATTTGCCAGCAGAGAATGTCCGACGCTCTGTTTGTCTGCGATCGTTTACTGAATATTGTATTACCGGCGACGGAGGGAGCCGTTTTCCTCGTATACTCGTATAGCTCTATGAAAATGGGCGATACTGGTGAACGCCGAGTTCGACGACCAATTAAAGAGGAAAAATTATAACCGATAACCTGGACTTCACCCCGACCTAATGAGGCGAGGGAGCGGAACGGTAAACTTCGAACAAATATTCGTAAGCGGTCCCAAAACGTCACGTATTGTTTCCAAGGTCTGGTAAGCGAATAGTGATAAAATGTTATTGAGAGCCTCGAAGCCGTATAAGTATTGAATAAAGGATTAAAAATGGCCTTCTTCTTCTCCTGCGACTCGCCGCGCTCTATGCCGTTGTGCAGTAGAGCAACGCCCTCACGTGCATCACCTGAGGACCTCACAAGTATTATGAGATGGTGATGTAAATGTCACAAAATACTCAAATAAGTATCCGCGGAGTTACAAAAATATTGTAAATTGAATTTAACGTTACAGTATATAGACCTCGTAATGTGATACACGATCTTTTGTAAAAACTGAGCACACAATAGGCGCAGTGTGATAGTGATAGTGATGGGTAACACTGAGGAGTTCGTTGCGGTTCATGATGTCGCAATACAAACTTCTCTAAATCGCAAGTTAACACGACGTGTACTTCAAAACATCAACTTGTCATTTTTTAGATCATAGATATGAGACCAAATTTCCATCTGGGGTAGGAAACTTCAGCCGTGTGAGTAGTATCAGATTGAGCTGCAGCGCGGCTGGGTCGAACTCGATCAGTGATGAATAAGCTACTCACGCTGATAACGTGCCCGCCCACCTCGCCTACGCGCGCAGCACCCCGTCAGAGGACCTCGCGGTTCCTAATTCTAGTTCATTATGTAAGCCACCTTGCAATCGTGTAAAATTATATTAAAGAACGTTTCAAACCTTACGAGTGTTTCTTCGCATCCCGTTCTGAGAAGAACCCGCAACATATCTTATATCCATGTTAACGACTAAATGATATCTTCCCGTATAATACCGACCTATATAGAGAAGGTAAGTAGCCGCCCACTCGCGTCCCAATACTGGGCTCAGATCTGCTCACTCGTAGCAGAGCATAAAACTCCGAACTCCACGAAGGCAGAAACACTGAAACCCCTTCGTATCGACATTGATATTCACCTATTTACGGAATGAGTAGTGTTCCGAAAGTCACTATAACCGTGTAAAAGTGGAGACCATTTTTGCCGGGCATAAAACACGGAGGGGCCGGGGGTGCCGGGGGGTGCGGGAGCTGTCGGGGGTGTCGGGGGCGCCGGGGGTGCGGGCGGTTGCCGGGCAACGCGCGACCCTCGGAGGGGAAAAAACGGGTAAAAATTCCGGCGGCGAATGGACGCTGATTTTTTATGGCGTCGTAGATTTTTTCCTCCGCGACGAGCACGCACAGGGTGCTCCGCGCGCGGCGCCCGGGAGCTGCCGACTGCTGCCGAGCCGAAGCACAGAAACACCTTGGCAATTGTTCGGTGTGCTTTATAACTTAACTGTTCGGGTATTCATGAGAAAATTAGCATTAATGTCCTAAAATCTGTCCCTAGGAACCATATGAATGCATTTAATTTAAATTACTCAAGGACCAGACAAAAGGACAGACTCATGGAAACTTACAACATAGTCTCGCGTAAAGGCGATGTTGACATTCTCGGTTGTGACGATTATTTAAAATTTGTCGAAATTATCAAAAAACTTCTCCGTATTTAGATTAGTTTTAGACTAAGTTACAAAATAAAACTTCATTTCGGAATACATAGTCGACGTCGTTAGCCGTATTTTCTCACAATAGTATTGGCGAAAGAGTGGACTCCGGCAACCTTAGTCGCTTCCATTCTGGCGACGTCGCTGGTGGCGGAAAAGTATTTGTAGACTGCATAATGAAGTAATAGTTCGTGGTCGTGTTACGTATTACATATTATCACAGAACATTGCAATATGACGGCCGCTGAACGTAGCTCGCACCCTTCGCCCGCTGAAGCTCACCACAGAAACTAAAGACCGCTAAATGCAGAGAGTTATCACAACGGACAGGAACAAACCGGCAGCGCCACAGCTGAGGGCGAGAGAGCTTCGGAGATCGAGTGGAGCGTATGAGGTTTGGATATGTCTATACATACTCGTATACGAGATGTATAACGAATCATAGTAACCTACTTCGAAAAAAGGAGGAGGCCATCAATTCGTCTGTAGTGAATGCAATGTCTGTAGGATATACAACATTTTTAGGCCTAAGGGATGTCCTACATATATGGCTATAGGTGAGAACTACGAAATGGAGCATCAAACTTGGCCGACGCCGACTCCGACTATAATAATAATCGTAACTACCTTACAATATCGTAATACATTGAGACTTTTAAGGAGTCCAATCATTTTTCATTTCACTTTACTTATTAGGACCTGAATAAAGTGATTTTTCCATTTTAGAGCATAAATTTGTTTTGAAAGCGGATCTTTTTGTTAAAATTTGTATAAATAAGTTGAAGTTTATTTAAGAGTGATCGGACCTGCAGCCTGTTGTCACGCAATGTAAGCTTATAAAAGTACGTTTAAAAGAGTAACTGGTTTATTGTCAGTTTCTTCTCGGTAAAATAATCTTTCAGGTCCGGTGCTCAAATCCTTGCGAATGGACATACTATTTAATTAAAACGAGCTCATTGCGGTTTGACAGGTCGAACGACAAGCGCGCAGCAGAAGAACGAGACTTATTCGAACACGGATACGTGTTGCTTGAAAGAGGGTCCTTGGCCGCCTTGGCCGTTTGAACAGTGGAAAAGGCGGCGTCGGAGCGGCCTGTATCGCGAGGGCAATCCGCCGAGAAGTAAATCCCCGCGCGTGTGTGAGTGAAGTGCGGAGGCTGCAAATATTATAAGTATGGATTTTATCGACCTCTCCCTCCCCCTTCCCCGGCCCTCCCCCGCCCCCTCCTCCAGCCTTCGGAAAAAATGCTCTCGCAGGGAATGTAAAATGACGAGGCCGAGGGCGGCCGCCCGCTTCGAAACAACCCCGAGTCATTTCGAAAGACATATCATCGCTCGGGGCCGATGGGCCGTTCCAATACATGTTGGCTTTTTAATGGAAGAGCCCGGCCGAGGAGCGTCATGATCGGCGAGTGAGCACCGATCGACCTGCTTATTTATTGCTGACGGGTTACCGCCTGACCGTAACGCCGCCTGGTGGTAGGTGATGATACAGCCTACGATAGAAGTGCCCCGACCCGTGACTAGTCCTCACGGTCTGTAAACAGGATTATGCACACTTGAATGTAGTATTTCTATTTGGCCGCGCTTTTATCGGCAGACTGGCCGAAGCCTCCCACCAGACCGGACTCCGACAATTTAGTGAACGCAATTTCCTAAACGAGCTCTGCAGGGAATCGCGCCGTGACTCACTCTGATATTATATACAGACTGTGTAATTCTCGTGCCATGAAGACGTCGGGAAGACCAACAAGTTTTTGATGCACGTATCGAGTGAACGTTCGCAAGGAGCTCTCGTGCACCTATAGGAGGAGCCGGCAGGAGCAGAGTCAGTAGTCGCGCCTTCGAGGCGTCAGGCGTCTTCGTTCCGCATCCACAAACATGCGCAGGTGTACTCGATGCTTTAAAGACCTGATAACGCAGGAAAACTCTTTGCTTCGTACTAAATGTATTGATGAATTTTTAAATCAAAAACATGGAATGCGTCTAATTTTTTGACAAAGTGTCCATGTCTTCCTCTCCTATTTGGATACCAAAATCAATGCTCCCAGGTCGATGTCACATTTAACTATAATAAGATTGTATCTATAATCTATCTTGTTATACTTGTCTATTTTAAAGTGTATAAAGTTAAGTGTGACTGCATCGAATAAAAGGTTTTTTTATTATTAACAATTATGTTGACTTATTCGTTGTGCTGTAAAGGCAAGAGAGTTTTAAACAATACCATCTCGGGATTTATAATATTAATGTAGACAAAGTCACCAAAGACTCTGATTAGAGACGACATCATTCACGCTGACCTATCTTTTTATATGAGAGTTTTCATTCAGGTCAGTGAAGCCGTCGGTCAGTTATAAGAGGACGTATAGATATGAAACATAACATTTGACAACAAATTCAATCTGATGAGTGCAGTTTTAAATAATGCCAGAGACATCAGACAGTCGCGATCTACAACTCGATGACGTCGTTGTCACCGACTGTCTCCGAGCGTTCTCCTGCTCTGCAGCGACCCTTCGCGCCCCTGGCCGCCCTCGTCGCGAATGCAGCCGAACTGAATCAATAGCCCCTTGTACCCGTATTGTCCGGGAACCCCATCGCAAAAAACACTGGCGAGGCAGTTTTGAAGCGAAAGGGTTGGAGGCCATGTTGAATTCGGGCGGCGTGCGGGCCCTCCGCCGATTCGCCATCCCTCGCAGCTATGACCCCGCTATTCCTCGTAAACTATCGGTGACTGGACAAACTTGTGACACGCCAAGTATTCAATCTGTAACCGCGTGAGGAAGAGATTTTATTACCGACCTTTGTTGGTTACGGATAAACCGCAGACGTCGTTCTGGTCTTTAGAGGCAATGGCCAACGGTGCCGCTCTTCGCCTCGGTAACTGTCCATGTGTGTATGCATTGAATCGTATGAGGGCTCACTATAAAGTATTCGCGTATATATTATATTCATTACATTATGTATTGTGTATTATTTTAGTAGTGAATCGTAGTGAATTCACCACCGTTTCGAAAAAGTCATCATCGGGTACTCTTTTAACAACAATTTTTACTCAGCCAAAATACATACTCAGAAAGTAATGAAATAAAGGTAGAGAAAAAAAGGATCTCTAACTACCTCATATGAATTGATTGAAAAGCCGATACGTGCCAGTCCACAGAGCTCTTCAACCGTAATATGGTTCACATGAAAGGCTTCCTCGGGTCCTCCTACAGTTCCAGTTAGCGTGAAACGGTAAAGGCGGTTTGTGCTGAGCCTAAAGCGGGGCTCTTCTCGCCGCAGGTGCGAAATCGCATCGCTCAAACGTGACATTCGGGACCAATGCAGCTACGGAATGGACATTCCTAATCGCCTCGTCCTTGCCAAAGCACAAAGCACAAAACACTCGCACACAATGCGTTTTTTACGGCCGAGCCGCCGCACGACACCGAGTCGCTCAGGCTCAGAGTTCTTTACTCGTATGCCCAAAAAACTGCCGGTCGCCATAAAAAGCGCATCTATCTTGCTTTTTGTGGCTTATGGATTGGCTTTTGTGAAATGAATGGCCACTGATTTGCGCAAATACCTGAGCGTGATGTTTTATTGCTTGCAGGTGACCGTTTCGCTTATGCGCCTCGAGTACGGCCGCACGGCATTGTATTTTTTAACTGCTCTTTTTTGGGAGTATACGTGGAGGGACACGCACTCTCCCCGGCCTCCGAATGAGGCGCCGCGAGTGCGAAACCTTCGCACCGCCCGTGAATTGCCACTGCCACCTTTTAGTGGGCACCGAGTACGGAACTGTTACACGGATAAAGGCCGCTCGATTTCTCGTCAGGGGTGTGAGTTTTAACTTTCATTACGAAACGGATAACGTGGCCGAGGTCGTCCTTGGCCATGTAGAACGATCCATCGCGGCAAGGGATCTCTCCAGTCAAAAAAGGACGTCTATGCGTACATTTTGTTAGTTCAGAAGCCGATCATGATGTTTGCATGATAATTGGTTAAGCCGCTTGATATTAGCGCCGACGGATGCGAGATTTTTATAGATGACAAATAGTTGTCAGTTGTTGAGGTACAAATTCAAAGCTCTTGTAACTTTTGATGGCGCCGTGGAAATGCCGTTTGCAATATGCACATAGAGGCAGTCGGTCTCTTGCTGTACGTGGAAAAGTTCCATCGCACCAATGTTAATGAACGACTTCGATACAGTTTACGGAGCCGAAATAGTAACTTTGCTAAATTTACTAAGCTAATTTAATCTTTCATCTTTAATACGTAATTATCTTTTTTCTTGTTCTTGCAATGTTGTCAGGGCAATGCAAGGCACATTTTAGGCTATTGTCCTGTCCTATTATGTTTTCCCGTCTTACTACAAAATTAAAAATAAAGAAGAATATGTAATCGAGTGCATTTAATGAATAATACACGTTCGTAATTTAGATGAATTACTTTGAAAAGTAACATCGGCAACAGAATTCCGCTGCTGCAGTCGAGGTTTCCAATGCGGCTCGGTCGATCGGCGAAGGCCCAGCTGCCGCCGTAATGGTCCATCTTTAATATACGGGCTAGGGTTTTTTCTACGCGTAATTGTATCGATTGAAAGTTAAAATCCGTCCGTCGGTCGCAAATCGCAACCCGGGGGTCAAACACAATGGCGGCGCACAATGCCGCGCCACAATGCAGGGGTCACTTTTATTAGCGGCTCGAACTTAATTTATAATCTTTTCACACACGCCATTAAGGAGATTAGTACCCTTTTCCCTCCGATCGCAATCGCACATTGTGGCCGAGCGAAACGCGGCCTTTGTGCGTTCGGCCCATGGAAAGAGCGCGAGCCCGTTAATCTCGATTCGGACACCTTCGGAGCCGTCAATTGTGCTCGATGCTTGATTTATTTGGGCGATTGTGATCCGCGGGAAGATGTTTGTGCAGCGGGTCAGCGGGTCGATTGTCGTTAGAGGCACCTTCCCGGCCAACGGTCGGCTCGCACGCTCGGGGTCAGCGGTTCCCGGCACCCCTTGCCTTGCCTTGCACCTTCGGCGCTCTCTCGAGAGCGGAACGAGGACCGTCAATGCTCGCCTGCGCACATTGAAGCATTCAAACGCTTCATAAAAACGACTCGGTCAATCTTACGACAGACTCATTATTCTCTCATGTGGTGTGACAACGTTACTGGTTCATTTGAAGCGTAATCGCTACTCGTACACTTCTATGAGAAAAAGTTGCAGAGTCTGCATTTAGTAATTACAAGATATTAATTCACTTAAAACTAAGTAGAGAGTATCGTTTTAACGATAAGTAGAGGCCGAGAGGGAATTTAATGCTTTAATCGAAAATAGATTTAAATTACGAGGTAATGATGCTGACAAAAAAATCACTTTTTTGTCTAACTAATATTGTTAAGGGGTCTTCTCGAGACAGGATACGAAGATTTTTCCTTTGTAAGTCGTCGTTTCCTACGACCATCAGTCGTACACTGGAATTGGTATGAGCGAAAATCTATTTTTGACCTCTCAAGGGTGCTGTAAAAGTCGGTCTATTGGAATGAAGCATCTTTGAGCAGGGCTCGTCCCAGGGTGAGCGTGTGCAGCCCGTTAGCGGCACAGAGCGTCGCCCGAGGCAGGCGGAGTGGCGCGGACGTGCTAGTGTCGTCGTGCAACTGCGCACTTTTGCGAAGTATAATTTATAACGCAGGCGGTCAGCGGCAAGACGCCGCCCATCGGCAGTTGGGGTCAGAACGGTCAGGGGTCAACGATTTATTACATTTTCTGAAAAATTACCCGTCACCTTTTGTAAAGAGAGGATTTTATCGAATTAGAGCCGGCCTGCGAGGCGGCCCTCCATTGTTCGCTCCGCATTCAATAAAGTCAGTTCAAATCGACATTTGAAATGTATTTACTTCGATCGAAACCAGTGTTCAAGTTGGGGAAGTGGAGTACATAGAGGCGGATACATAACGGTTCACCGTTCGACGTTCACTCGGTTCAATCGAGTATCTTCGAATATTTGTAATCCCAAACCTACGCGACAAAGCAAATCGCAAAAAATCAAACCATACAGATTATTTAAAAATAAATGAACAGTATAAACGAGCCATTCATCATTTACTCGCAGATTTTGTACCGCCTACGAGTCATAGTTCGACTGCGTTCTCTCTTCGCGTTGTACAATGTCGCACTAAATCAATAAACAAAAGCGCTAATAAGAACGGTTTAGACCACTAAGCCCAATCGCTAATTAAGCGACCTTCATCATCGCATCACGGGGCGTCTCCCGGCACCATGACCGGGAAGCGAAGTATAAAAAGTGAAACAAAAGCCACCCTGTCAAAGATACGTCTCAATCCAGTAGAGCCCGTCATAAAAAGCGTCTCCCGCTTCTTGCCCGACTCCACGACAAACGAGCGTTGAAAAGCGAACACGCGTTAGCAGCCGTCAGGTGGCGACCCGCGTTTTGAAAAAAGTGATAAAAACGTGAGAGAGATCGCTATCGCGGAACAGCAAGGGCAAAAAAGCAACACCGCGACACCCATAAAGACGACGGAGCCTATGCGTTCAGACGAGTTCGGGGTGCGGAGCCGAGAGCTGCCCCGCATGCACTAGTGCTGCGCCGCGACCGGACCTGACCGACCTGACGAACGCACTCGCCAAGTGCTAAGCTCTTTTTGGCAAATGTATTTGCGCATTCGGTTTGCGAAATTTGATATTGTATATTCTACTGCACGTCTATCGAACCGCGTAGAAGAGAGCCGTCCACGTCCCCTTGGAGTTGAAGAGAAAAGCAATGAAAATTGTATACAATACGCGGAGACTTCCTTGTGAGTTTTTAGGAGCATCCGTCAAAAAGTCACTCCCTCTCCAAATTTATATATCGATAAAGATACACACTATGTAATGTTAATTACAATAATCACTATATAATATATATGACATTGGCTTTTCGAAATCGTCAGTAGTTTGTCCATTCGCGTCAAATCTGCCACTGGTTCGGAAAGCTAATTTCTCTGAGAGGAAACGGGAAAAACTCAGTGGTTACTCTTTCAAATATAATTATGTATGTTGCGATGTGTAGTATTTCGTGTTATGTATGTTTATCGCTTTAATAATCTTCAACATTGTGAATGGCCTTCTGTAAATGGATGTTTCTTCATACAACGTGGAGGCAACTCCAATACTAATTGCGGTATCTTATTAAAAAACGCGTTGATCAATCCGGCAAATGATTTTCGTTCCTTCTTCACTCTAAAATATGGCGCACAAGTTTGTTCTTATTCATTGTATTAAAATGAAATTCAATTATTAATTTTGTAATGTTCGAGGCCGATCGAACAATAGCGACCGTTTTTACACTAATTTATTAAATGCCTCAGAATTGTGAATCGTTAAAAACTTGAATCAGCTTTCAATGACGTAATCGTAGCGTAGAAAATTATTTCTTTATTTAATGAAAACGATATTAAGTAGCTCAAAACGAGAGCAAATAAATGCCATCAGCAGAGGTCCATTGTTGCCGATGGGTTGTTAAATGTCAATATCTTAAGCTGGCGAAACAGAAGCGTCCGATGACGTCACAAAAACAAGGAACAAAGACTTTCCGTTTCTTTAACAACTAGGAGCCGATGTTAAAAAAATCGCATTCACTTTCCGCAATGGCGGCCGGCCTTCTCGGAAAACCTTTTAAGCCATCGGCCACCTCGCACGGCGACGACACAATTATGCTAATAAATCTGGCCAATTCACAAAACTGGCCCCGACCCGGGTCCGCTCGCCAGTGGCGCACGGGCCTTGATATCACTTGTGTACTCCGTTATGCAGATATTAGAAATAATATTTTCTGTACGACATCGACAAGCATTTCTCCATGACCCACTGAAATATACATTTGCATTGCATCCGCATAACATTCCAACTGCTGCATTGGATTTCAAGGAAATGTAATTAATATAACGAGCTGTCCATACAACATGCGTCCCGCCGCACATCGTCTCGTCGTCTCCTCAAGGCCATGAGCTGCTGCTAGCGATGGCCAGGCGCTATGCAATACGACGGCCGTCACACCCATGTTTAGGATTATACATTTTCAATAATATGTCCGCAGACGAAGTCGCGCGGCCCGTCTAGAGTAGGCATGACATGTTTGTGATTGGAATGAAGTCATTCGCAAATTTGTCTACTTGTATAAAGCGTGGGGCGCTTTTTAGAATAGTCTTCAAGTATAGGGCTACTTTAGTCAGATTGAAGTGTCGTTCAGCGTAAAATGTCCTTATATCTCGTATTAAAATTACAGTTGCGATAGAACAGACGACGATGGTAGTAACGGTCTCCGTGTCCAGTGACATACAAACACTAGCCGTTCCCCGCGTAGTTGGGATCGTTGGGGAATATGGGGCGGCGGAATGTCGTCAGCTGCGCCGCACACTTTTTTGTTTCGTGCGCGGCACGAGTTGGGACAATACCGCATCGCCCAACGGTAGCGACAGCCGCTGTAGCTACTGTTCTACCCTTGGAATAATGGCGTTAGACGACCTGGCTTAATGATGGATTTTTGGAAAGAGACATCGCGACACGTCGATCATCGAAAGTACTGTTTAATACGTAGAATATACCATTTCGAGATACCGTTGCGATACACGCTCTTCAGCGCGAGAATATTTCGAAATACCTCTATATTATCAGCCTGGCCGAATTGGGATGTGCCATTTGACAATTAAAGTACTGTTGGTGTCTCTTTTGAGCTACTACGACCGAGCTGTACGCGAGAACGCTGCAACGCGATACATCTACAAAAAAATTAAAGTCGATAAAACTCTGTCAGACGAAATCAGACACGTTTTGCTTAATAGTCAGTAACATACAACATAGAAATTTCCTTACGAATCTGTTGCAAACGGAGAGATTGCAGCTTTGAAAAGTTAAGAGCTCAATGTGTAGCAAATTTTGGGCAGCCACGTCTCCGGCGCGTGATTTACGGCCGCAGCTGGCCGCCGACTCCTCTGCACGTTCAAAAAACCATCAAACAGAATTTCGCTTTCGCCCAGCAGCTTCACCGCTTCACGGTACAGGATCCATTCGGGCGGTACTCACCTAGTATCAAAGCTATAAAGGCCAGTACGATCTGCGTCGACGCGACGGCAACAGACACGCCCGCAGCGTGCTTACATTTCGATTCTAAAGTTTTATAGAATTAAGTGAATTCCAACATCGATAAATTTACACGGCCAGGAAAACTGAAAATGCTAACATTTCCAAGCGGGCGACTTCTCCCCAAACCTCCTGAACTCCCACCATTTGCCAAATGTGACGAGGCACCATGACGATAGGATCCTGGTACTCTACGTGGCGACGTCTCCCCGACGGAACGAGCACAAACACGGTCGAAGATAAAATGGATTTGCCGCATTGCAAACACGCGAACTAACGCGAGAGGAAAATGTTCTCTCCAGTGAATACAAGTGGATGCGCGCGTGCCGTTCTCGAGTGGAGCATGAGTAGCGACGACGATTAAAATATCTGGAAATCCTTTGCCGCTTCGGCGACGAAGTGCGAACACGGATCGACGATTTCAGCTTGACGTTCGCCGTCAGCGAGCAGGCTCATTTTTTGTACGAGCTCTCCTTCCGGCGGTCCACGTGTCACGACTCACGGCTGGGGTCGGCCCGTTGACGAAATACGAAGAACACGTTTTATCCGAATGAGCTCTTGAATCGTCATTGATCTGTCCGTGGGTAAAGAATCTGCCGTCGATCGTTAAACTCATTTTACCGAAAAGAGCCGCCAAAATCGATGTAGGTACCGTTTCAAACAGAACGATATTTTGTCTTCCGTTAAGTGGTAATCTTCCTCGTACGGCTTCTCCACAACAAAGTTCCAATAATTTGGTAAGGTCGAAGCCGCGGTCGAAACCTCTCCCTAGACCAGACCTACTCGGATCGGAAAATACAATTTCCTAAAATTGCTCAGCCGGGAATCAAATCCGAATCCTCCGCTATACATAGTGGTAATATCTCGTAAAAGAATCACGATCAACTCTCCAAAATGACTTCTGAGCTTTATTTAATTAAAATATGGCGTTACTGGATTACTTCAATTCCTTGGAATAAGGCCGTTAAGTTAATTAAATAAATTCACCGAGTAATAATTAACCACATTATCACGCAAAGAGTCCGGCTAGTCGGTGCCCAACAGTGGCGGTGGCCACTCCGGCCTCCGCCACTGTGGAAGTAGGTATTTCGTCAATTTCCTTTTTGTGCTAACAACGCCTGCTGCTGGGCCATCATTAGCAAAAGATATGTTATACATAAGCCTCGATGTCAATGTCGAGGATATTGCGTTATACATCATGATATGATAAACGCACTGCCATATTTACACTTCAGAGAAGGTCTGTGCGGGCGATATAGAAAACGGCTCGGAGAGAGTCCAAGAGAGATAGAGAAAATAATGATCGTTCACTGCGGATACAAAATCAGGTTCCTGCCAGACGAGAGTCCTCACCAATGAGTCGGGGATGTGGCGCTGCGAAGCTCCGGCGTGGCGTGAACCGTCCGCGGCGCAAATGTTTGCGCAAGTGGTCCGATTGTTTCGAAATGGGAGCATTACCTTTTTACGGCAATATTTTACTAAGTTTTTTTCCATTACGTGGAGACATGTTTTTTGTCCGCGAAACAGACGCGCTAGTCAAAATACGTATATATTTATTCAGCCGGTTTGTTCTCCTTTAATGTAATTTAATGAGTATTTTCATGACACATTTTTTTCCATCCAATTTGTGGCAATATTTGCTGAACGGATCACCACCTCCGGCCGTGACGGCTCCGTGCTCGGCCACGTGGGCCGCGATGAGGAGTCGCGCGGTCCGCTCCCGACCCGGCTCTTTCTAGGATCCTACATGCAGAAGAATTAACAAAGCAATCAAATCCGGAATTCTTCATTCGAGTAGTTTTACATCGTTCGCTAAGCCGACATCGTCGCGAACAAAATGATGCTGTGGGAGGTGAGTCTCGAGGAGAATCGTCAACCACGAGCCCCTTCAGTCTGTTTTTTTTACGCTGGGAAATGAATTAATGCTCCCCGACTAGTTTCGGGAGTGTGGGCCTCGGCGAGGGGCAGAACTCGCAACATCCCACTAAAACTCAGCGGAAACCTCTTCATCCATTAGTCGAACATCGAAGGAGTGCTCGCACGGTTTTCTGTCAACTGTACTGCACACGGCTGGTGGGATAACGCCAGGCAATTGAGAGAAAAAGGCTCGGTTCGATTAATAGGAGTGTCCTTCGTATGATGACGACGCCCGGACACACACTTCTTCGATTTTTTAGATAACAAACACTTACAGAGTTCGGTTGGAAAGTTGCCCCAACTTTGCACCCCTTTGACCATAGTCAAAGGGGTGCAAGGTATGGTACTATACCATAGTATGGTACAACCTTTGCTGAATACCCTCAATGAAATCGAGTTTTCACAGGCTTCTTTTAAAACCATTAAAAATTTAATTTAATGCTTTCAGAGGAAACTACATCTTATAGGCCTTCGCCGATGGGAACATGGATGTACCCAAGAAATGGTGAAATGTTGTCGATAACATTGTAAAAATAAAGTTGAAGAGGCTAATTCAATTTTACTGAAACAATGCCATGACCTTTTCCCGAAACCAGTGTCATCCTTAGACCGGTCGAAAGTCCTCGCCGCTACGTATCAAAGTAGACAAGACGCGAGGACAAGAGGAGGACTGCTTAGTAATGACGAGGACTGTAGGATCAGAGTCCTAGTCGAAAGGACTCTGATAATAAAATGGAGGGAGGATCTCGTGACCTCCATAGCCAGTGTGGCGACGGTGGACGCGTTCCGCCCTTTGCTGGAAGAGTGGTTACGCATGAGCCATGAAACGCTCTCGTATAGACTGGTGCAGGTGCTCACCGGACACGACTGTTTCGGGAAGTACCTGCATCATGTTGCTGGCCGGGAGGAATCGCCAGTCTGCCACGAGTGCGCTGAGCCCGTCGACACGGCGCATCTTTTGGTGTCGTTGATTGGCGGAGACCTCTCGCTGACTAGCATTGCCCGTGCAATGGTAGCCAGCGTACCAGGGTGGAGAGCCGTGGCCTCTGGGCTTAGTGGGCATTCTGTCTCATTAGTGAGTCCCTCGCTCCCGACTCTTTGGTCGGGGTGCGTTAAAGCATTTCCCAGGGAAAAAAGGTCGTCTTCAGAATATCTGGGAGTTTGTCGCAGAAACTTATCGATGTTTAATAAGTAAGGAGCGAGCGGAGGCGGTGGCGCGCGATCTTTATGCAAACGATGTTCTGGCGCGGTGAATATCGTTTTTAGCCGACTTCAAAAAAGAGGAGGTTATCAGTTCGACTGTATTTTTTTATGTTTATTACCTCATATCTTCCGACTGGGTGGACCGAACTGGATAATTTTTTTATATATGAAGGGTAGTGCTCGTCATAGGGTCCCATTTTTTTTAAACCAGTTCTGATGATGGCATCCATGACAAAACCGGATAAGTCTCGTGCGCGACAAATGGACGAATAAATCAAGATCACGCCAACCGATTTCGATGATTCTTTTTTTATTAGAAAGGATATACTTCGAGGGTTGTTTTGTGATAGTTTGGTTAGGTTCTGATGATGGAATGCATGACAAAGTGACGGAACTCTTCAATTCTTAGGAGCAAATCAACGATACTCGACAGAATCTTCTATGAGCTATCCAGATATTTGAGTCGCCTACCATAACTTCGGTATGGTCAAGTGCTAGTCGTAGTTAAATATGAAGATCAATGGAACTCCTCAACGGCTTACAGTAAGAGTGTGATTTTTGCCAAAATCTATAAGTGTCTGTAATCAAATGGTAATGACCTTACGTTTGTTGCTGCATTGCAATATTTGAGAGGTGTGTGAAGCGGTGGTAGTCGGGGCAACACGTTTTTAGGTGTACACATATTGAGACAAATTTGTCAGTTTACTTCAGCTTCACTAAAAATCAAAAAATAAATAAAAAATTTAAGAAGAAAAGAACCGCCTTTGAAGCAAACTTACAAATATATTAATATGCTCTAAAAAATAAAAAATAATTGCGTATTCTTTTAAACACTGTAAAAGAACACGCAAAAATTTTTTACTTTTTAGAGCATATTAATATATTTGTAAGTTTCTTTTGAAGGGGTTCGTTTTTTGTTGAAATTTTTATTTCTAATGCCGTATACTCGTATTTGAAATGTCGCCGGCGGCTGACCCATTGTTGTATTGTGTGTCGTAAAATTCTTTTTATGTACAAGTTATTACGCACTTTGCTCTTTGATTGTATTAGCGTACGAATCAATTATAACAGCCGTATGATTTATTCAACAAATTAACCTTTTACACGGTTTGAGAAACACTCGCAACATATTTTACGAACACAAGTTCACTTGACGGAATATCATGTTTATAATAGCCATTTTCTTGAATTTGCCACAATTAAAGCAAACAAAAACTATACGAGTAGGTATATATAACTATTAGAGTTTACACAAAACACTCGCGTAATTTCTATAGGATCATGATCAGTACCAGATCAGATCGGGACAACTGCACAGAAGGTGCGGCCGGCGAAGAACGAAACGAAAAAATATTGGTGTCAATACTAAATCCACTACTGTAAGGTAATTTTAGCCCTAAATCTAACTAACGCGAGAATAGTCCGTTGTTTAGAGTTCAATTTAGCCAAATACGGTGACAGAAAAACGAAATAGCGGTTTTATAAATAGACTTACTCGTAGGCAATAGCCGAGTGCGGCTCCACGAGACTGTTCAGGGAAGTCAAATCGTCTGTTGCTTCTTCAAATTGACGTTGGTTCGTTACATAGGAAATATTGTGAAGTAGAGGGAATAGGAATTTATAAGAAAATTAGAGCGAAAGAGAGATATATCGCAAAATATATTAACCGTATCATGAAACTGGTGCTAAATAAAACTGCCTTAGGCTTTTTCGTACATTTATCGGTGATATCCCAGCGACCCTGTCGAGGACAAACCTGGCGCTGCTCGTCCATGTCACCTGCGAGGTCGTCAGCCCGACGGCGTTTCCGAGATAAATGAATAATCGCGTCAGCGTCGGCGGGAATGAAGTGAGAGGAGCGAAGTCTCCGAAACGTCGCAAAGCCTCATAAAATGAAGGGCTCTCCAGTCCGTCGAATCGGCCGCTGCGGAGGGCGGGCGGGCCGAGGGCGGCCTCCCTTCGCCGGAATCCGGATAAACTCCGAGGTGCCATCATTTTTTATGCGGGGGCCGGAACGCCCTGCGGCGAACATCCATTGCACCCATTCCGAATATTTCTCTTATAGATGGTCTTCAGTATTCTCCTTTGCATTCGGATCTGCACGATGCGATCGCTGCCCATGTGAATAAAACTCAATGCATATAGAAACAAACGCCCCCCACACGCTCAAGGACGCACCTACACAAACACACGGAGGCTGTGAAGTTTCTCTTCACTCGTTTAAGTTAACATTCTACATAACTTTTTATTTAGAGTAGTTTACGTGACCATTTTTCAGAAGATATATTGAGATCTACGAGAGAGGAATATCCCGTCGTGCAATGTTTCGTTATACCCGTGAGGAATTTGGACGACGCTCAAAGGCGGCTCGATTCTTTGTCCAGCAATCATCGCTAGATTCAAGAACAAGCCCGCTATCCGTGAACGAAAACCGCATGTAAATACCAGCAGTGGTCGTTAGACTTTAGTGTCGACAACGGGCGAACAGCGGCGGAGGAATGGAGGAATTCGCCATACCGCATTAGACAAACGCGTCGTCGCCGTGGCCACGGCACGTTCGGCGGGGCGCGGTGTGTCGCGGCCCTCTCCGCCGAGGAGCACGAGCGCTTGGTTCTTATTCTGGGCGTCTCCCGGCGTCGCCTCCTTTGCTCCGACGATAACAACTCCCGCATACGAGTATCGCTTTACTCGCCCCTAGAGCGGTCTCAGTCCCCAATCCGCAACTCTCTTACTCGCCGGTCCACGACTTAACAGTCGACGGCGGCCCATTCCAATTCCCTGCCCTTACTACGCATACACGATTAAAAAGCACGACAGAAGAGTACTCAATTTTAAACACGGGCCTCATCCGACGGTGGGTGTTAATACAGTGATAATACAGTCCGTTTGCGAGTAGCGGTCCCAACTCGTGCGGAATTAGTACCTTTTACAGTTTCATACCAAATGTCTCACAGGTATACGAATCCATCAGAGTTTTCCACCGATGCAGCTTTAGCCTAATTACAAAATGCCATTGTGATAATTCGCTGTCGGGAATCGAACCTCTGACCTCTGTTGAACATATATTAGAAATTGTTTTACTGATTTGACTGAGTCAGGACTGGTGGGGGGCTTCGATCGGGGCTAGTCACCGCCCTGCCAGCAGAGACGTTCCGCCGAGCAATACCTACCATTCCTATTTGATGCTGCGTAGAAACTATAAGATATTAATTACGTCTTATCGTCTTAGACCGTAGCCTCG
Organism: Elymnias hypermnestra; assembly: GCA_015832385.1. NCBI lineage: Eukaryota > Metazoa > Arthropoda > Insecta > Lepidoptera > Nymphalidae > Elymnias > Elymnias hypermnestra. The sequence goes on from JACTOM010000905.1 coordinate 46,065, forward strand.
TTTACCATTAAGTGCGATTGTAATCGAGCGTCTACCACCAGTCTGTCAAATTAGGAAACATAATTTGCCAGACTTGTCCTGCCGGGGATCGAAGCCGGGAACTAACGAAGATTCTAGTAACCAAAAATACGAAACGGTTAGCGGTTCAACGTGTACACGTGACCGACAGACACGGTTGCTTTATCATGTTCAATATGAGTACATAAATAGACTACAATCACGCCGTTTCAAGAATCGACTCGTCGCCGCCCAACGCGAGCCTCGCTGCCTTCGCCAAAGCTAACCTACTTCCAAGTGGAACCCGTCGCTAATGCCCATTTCATTTGTCAAATGAATATTTAATATCGATCGGTAAGTGGGTTGCGCGTCTTTGTCGGCGAGGCACCGCGTTATCGCTGCGGTTGGTAAAAATCAAAGAGCGATTAACAAAAAGAGCCCTAATTGTCGTAATGGCATCGACCATTTACTAACTCGGAAGGCGCTAATGACCACGGCTCGAAATAGAAATGTTACGTGTGCCAAGTTCGATTCCTACTCGGTGACACTGAAACAGTACACGAGTCTTTATCGAACACGATGCGATTGCCAGACAGGTATCACTGTTACAAGGATCAGTCAACAGGCGACAGATCTCGTCTGATGCCGGCCCTGCTCGTGTCATTCTCGAGCGGGGTGCATGCGACTGCGCCGCATCACGCACTTGAGATGCGTCGAGACTCGAGCAGCCTCGGCGGCGCCGATTGGCGGAGAGGGGTCCGTAAAAAGCTCGAGGCGAGATTCCTTTTTTAAGCGCGGCGCGGTGATTGGCGCGGGCCGAGAGCCGCCGCCTGCCGCCACGAGCCGACGCTCCACTAAAAAACCGCCTCGCGCTGCAGCTGCTCGGCCGATTTCGCCGTGTATCATTTATAATACATAGCCTCTTCGCACCTATCGAAGCGTCAGCGACGACGGCCCCTTCGCACCTCCCGGTGTCTACGTTCTCGATACTTACTACACAAAAAACCTGATTACACCTCGTACAATGCCACATTACTTGCTTTTTCTATCCTGTCTGAATATTACGATGTTGTGTAGGAACCATAACAAGTGAATCTTAAAGTGTATCATCACTTACCAAAAGGTGACCTCAGTAAAAAACAAGGAAACAAAAGCGTCCATGTATAATAACCAGATATTCTCTATATAAAACATACGGTTTACATATTCAATTATATATTCATATGCATGTAGTATATTTATAACTAGCTGAACCCGCGACGTTCGTCGATTTAGACACAAAAAAGAAACGCCCTTTGAGGGTGGAATTAACTTTTCATCGATTCCATAATGTCAAACAAAAATTCTGACCAAGTTATACATACCATAAAAGATATAGTTTGTAGATGTGAAGTTGGAATTCAGTGAACACCCCCGCAACCCCCCTTGCGGGTGGGATTTCATATAATCCCTTCTTTACTGAGCTCTACTCGGCAAAAGGAATATTCTAACCAAGTTTCAAGTCTCCACACTTTATGGTCCCAGAGATATCGTGATCGTGAGTCCATGTATACCTGAATATCTCTATTACGTATATAGATAAGGTAAAGTCAAAAGATGCAATTATTTAATTTTCGTACGACTGTTCGTTGGATCCGGCTGGTCTTTGAGACGGTCGAACCAATTGCTGGAGTGACGCGACTAGTGTGAAATAGGCATGGTCAAACATTGCACTTGTGTAATAAGATTAGTATACATTCAGAACATATGTCGCTGAAGTCGTACACTCTAAAGAAACAATAGTGGAACTTTCTCTATTGTTGAAATAGACCAAAGTCTTCTACAAATATAGAATGTTTACTTCAGTGCCTTTCAATCAATAACCATAAAAAATTGATAATCTTCTATCAAAATATGTATTATATCATTTTCCAATCAAATGTCTTCCCTCGTACCACGAAAAGCCTTCATCGGACCATCAATAGCAGTAGAAAACACTTCACTGAAGACTAAGGCCGACTGCAGGTGAGGAAGACTGCCACATTGATGAGTGATCAGTAAAACCGAGCAATTCAAACGAAACTATAGTCTTTCATAACACAATTTGTTAGAAAATGGTTTACGTCGAATACAGATGTCATTAACACGTCGTTCGAAATAAATTTCAATGTTCCATTGCTTCCTTCATTGAAAAAGTGAAGAAAGTATTAATTTCTGGTTCCACCTTGTGGTAATCGCAAGGAATGTTGAATAGGCACAGAATAAGCAATGGCGTTTAAAATGAAACCACTAGAAAGATGTAATGCCTAAAAAGTATCGTGAATAAATGTCAACAGGAGAAAATACATGTTCTTATTCCTGCCATATAAATGCGCCAAGAATTTGATGAGAACCGTTTAACTGGCCGGCACCACCTCGCCCCGGTCGTGTATAACACGTAGCTCATCACCCACCGCGCAGTGGACTTAAGTCACTTAAACCCATATTTAAATTGAATTGCGTCGATATGAAAGTCAGCAGTGGACGAGTGCCATTAAATGAAGTCTAGTTCTCAACAAACTCGGCCTCGTCGTGAACATCGTTGCAATGTAGCTCGTTCGAGCGCGAGCGATGCTGTGAAAGGATCTAAATTGAAATATGAGTGCGGGAGCATATCGGAGGGATTGCAAGCTATTGTCTTTCTCGGCCCTTTAACTTTATCGCTCTTTTGTTTACCAACTCCGTATCGAACACGGTTGTAAACGAAAGCCTCTTTCGAAGTCGTCCTCGCTCGGCCCGACGGGGAAGCGATCTCATTTGCCTGCGCGTCGCGCACGCGGGGTGGGTCGACGGGCGCCCGCGGTTTCTTTTTATTATGAATATCGCATAAACAATAACACGGCGAGCGGATCCCCACCCACCGGGCCGCCGCGGCGCGGCAGCACGGGCGCCGGCCGCGCATTGGCCGGCGCGCGGTGGGCCGCGGGCCCCGAGCGGGACGGCGCGCTACGGCGCCGCGCTCTCGCTCGCGCCGCGTGCCGCTCGGCCCGTAAAAATTGACAGACTTTTTTCAGTCGTCAGTACATCGCGAGAACTCCGCGGAGTCGTACGCCGCGCGACCGCACGCTCTCCTAAAAAACTCTCGAGCTTTTCCGTAGCGCCTCGACAGTGAGAGAACTCGGTGCCGATAAACTAAAGTCCACCGGCGCTGAATGCTGAGCCCCCGGGCCGCGTTCTGCCCGCTAGCTCGCCACCGGAAGGTACGTGGAACGGACGCATTTGTTTATTGGCCGATGGCTCGTGTCGAGCTTCATTTCGTTCGCCGTCGCCGATCGCTCCTGCGACTGTACGGTCCTAATAAACTCCGTCGATCGACTCCTCGCGCCCTTTCGATGTCCCCTATAAGTAGGATTGGGAGTACTGGAGTGATCGTTCGCCTGCGAAATGTGAACTTACGAGTTCGAGAAATGTTACCGAAGTTAATCACCGGCGATTAGGAGACGTAATTAGCTTTATTGATAGTCGACCGCTTTGATAGTTACCGATCGATTGAAAACATTGCAAATTCGCATTAGACGCTTATGTACGTGATCGCGACGTGTTTTTTACGTATGCAGTGAGCACATTATTTATGAGGAGGTTCGAACGCATGCATCGCCCGCTCTAAACAAAACACAATTCGATGACAATATATAATGTTTAAAAGAACAGTGTCATCTGGTTCTTCGGTATTTAATCGTTGTAACGACGTATGCGGTTCATCGTTGTGAGAAAAGAAGTAATTTATTTAAAACGAATTGAATTAATATAAGTCGCCGAAAAAAGTCACTTTTCGATTTCAGTTGATTCGATGGATCAAATTGTGACATATTTGTACAGTAGTCTTTCAAAATAACATTTCTTTAAAGTGCCCAATTCACCCCCAGGAATGCTGAGCTGCGCCGCCCCCGCCGGCATGTCGGCCTGGCCCTGCTACGACCCGGCGCCCGCCATCGTGAGTGTCCTCCCTTCGTTCAATTCAAACGCCGTTTAGATTTCGAGTGCGGCTTCATTAGCCTAAGTGTTCGAGGCGGCCGCAAAGAAACCGACTAGTTCACTTCAAAGAACACCGAACGCGTCGGTTTTTTCGAAGTCGCATCCTCGTTAGCGAGCAATTAAGCCGCTCGTTAATCGGCCGCGACGCCGCTCACCTCCACCCCGTCCGTCCGCAGAAAGCCGAGCCCGCGGAGGAGCGCGCCGGCGGCTGCTACTCGGACGGCTTCCACAGCGCCTCGCCCGCCTCCTCCGGCAAGGACTCGCCCGGCAGCGTGGGCAGCGCGGGCGAGCCGCTGCCCTTCTACGAGGGCGCGGCGCTCGCGGCCCCCGCGCCCTACCGGCCGCCCTTCGCGCTGCTCACGCCGCCCGCCGGCGAGCCGCCGCGCTTCGGCTACTCGCCGCCCGCGCGCGCCTCCACGCCGCTGGCGCGCGGCGCCGCCACGCCGCCCGCGTCGCCGCGCTCGCCCGACCGCTTCGCCGACTCCGGCTTCGACGGCGCGCGCGACGACGCCGACGACGCCGACGCCGGCGACGGCTCCGGCGCCGACGACTTCGACGAGGAGCCCGGCCTGCGCGTGCCCGCCGTCAACTCGCACGGCAAGGTCAAGACCTTCAAGTGCAAGCAGTGCGAGTTCGTGGCCGTCACCAAGCTCAGCTTCTGGGAGCACAGCCGCGAGCACATCAAGCCCGAGAAGATGCTCGCGTGCCGCAAGTGCCCCTTCGTCACCGAGTACAAGCACCACCTCGAGTACCACATGCGCAACCACCTCGGCTCGAAGCCGTTCCGCTGCTCGCAGTGCTCCTACTCGTGCGTCAACAAGTCGATGCTCAACTCGCACCTCAAGTCGCACTCGAACGTGTACCAGTACCGCTGCGCCGACTGCAACTACGCCACCAAGTACTGCCACTCGCTCAAGCTGCACCTGCGCAAGTACAAGCACAACCCGGCCATGGTGCTCAACTCGGACGGCACGCCCAACCCGCTGCCCATCATCGACGTGTACGGCACGCGCCGCGGGCCCAAGCAGAAGCCCGCGCCGCCCGACGCGCCCGAGGCCCGCGCGCCCGCGCACCCGCTCTTCGGCGCGCGCTTCCCCGTCGCGCTGCCCTACCTGCCGCCGCTGCCCTCGCTGCCCCCGCTGCTGCCGCCCTCCTTCCTGTTCCCGCCGCCCGACGGCTACGAGGCGCCGCGCGCCGCCGAGCGCCCGCCCTCGCCGCGGTCCATCCTGCAGCGGCGGCTGGCGTACGGGGAGGCGCCCCCCGAGCCCGCCGCGTCGCCGCCGCGCGCCGCCTCGCCGCCCGCCCCGCGCCCCCCGTCCCCGGCGCGCGCCGCTCTCGACCTGACCAACGCGCGCGGCGGCGACGCCGCCTCGCCGCCGCCCGCCGCCGCGACGCCCGCGACGCCCACGACTCCCACGACGCCCGCGACCGCCACGACGGCCGCCAAGAGCAGGCGGAAGGGGCGCGCCTTCAAGCTGCGGCCGGCGGCGCTGCGCCTGCAGCACGACGACGAAGTCGCCGGCGGCTCCGACTCCGAGTCGGACTCGGCGGCGAGCGCGGCGGGCGCGACGAGCTACTCGTGCCAGTACTGCGACATCCGCTTCGGCGACCTCACGATGCACACTATCCACATGGGCTTCCACGGCTACAACGACCCGTTCATGTGCAACAAGTGCGGCGAGCGCAGCGCCGACCGCATCGCCTTCTTCGTGCACCTGGGGCGCGCGCAGCACGCCTGAGCCGGGCGCCGTGACGCCGGGTCTCGCACCCGCGCATCCACAGAGTGTATTTATTACGATAAGAAAGATTTATTATTTATTTACTTAGCTTTACGTTACACGGTCGATCCGTTCGCCCGGAGACATGTATCCTGACGGAGTTTGTGTGCCGACCGCGAAACAATAAAATACCAGTTTTATTCTAATCCGCTTTTCATTTCATCGCAGTCACGAGAAGACATCGAATAAATGAGGCATTTTTTTATTGCTGACAGATTAGCGCTTGGCTGTGATCTCACCTGATGGTGAGTGATGATACAGTCTAGGAGGAAGCACGCTAATCTGTTAAGAGGCGATATACCTCTTACGGTTTCTACACAGCATCGTACCGGCCGAAGCCTCCCACCAGTCCGGACTCAGACAAATTAGAAAATACAATTTCCTAAATTCGTCCTACCGGGGACCGAACCCGGGACCTCCGCTAGCGAAGCGAATAGTCGCACCACTGCGCCATCATATTTACATAGCGGGAGGAAATATCCATTCCGTTATCTAAATCGCTATTCTCTTAAAAACCTCACCTCACTAAACGAAGCTAATTACGAGAAGACTCGCCGCGCATTGTGTCGGCTGACAGAAAATCTCGTTCGATGTGTCTTTTTGGCCATCCCCCGCGCAGCAGCACCCTAAAGACGTCCCAACAGCAAATTCCGACGAAGCCAGGGCCCAGCCGAGCCCGCGAAGACATGAGCTGCACTCGCTGATCGATTGGTAGATCGTTATTCTAAAAATCTTAACCTATTATCTTCATTCATGAAACGCATCCAGTCGTCCTTTATTTATTACAAAATTTCATGAAAACTTTTGCCCGGTTCCGATATAACGCTATCGAAATATCCGCCTCTTTAATGATGTAAAGATATTGTACTAAATGCACCTTCACACAAAAGATGAGAGTTTGTACCAACTGTGTGCGTGTAGCATCGGTGAGGTTGATGGGTGACAGGTTGCGCTTCAAATTACAGGATCACCTCGTTACGAGAATCACGAAACCTCGTGATGCCGAGTGTTGAAACGACGCGATGCCGTCCTCGTGACGACCGAAAATATACGAGTCTTTTGTTTACCGCGTAATTGTTACGGCGCGTCTATTTTTTAGAGAACAATACATATTTTAATGCCGGCCGCGGCCAAAAACTGGCCATGAATATTCATGGGCTCTCGGCGATGATGCTTTCGAAGACGCGTTTTGGGATTTAGCACGCGACTCCGCGTAATCACCGTAAAAAATGAATGTTCAAAAATGCTGTGTGGTTTGTGTTAAATACCACGTAAACGCAACCGCCGATGCGAGCCTTGGGTATGTTGGCCTCTGCCGCTTTCGTTAGACCCAGCTGCGATACGCCGGACGAAAACATGACAGGCGATAAAAAGAGTTGGACTTTTTGTAATAGAGTTGACATATTTATATTTATTGTACGGATTTCAGGCCATATGTTGAGGCAAGCGACTAAGTCTATGTATTAAAAAAAGTATACTGCGCAATTTGAGTATTTCTTATTTTATTGACAAATTAGCGCTTCACCGTAATCTCACGTGATGGTATGTGAAAATACAGTCTAGGATGTTAAAAGTCTATCTCGTATAGTTTCTACCCAATATGGACCGGAACGCAAGTGTTTTGGTGGATGACACGTCATTCCTGTGAAATGTACCCTGACAGGAATCGAACCTACGAGTTCTGCTAGCGAAGTCGCTGCTCACGCCACTGTGACGACGAGGCCGTCAAATATTGAATATAAACAAAATAACCCCTATGATTGGGGTCCCAATCGGTATCGCCGGATTACCCCGGTATCCCGATACCCCGTTACCCCAGCAGTACGCGGCGGCCTTTAGTCGGCCGATGAAAAAACGACACAAAGAGTATTCGCCACGTGTAATCGCAAACGTTTTGCCCAAGGCCGTTTCCAATTCTAATGCTAAATTTTAATATATGTATATTGTTTTTTAAATTTCAAGTACATTTGAATTTTTGGCAGAGCAAAAAACTACTTATTCCGAGGAAAAAAACTAATTTTAACAACGCTATTGTCTAAGTGTTTCCTTTTAATTATCATATTTATAATGTGGTCGTAATACCGGCGCCCCTTCGCGCACACTTCTCGCCGAATAATCTGCTCATATGTAAGCGATTTGCCTCGAGTTCTCACAAGCCACAAGCCACAGGTCACAAGCCACAGGCCCCGCTGACGGCAACTTTGGCGTTTGGCTCAGGTACCCTTGCTACAGCGTAGGTCACAAGGAGCGGGTCGGCCCACATTACATATAAGCGAAAAACAACCAGCGACCGTCGCTAGACCTTTGTTAACACCCAAATGTAACGGCTCAGTAAAAGAACCTGCCACATTTGTTTCAGAGCGGAGATTAGTTGGAAATTGAGACAATGATAAGCCTTTCTTTCGTTCTTTCGGTTGGGATTTCAGAAAATAGTAGCAAATAAAATAATAGTATAAAACGCCGCAAAACATTTGTCATTTTTGCCTTCATTTCCAACTTCTGAGAGTATATGTTTGATTTAGATTATAAATTGACGTATCGTTCAAGGTAGAATGCAATAACGAGTCATTTTGGCCGTTGGGAAGGCAACCACAGCGCGTTCTATAAACTATTCACATGTAAACGCCACATGTAGAGTTACTATGGAAGTGTGTTCAAATTCGGGAATGCGGTAAGAGGATTCGAGTCCTGGGTAGGCACCGCTTAGTTCAACTCGATACGAATATGTGTTGATTTGGGAGGCGGAACACATCGCAAGGAAACCCGTACATCCTGTTCTCGGTGTCGTCACACACGTCCCCTTCCCGTGGTCATATGGGGACGACCGTACTTGTCTACGGTGTGAGTTTAGTTGCAAAACCGTCTTTAAATAAAACCTTTATAAAGTCCGTAGTCGGGATTGATATTTTTGCACGCATTAAAAGTATTATGAAGCCAGTATCTTCTAAAAAATCGGTCAATTTGTAGCTCTACAAAAGAGAAATTATCCGACCATAGTTTTAATGTTTCTCTAAGGGATTATGTAAAGTTTTCGATGAAAGCTCCCAGACTTGACTTTTTCGGTAATTACAAAAATTGCCATGTTGTTATCTTCTAATAATTTACCACAAAACTTGGCAATTGATGTACATAAACCGCCCTCAAGGGTCATTTTGTCTGCGCTCTTCCAATACATTGCGGGCAGACTGGCGTTCCGGGTGCCTTCATTTTAGAATATGTAAGGATTTATTAGAAAGGGCTTCCAAAGCAACACATTACCGCTCGCTGCTGTTGTTACAGCGTGACCCGAATACCACGGATGTTGCAGATTCACGGAATGTCAAAAAAACATCAAAAGAATTCGGTCAACTCCACAGCATCAGAACAACACTGCAGCGGAGACGGTGTCGCTCCTTGGATTTCATTGCGAATATGCACTTTGCATACGAATTGGACGTCGTTTCGGAAAATCGATGGCACGAAATAAAACATTGTGTGGTATTATGTATTATGATACCACCATATTGGCCTTGGTGCTCTACTGAGCGTCTTAACCATGCCCCGACTCCGCGACTGGCTTTAATGCGACATGCGGTAGATGGACGGAAAATGCATACGCAATGAAAAAAAATAAGCAGTTTGATAATCCTTTCTCTATGTACAAAAAGTACAAAAAGTACATATGGAAGTGGTATAACATCATATAATTAACGTTACATTATAAGTTTTAGTTAATTATTTGTAGAGCGCTACGTCGAATGCACGCCGATTTCGCTGGGAACTAGTGCACTGCGACTCCTGTTGCCATGAAGCTTTACTGTACCAGATTTAATGTCAATCTGTTGGCGAAGCTTAATTAATCAATTAAAACATCACTGACAGCATCTTGCAGCTCCGTTTTTCTCGTGTGCTGCAGAACACACTATGCTAATTTTAAATATTCATACAATAAATGCTCCATTTTTGGTGGCTTCCAAGCGATGGGTCCAGTGTAAAGGTGTTCTGGGTCTCGTTCATACACTGATCTTTTAGACTGTCCATGCACCCATTCACTCGCGTTCCTAATTAATTTAAATAATTAATAAAAAAGTGAGATTGCGTCGTGGGTATGAACCGTGCCACCGCGAAGCGTCGAGATGTGGGGAAGGGTGCCCACTGAAAATCAGCATTGGGATTTTTATATTAATCCCATGTTAGTCTGAGTCACCTTTTCTGAATCACTTCGCTACACAAACTTATACCTTAACATAAATTGTACATATTTTTTTCTTTCTTTCTTTCTAGTTTTTCCCCGAGAGTCAAATGTTATTCAATTATCTTACATCACGAACTGTAGGGCGACTCCATGGCGTTCGTGTTCCACTCGCACCGCAAGTAAATCTATGAATCGCAGTATGAATGAAGGAATGCACGTTTTTTGGTGGCGGCAGGTGGTGCCGGGGAATAATGCCAGACCTGCTGCACTCATTGCTACACACAATACGCGACTACTCGACGAGAAAATATAACCCACTCAGATGTATGTCTATCCACTATGACGTCCCAGGAAGGAGGGTTGGAGACGCGCGTCGCCTGTTAAACTCTCCCAGGAAAGAAAGTCCCTGACGGGCCTCTGGTGCCTCGGTGTAGAATGCGGAAGACCTCGACTTTCAGTGGATATTCTATTCTTCAGCCAGTCCCATACTCCAGGGTGGAGGTATAACTTTCAGCGGAGTGATATGTTACATTTAGTACTCGTCACATTTTCTATTCATTTATATCGCTAGCAGGTCCTTTGGTCAGTGAATTACATACGACACATAAATCAATTTTTATGCCAACTTTTCCAAGATTACTATCTTGTATAAAGATGCAAAAAATATATCCTTTAGATAGATATATAAGATAAAAAGTCCATCGCTTGGCCCCTTCCTGCAAGGAGGTGTTTCTGCGAAGCCAAATTTTTGTTTATTTATAAAGCAATGATATTACTAAAACGCTTGAAGTAATTTCTAGTCAAAAGTCGCCTATAAAGCTGAATGCCTCTGAAAGTTCCATGTCTAATTATTTAAGTAAGGTGTCGCCGACAATGTTGATGAAAGAATTTCAAAAACCAATGGAATAAATGTCGAAAGTACCCCTAACAGATAGACACGTGCGCCAGACTTTGCCCCTAACGCAATGGCGCGGAGCATTCGAGCCTAAAGCGTTTTTTGTTTTTAACAACATTAATTATAGAAGCGATTTCAAAGTTAAATGAGCACATAAACAGCGACGCCTAATATCCGCCAATTATATGCGCATTTTCAACGAACACATTCAGAATTAAATATGATAATATTATACAAACTGAAGATCTGCGACAACGCGAACACTCCGCCGTTTTATTGCAAACAGCTTTACTAAACCGTACGTCGCTTTGAACAATACGATGGCCTCACTGGCCCAGGCCGATTAATCTTCCTGATGTGATAGAGTTTGGGTGTTTGTAAACGTTAGAGGATATAATGTAACTGCAATTTTTATTTTTTAAATTATTATATATACTTCTGGACACATCTATTGGCCCACCTTGCATTTTCAGCTTCGTTTGGTCCCAGCTAAAATTGATATTAGGTCGAGCAAAAAGTTTTGATGCAGTTTTGAACCTGGCACATTCATCATTTCATTCAATAGTCTTTTTTTGAATTTCGAACACAGAATTTACAGAAACAAAAGACCATTTGGAGCCTGTTCGTTGTTAAGAAACAATCGAATATTAAAAAAATTCATTTCATTGGTTTACTCTATGCCTAATCGTATGAGAGCTGGAGAGCTGTGGTAGAAGCCTCTGGAGGCAACACGCGTTATTAAATGAAACCTTTATTAAATTGAACATGTTTTTTATTCAATAATCAAGTCCCTTCATCGAGGCGCATACCCTTCATAAGGACTTGTTAGGCGTAGCTCCATGTCGTGTGGTATTCTGAATTCAAATTCAAATTAAAACATTACGATCGAAAAAGATGGTAAAAAGTACCAGGTTTAAAACTACATCAATAGTTTTTGTTCAATCTAGCAATAAGATGTCGGTAGGGGCCATCGAAACCTAAACTCTAAAGTGGGCCAATAGATGTGTCCAGAAGCGTATAAGTGTTACTACCACAATGTAAGAGCTTTGTTACTAACACGGTATGGATAAAATAGTCCGAAATAGATGGCTATTATTATAAATGTGCTCGCGACTTTTGTAATATATTGGATAAATTCGAGTAGTTTATTTACACGTATTACCCGACATTACATTACAAAAGTATCTGTAAATGTTTCTATAAAAAAAACTATCAAGAGGAGTCCTATCGCTGGAACTCAATAAACTCAAAGCCTCAGTTGTAAAGAGTTAGCAACTAGAACTCACGCAAATAATTTGTTATTTAACTGAAATCGATGTGTTTTACATCAATTTTAGTAAGTTTCTCAATTGTGTTTTTGCACTTTCATAAAAAATAAATCTGCTCATCTTATTGTCACAAAAAGGTGATCGATAACGTAAATAAATTGCTGAGACATTTAAGCCTTTTAAGAACTTCTCTTACGCCGAGTGAACCGTATGCTCTTTTACTAATTTATAGGTCGCTACCCGAGTGAGGACCGCTGGAAGCGACACTTTCCCGTCAGTATGAAAGCCGTGTGTCTGCGGAGCATCATCAGCGGCCAAATTCCCTCAATAAATCACCCACATCAAAGGGCGGCGCCAACATTTCTAAAACGTAGTTTAACGGCCACACAAACGGACGATAATTTGTGATTTTTCACACACTCCCACACTGATTTTTCTATTAAACAGTAAAAAGATGTGATCATCAATCTCTTTTTAGGGTTCCGAGACCCGCTCGCAAAAAAGAATCCATATAGAATTCGTCGATAGATTCATGCGTAAAGTTACATCTTCGTAAAGGTTTCAAGTATGCCTTTATGGAACTGAGCCAATAATTGAAGGTACTGTACAACGATGACGACAGATTAAACGATAGAATAAAATATCATCGTTTTAAATTTGTCTATTGTATACTAAACTATATTAAAAGATGCTTCTTTTTATTTTCTGTCAATTTTCATATTTATTTTTACATTTTATCTGAGTTCTATATCACTAAATGTGATTACAACATCGTCTGATAACACTCCTGCAGCGTGAAAGCTACCGTCGGTCCTAATTGACTTTGGGACCGACTACTCGATTACATTTGGCGATGCTCCTTTGCTATGCCTCTTTGCGAAGACAACGTCGGTCTTATAATACTGAAAAAGCCTAAGGTTTGGTTAGCCCTTTACCGCCCGAACGAACCCATCGGTCTTCCGGCCTGACGATGAATACCTGTATGAAGTATAGCTCCATAAGGTCGCTGCGTCAATCCAGTGTCATATAGCAACGCGGCATTACAGTTGCCGGTCCAGTTGTGGGTCCAACTGTTAACAGTTTGTACCCTCCCTTAAACTTGCAAATTTAAAACGAATTTGTGCCAATATCTGCGGCCATATGGCTGAATGGGCGCGTACCTGTGCACCTCGGCCGCCTTCTATTAAAGAAATAATAATGTACGTAAAAAGAGGCGGTGCGGCACGCTCCCGGCCTCGTGTGGGTACACTTCTCACAAAGGCAGCTGTGGTTCGATGACCACTCGTAGGGAAGTTTTTTCACGCAACGGACCCTGTTAGATGATACCATAATTTGAGTGGTTTCAGGAACCGTAACGCGTAAAACATAGAGCAACAGATGCCGCCGATATCTATCCAAAAATACTACTGTTAATGTCTCTACGAGCTGCCGTATAGTTCAATGGTAAGCTAGTAAATAATCGTCTATGGTATCAAGAAAGGACACCCGACTGCATAGCTGTGGGTTCTTCACAGAACAGCGCGAAGGCACCTTTGTGAACTTGATTTTTCGATTCAAAAGTTCTGTGATCGCCTACTCGAGCTTTAAACTGATTAATCTAATCCATTACAAAACTCTTCATTCGAGTAGTCATTCATTTGCGGCAGTATTGAATCGTCGAGCTCGGTCGAATAGCAATAAAGCACAGTACTCGAGTACCCCACCGAAATCGCGCCATGCGGCATGACCTTTCGCGAAGCCTGCGCGGAACCGCATTTAATTGGAGCGGCACCTGACGACCGCAACCGCACCGGGACGCGTGCGACGCGCGACGCACGGAACGAGAAGCGTTAAGCAATCTGAGCTTTTTTGCGGCTCGCGTGCGCGAGCTTCCGGAAACCGCGACCCTCCTTAACCTTTCGGCGAGCTTTTTTCGTTATTCTCTCGGGCTCTTTATCTGCTCGACGGCTCCGTAAATATACTCGATTTCTGCTTCCCGGCTTCCTTTCCTATTTGTGCGTATTTTAAAATACTATAAAATACATCGGCGACATCTGGACGACCAGTGGATAACACTATTGACCGATCTGACTTCGTTCGACGCCGTGTTGTCATTGAAACTTTCATTTTTGCAACGAGAGAAGTTATGCGGAGATGCCAGTGATGCGACCCGTAAATAATATAAAACGAAGCCGCAACTAAACTAAACTTAGCAGAGTGTGCTGATATTCAATGTGGCTATAGTTTGATGTAAAATAGATAAACTGAACTACAAAAACTCTGTGTGTGAATCGCGTAAAAAAATTGCTCATTAAAATATAATATGATTTAATTGTGTAATTGTGAACCCCATTTGTATATTTTACGGCATTAAATAAAGATTCCAATTATTTTACACGTGCCGTTTTTTACGGCGGCTCAGAGACACAGATCCTTAATTCACAAAAACACCTCATTTAAAAAATAAGGTAACCATTAATTATTTTTTGTTTAAAAGCGGAAAAACCGTCGATGAATGGATGAGTTCTCTGTCAAGATATTACAGAAAAGTTAAAATATTACAGAAGAGTCCCTAACTTTTGAATTCATAGCGAGATACTTAAATAACTTGGTGAGGAAGCAACAGCGAGAGAGGAAACTTAAAAAAAAACGTGTAAACTAAAATTCTTGTGAATAATGAAAAAGCTGTCACACTAGAGAATAGAAATAATTTAAAGTTTATAAAGCCTCGGCATGTCCGCGCCGGCGACTTGAACCTTCTTAGGCGACCGTTACTTGATAATCGTCAGAGAAAACGGTCCCGAGCAAACAACTGCAGCACCTTTGTTCATTAATCGAGTTAAGGGATCTCCTTTGGCAAAAAGTGTCGGTCGGCCAACCCTTTTTTATCCCGGCGCAGAAAGTACCGTTGTCCCTCCGATATATAGGTCGCTGGCATTGTGCCCGGTAAGCTTTTTACGACGCTCGGCTGCGGCCCTTTGTCCAGCAAACTAATATATTTGCATATTGTGTCCGGATTTGCATTTTGTTTATGGTGCTGAGGACTTTTTATTTATTTGCCCGATGACAAAGAGTTGAGTTATAAAATGCAAATCGAAAAGAAACAGCGTCCTGTTTAGGAGTTGTGCTTTAAGAAGCTCGTCCCCGCCGCCCGCAGCGCGAGACAATTAGCTGGTCCCGTTTTTTTAACTGCTTTTTACTGCGCTTAACCGGAGTTCGGTTTCAACATGAATATGTATGAGAGCGTTTGTCCTCTATGTTCACTTTTATAGGAGGTATTCGACTAGCAATGAACGTAACAAGCCCGCACCAGACCTGAAGACTGCATTATCTCTGAGGGTGTAATTAAAGACAAACATCGATTTTTATCTTGTTTCGAGGAATCAATAAAAATATGTTCCGAATTTCAGGTGTATGGCGCAATAAAATACAGAATTCCCCATAAGGAGATCAATAGTCTATTATGATCCAAGAAGTTTGTTGACATCTCGATGGAGCTGTCTGAGGCCTACGACGGTTTCTACTGTTCATTTTTATACAGTTTCGTGGTTGCCCACGAACTCATCGAATGACGAGTCTATATCGAGATGATACAGTCCATAAAGTCCCGTGCCCAGCAATGGAATGGTAATTGAATGTTATTTATTTAACTTTATTCAAATTTAGTGCAATAAAATAGAGACCATTTAGCAATTTCATTTTGGTATATTTGTGGGATACTTGTAACAATGAATATATACACAAGCGGCTGTTCGTGTCGTTGCCCGCATGATGCTCGATCCCGTGGAGATATAGGGAAACCCGTCCTCGGTGACCGTCTACATCGAGACAGGAGCAGTCATCCGAATTTTCAAGTCATTCGCGGATTTTCGTTTCAGGACATTTCGTAATGAGTGAGCGATACATGTTTACATAGATCAGGTAATGGAAAAGTGCCTACTTTCGGTCTGTGCGTCGCGAGTCACGTCTCGAGGGCTGAGGCGACAGGCCCTCGTTTTAGGAACTAGTTACAATCGTGTGTTGACACGTATCATATTAGCATTGTTAATGTTTGTAACCCAAATATATTAAATAATTACTCCGATACTGGCTGCTGTCGTTTACTAATTGATAGCGCGTTTTTTATCTAATTATGTCGCCTGTGGGAGAGGTAAATATGCCCCCGACGCGTACGGCGAGGGGATTTTTTAATTCCAAATCGTAAAGTCACTAATTCGTGTGAATATTTTTAATAAAGTGGAATGAATAAGTGTAGAACGAGTGTCTTTGCACCAAAATCGCGCTACCTGCAAATTTGTCCGTGGAGTTCCGATACACGTGTACTCAAAGGATGATATGATGCCAGCCAAGTAGGCACGGTTGGTCAAACTCTAACTATAAGGAATAACGGAATAAACTAAGCGATTCCAAAACGTGATTCTGATTATAATTAGACTGTCACATTCTTAAAAAAATTAAATTGTCTTATCAACCAAGCTATAGGGTTACCAAATAAAGAACGCCGCAAGGAAGTATTCGAGGCCCTTTGTCCATTTCACTATAAAAAAACGATTAAGCTAATGAGAAAATATTTTATGCTGATGATATCACACCATAATTGAAAGTAATCTTTTCATAAAGAACACAATATTTGCACATGGGAGCTGAGCACATTGTAGCGTACAAAAATCCATACTTAAAGGAGTACCGGTTGAGTTTCTAGCCTCGCCTGACCTTCCGAGCCGATGGTAGGTGTCTTGCCGACGGGGAGATTCATAACAAAGTGCTTATTGAGCCTACTTTAATAAAGAATATTTTGATTTGATCTAAAGAACCATTATTTTAAAGTTTTTGAAGGACTCTGAAATGACATAACTTTTCATCAATATTATACCATCAGATAGTGTTGCTAAACAGAATTTCAAGTTCCTACAAACTAGTGACAACAAAAATGAAACCAAATTTCCTCCATTCCCCCCTTGCCTGTATACGTGTTATAGAGGGTGAAGCCGTTAGAGGCGCGCGGTGTATACAAGCTCAACACGTTGACGTACTGTTCCTTTTATACTTTCACGTACGAAAACCAAATTAATTTAATGCAATGACAACGTCCTTGTTATCGATAGGCATCCTTATTATTTTATTTACAATACTGAATTTTCAAATTTATTATACGTCGATACGAATTCGACTCCAGTTCTACAAGACTTAATTAACATTTCCGGAAATTAGCCGTCGATTCTAATGAATCGATTGTAATTATTAAATTAAATGTCTCTGTTTGAACAATGCACTTTATTTGAACAGAATTAGTGTTTTAATCCTAGTCGACACGTTTCTTCTTATACGTGGTGTTATATATTAAAATGCTAACATGGAAATGAGTTAGCTACCGACCCAACTACGATGATCCGTATTTTATAAATTTCATCGTTCTCATTAATTTATAATGCGTTATTACAACTTAATCGACAACGCAACCTACAGCTAAAACAACATTTGCGAGTTCTGTGGTTGTTTTAAATACTGCTTAAATTTTATGGTGAGAAAAACGTTCGTCTCCTCGTGCCGTACGAATACAAGCGCTTCCTTTATTGTGCGCCTCATTAGTTATATCGTCTATATGTCTAATGAATTACTTAGACAGGAATTAGGCTGGAGTAATTTCTTTGCTCCGCGGACGAATAGGCGCTAAGTTGGAAAAAAATCTGTATGTTTATTCGCACTTAGATCTGCTTACACGTTTGAGTACCGACACGCATACAATGGCGTATTGCGTAGGAGCAAGCGAAGAACTCTCTGCTTTATTACAAATGGCGGTTACTGCCACGTCCTCGCTGGCTTAGTCACCGACCATTGCCGAACCCTCACCGGAGTAGTCACCTAGATGTAGGTATTATCTTATAAAATACAATTTACTCGGATGAAATGGCTGACCAATGAACCCGGTACTTCCGCGAGGGAAACGAATAGATGTTCACAATTATCATACACTTTTAAATTTTACTGACTACATATAAAATACCTGTACATTAAAAACCTTTTCACCAATAGAAAGCTCCTTTATCAGAGTCGATTATGGCAATATAAGGGTACAAGTAACGTCAGACTCGGTTTCGGCAATCGAACTTTTTGTAACTTGTTTTCAGTCGCTGGAGAAAGATGCGACTCGACGTGAATAAAATAACTTTTACTCGCCACGAAGTGTAACTACTGCAGAGATTTCAATGCAAAAAGTAAACTATGTTACATTGCAATTATTATTTTAAGATGGATCCCTGTCAAGCGCTGTCAGGATTATTTATTTAAAAGAAAGTTTTTGTCGTAAAAAGCACGGAAAGGAAATACAAAAACGCAAGTACCTGCTGCGTCCCTTCGCAAGTTAGCAGACACATGCGGACCATTTCCAATGTTGTTGCAGCGAGCGGACAAAAAACCTCGTCTTTTACACGCGAAATACCCTTTTGTCGTCGAATTGCAGTCTCTTTGTCCTCGGAGGGGAAATCAAAGAGCCTTGCAGATTTAATCCTTTTACTTCAACCCAAATATTACAATACGACATTCGACGAAGGCGTCGCGGACCACGAATCAATTAACAGCATTTCACTCCTCATTTCTAAAACTCATCAACTGGTGTGCGTTCTGGCCAATTTGTGAACGGGCTGACCCAGTTTCGACGGGACTATCATGGCACTAAGCAAAAAGCTAACCAAATAACATCGTCTCTCATTAAAGAGACGAATACAAAACGACCTCGCTAAAATCTTTCTTGCGAATAGACCGAAGCACTTTTGCAGCAAATTAAATAGCCATTACATATAAAAACTAAATAACAATAAAAAATATATACAAATACGTGCCTTGATGATTATAATTAATATAATAATATAATTTGCATTTATTGTTCGTAAAAATGTAAAGGGTAGAGCGAGACTTCCTGGCTCAGGTTTTTCTTTTCAATTTACGAGGAAGTCTTAGAGTATTACTTTTTAACGACATACTAAATATATTGTTTTTGTATTTCAAAAAACAATTATCAACAAATAAGAATAGACATTGCATTTCAAGTTTTGTTCGATTTTGTATACGAGTTTGCTAAAAGCTTCCTTCTTTCTTATTAATGTTTTTGCATCGTTTCTATAACAAACTCTCAGAAGTCGTTCGTGGAGATGTTCACTAAAAAACTTTAAATACTTTATTAAAAGAAAAATTTATTAAAAAATTGTACAATAGTTTGAAGAATTACTGAGAAGATAAAAAAGTAGAGTGATCGAATTGCCTTAATTTAATTAAGTTAAAACACCATTGCATCGCTGTTGGTAAGAAAGAACTCCCGACGGAGTCTATAGTGGGTTCTTCACAGAACAGGCGCCGAGCAAACCCGTAGCTTTATGTTCTCAATTAGAATTAATATGAAAAACGGTGTTTGACGATTCAGAAGTGCTGCAAAAGTCTACTTGAATAAAGAGTTTTTGAATTTGAATGCCTTTTATACATTCCACTATACTAAGTTCCAAGTCGTAGAGGACGAAGTATCTGAAGCGAGTAAGACGTAAACAACTCACAAAAGGAAAAGGTCCTGTCATAGTTTCCTACATTTCCACGGAACCACCGACGGGTCCGGCAGCACCGCGAGGAATAGCTACTTTGTTACAATATTTAACCTTCGAAAATCAATTGGCCAAAAGCGTAGTTGCATCACTTTTTAGGAAACATATTGATATGTTGAATGTTCATGTGAGAAATGATTCTCACTCATTCAAAGTGAAATCTCCCCTCTTTAAGATGGATTTTTGTAAATGAATCACATATCCTTTTCTAACGCCGGGTCTATTTTCGTAACAGAATCAATCAAAACTGTTTTACCCTTACAAATGGGATATTTTTGGGCAAACGACAAAGGGTACACGGAACCGTTCGTGTGCTCGTGTATCTCTGTATATAAGCGGGAGGATACAGCGGGAGGAGGGTGAGATAAATGCGAGTGAACGTGCTCATAAATTTGCTCGGCCTCATTTGAATTTCCAATCCGCAGCTTATTTACTGCGGCGGCCGGAATACGAAACGTGGCCTTATATATCACTCGACCAGAAAGCCACAATGCCGCCTTGTGTTTAGACCTAAAACCAACGATTTTGTTAGATCTAAACTGAAATAAAAACCCGTGTTATAGGTCTCCGTCTCTAGGCCTGTATCATCGAAAGCTTAGCTTAGAAACTACAATATACATTCAGTCAGGAAAGAACATCACCACACGAATGTTTTTCCTTTGCATGCGGTATTCATTATGCATGGATCTGAAATGTCAGTGCCACGACAGAAACGCCGATTGTCAGTGCTGAGGCAGGTCTTGACGGGTAAAAGCTAGGTTATGGCATTTCAGAAAAACTTCTAAAAGGAAATAGCGATAAAGGCTTTAAATGTTCTTTAATTTTGTCTTTATTTCACCCAGACATTTTACTATTACCATAATAATAATAATATCTAATAGATACAATATAATTATATATAAATTATATACATACAAAACCTTAATGCATGAGGAGCGTATTTATTTTCATTCCTCCATCCTATTTTGTTATTTTGATTTTTTTATCAGAAAGGGAACTTTTCGACTCATGATGGATATTTTTATATTCGATTTGATAATGGCGCCATTACTGTACAGAGTAATGAGTAAGCAAGTAATTACTTACAATATCATATCAACTTTCGTAACAAAGTAAAAGTTGTAAAAGGATAATCGCGGTTCGTAGTACTCCTAATAGGCGATGTTTTTAAATGTTTTAATTAACATTTGCATCTGTGCTAGAGTATTTACGTTTTTAAATGTCCTTGTTTTAAACATCACAGGTTAGCACTTAAAATAATAAAACGTGCGACAGAAGGCCTCACGAAAGACTGTGCATTCAAATGGGAACTCGCAACAGATTTATTTGTCAAAAAACAAACGGAACACGTGTCGCGGAATAATAGAGCATCTGCGATGGCAGATTAAGCAAGTGTCGCCTTCTCTTCCGAGAACCGGAGAAATCGATTTTTATACCAATAACGTTCGGGAATGTGTCCCTCGGATTAGCGGGGGAAAAACTGGGGATTTTTTAATCTTATCTATTTTGGTTTAAGCTACGCTGACTTTCAATTTACAAAATGAAACTTAGGTGTTTGTTTTTTGCCAATCCCGAAACCTGGATATCCCCGAAGTCATTCTAACCATAACCGGCTGTGGAGCTGCGCGGTGGGTTTGTGCTCTAAAGCAAACTCTCCTTGGAAGGAGGAGGCCTGTGCCCGCCAATGGGATATTACTTGCCTTTAATCATAGTTTGTGTTGCCAATAACCGTCTCTTCGGTCGAATGGTTAGCCATTTCGGCCACGATCGTTTCGGGTTGAGCCGACTCGACACATCTCGCTGGGTAAAAAACGACATGACGATTTGGCATTGTCTTCATGAAACGAATGAATTGTTAATCGTACGCAACCTGCTGGAATTCATGTCATTTTAAACGGATAACCTTGCGATTCCCGTATTAAAAGGCACCGGCGTAAAAAAACGTGTAAACACATCCAGAGGGTCTGATTAGCTTTATTCCCGAAGATAAAAACGACCTGCGGTGTTCCCCTCGATTTTTTACCGGCCGCAAAAAACTACTAATGTTCAGGTTTACTTATTGTATTGTCAACTTGTCTCGCCATAAAAAAGCCCCCTCGTAAAAAGAGGTCAATTGCCTCGGTGTAGTTTTAAACGCTGTGGGGTCTTTTTCATCCGTTTTTTATTTAATAGGCGTGTAAAAAGTGGTTAGTGCACAATACCTGCTCGCTGCTACGATCATTACACTTGACGACGAAGAATCTAACCCTTCCAGTGCTGAGCTCAATTTCGCACACGTGGCGGAAGGGTTAAAAAAAATAGTTTTTTTTATTAAATGTGCACAGAATCTGGATTACTTCACTCGAACGTAGATTAATTCTTTCTATTGTGCATAAAGGACATGCCGAACTCCTCGTGTCATATCAAGATTCGCACTCAAAGGGTTAGGGCCTCGCTGATTAATGGGTTAGTGCGCAATGGTGCGAGTGCTCGTTTCGCTGGCAGAAGTCCAGGGTTAAATCTCCGGCAGGGCAAATTTGGGAAATGCATTTTCGCTACTTACAGCCTACATCGTACTACCTCTACCGACAAAAACATGTTGCAAAGATATAAAATTTTAATCAGTATTTTCTTTTTGCCGACAGCCTACCGCTCGACTGACGTCACACCTGATGTTAAGTGATGATACGTTCTAAGACGGAATCGGGTTAATCTGGAGAGAGGTGATTTACTTCTTGCGGCTAGCACGCCTACCAAACTTGGACAGAAGCACAAAATGCAATTTGCTGCATTCGCCCTTCCGTCCGTCGCGTATCAAACCCGGGAGCTGGCACTTCGCTGACCACGAAGCGGTTCAAAACGATCGTACAATGTCACAGTTATCTGCGCGCGCAAGCTTGAAATCTGATCTTAATCTAATAGATGAAGTTAAAGTCTGCTGCGACTCGTGGCGAACAATTTGCTGCATAATTGTGTTTCCTTTGTCAGCAATTCAGCAATTTGTGCCATCGGCGGAGACGTCTACATCGGCGCGATCGCTATCGGGCCAGCTCAGCCGCGATGGAGATGTGAAACGAATCCGCAGCGAAATCGCAATGCTCGTCGGTCAGTTAACGAGGCTTAGGCGCATTGTGTGCATTTTCGACTCCGCTCCACAAAGCGGAGTAATCTTCAAAAAGTGACCCCAAAGTGCTCGCCCAGGGCCCTTCAATGGCCTCCAAAGCTCCTAAAAAAATCTTTTAAATCGCGTATTTACTGCGGATATTTTTACGTACCCCTACGATCTACAGCGTGATACGAAATCGCCGGTTATTCATTTATTTCAAATCCTTTTCATTTGTTTTGTATTTTCATCGCTATATTTTTATGTACGATTAAAAGTGAAATGAAGGTACTGCGCCATCTATTCGATACATGCTCAACGCTCCCCGTAACAAAAGTGCGGTTTTTGTTACAAATGTGTGAGTGTGCTTTAGACTACATGACTGAAATAAAACTATTTATTATACCCACCTCGCCCGATCACACTTTTCGAATTCACCAGCTTAGTTATTAGGTCACATTTGCGTAAAAAGGTTTACTGCAAAAGTGTGCATGTGTCGATGTACGAGTATACTTGAAGCAAAGCTTTGGCTCATAGTGTATTAAATGTTACTCATTTCTAAATTCATCTTATATAAAAGTGTTTCGTTATAATATCTTCTAACTAAAGAGTGCTATAAAAGTTTCGCTTCAAAAGGTTTTTCTTACAAAAATATATATTATAATCCTAATAAACGCGTCGCTTGAGATTGAAACACTTTATTTTCACGGCGAAGGCTACGAAGGCCTCGCTGTTCATTACAATAATCCGCCACAGCCGGCCACAAGGCGGTATGCAAATATTTAAATATTAAACTTATTCAATTACCACCTGATAGATGTCTAACTCGCTCGCCAGTTTTTAATTTGTATTTAAAAGATCGCAATATGTTAAATCATTTTATTTTATAATGTTTTTTATCGCCATAAAGATAAACATTTTAATTGGTAATTTAGCTTCATTTGGCTGCGTACAATTAAAAGAACGACGCCATCTATTATGATACGTATTAACGCTTTCTGTTAACATATTTGCAATTAATTTTACTATCATACAATAAAGTGCGTACTATCCCATGTCACAAGAGAAAGAAGTCCAATAAAATGGTTTAGAGTTCATATCTCACACACACACCGTCGTGTTTAATCGTAAACCTTAGATTTGTTTTTGTTTTTAATACAGCGAGAGATGATCAAGCATGTGATTTTGTCGAGGTACGTAAGCATCAGAAGCCTATTTGTCCGTATGGGCAAAAATAGGGTCCCCCTGTAGCGGCGCAATGTGCGCTGGGTGCCCACTCAGCATCCAGCAGCTTGTCCCGGCGCGATCGCATAAAGGATGGACGCATGTCCACACACCTGCCCCGCAAAAAACGTACGAACGGAATCGCTATAACAAATATAACCGGCAACGATTTGTCCTCGTGCATTCAACCGGTTCAGATGTGTTGGCTTCCTACCTAAAGTTCTCTACTTATGCAGGTTTCCAAAAACTTTGAATTGCAAATATCGTTATTAATGAGCGACTCGCAGTCTGAAGTTACGAGGGTTCCTTCGCGCCCTGTCGCATTCCTTGTTACGATACAATTTTAATTTAATTAATATACATTATCGCCTTATCGTCTAAATAGTCCTCATATATCCCGACTATGCACTCAACTTTCATTCAATAAAAGATTTAAATTTATCGAGTAGCATCTCTAGAACGTCTTCTGGCAGTCTGTTATACAATTATTTGGCATTTTGTTATTTCGTTATGCAATCCAGCGTGTATTTCAATAAGACATTAAATATCCCGCTAAAAGTTGTGCTATGCAATGATAATGACTGATAATTCAAGTTCCGAGACAAAGTTTATGCATATCGACGTTTGAACAGATTATTATCTTGTTATGCCGCAGAAGTGTAACTTCTAACGCGTGTACATAAGTACACACACACTTTTTTCATTACTGTCAGGTTGATGATTGGCTGATGATAAGGCAATTATGGTTTCTACACATCCTACTTTCTTCTAGTTAAGGATTTATAATTATAGAGTGACATCACAAGAAGGCATGCATGAATCATTCAAGTTATTAAGTCTATTACAATCGAGAAAGGTACGATTACATTTTTTCTAAATGTAACTATAATTATCAAAACATTATAAAACATCTATACACAATTACTTCCAGAAAGCGACGTAACTTAATCTATACTTATATATATAAAAGAGATATCCAGGTTTCTATTGACTCATCACGATATCTCTGGAACTCTGGTAGGAACATTCCTTTTGCCTAAATAATGAAAATGCTACCCAAAAAACATTCCACGCGGACGAAGTCGCGAATTCAGCTAATATATACATAAATTTTAAAAAGAAAAAGGTAATTGTATATCCTTCTTTAATTTGAAGGATTCTGAGACCATAAAAAAGTATGCGAGTAAATGGACTGCTGTAATCTAAGTAGAATAAACTAAAATCACATTATAATATGCGACAGGACGTATAGAACATGCCAACATCAGATTGTAACTGTGTCTCCATGTCACTCCTCACAATATTTGCCCGTTCACAAGTGTTGCAAACGCCTACTCGAGTCTGAACGGAACGAGGTCTCGGAAATAGCATTGCTGCTGCAATTGTCTCGCAGCGAAATCGGATGGACCGAGGATCGGAACGATGTGGGCCGGGTCGATATCGCTCGCCGTTTCATCACGTCGATGGGAAAAAAGAGGAGAAAAAATACATAACTTTTTAGGGGCGGCCTCCCCCCGCCCGCCGCCGCCTCCCCGCCCTCCTCGCAGCCTCCGAGGGGAGCCAAAAAACCGCGGGCGGCGCGTGCCGGCCCCTTCCCATCGAACCCACGTAACGGCCACGGGAAGGAGCAAAAAACCACCCGTCATTAAAGCCATCGAGGGTGACGCGCCGCCACCGAACTGCGCACTTTAACTGTTCTACGAGCCGTTCTATTAGACTCGGTTTGTTTCCTATTACAATTGACAATTACTCTCTCTGGACACTTAAATAAATAAAATAATTCCCCCCAAAGTGCTCGCCCGGTACGGCTTTTTACGAAAATTGTGCCAAGCCGTGTGAAATTTCCCACGCTCCTGGTTTACATAGAGAAGCACAATGATTATGTATTTTCAAAGTAATTGAAATCCACCAAAAACACGTCACCCTATCGTAAGCACACACGCACACAGACTATACATCCGTATTTGTCATTGACGTTTGTCAATTATGCCAAACGCCATAAGGTTACATTAAAAGAGTTTATTCTTATGTTAGTATTTAGTCCATATGTTAAATTCTTGTGTAAATATATCAAATATAATAGAATAAAGCTCTAGTAAAATGTAATGATAAATAGATATGTATATATCCTAAGTTAATAGTAGTTATCTTATACTTATAGTTNTTTAACTGTACTACGAGCTGTTCTATTGGACTCGGTTTGTTTCCTACGACAATTACTCTAACTGGACACTTAAATAAATGAAATAATTCCCCCCAAAGTGCCCACCCGGTACGGCTTTTTACGAAAATTGTGCCAAGCTGTGTAAAATTTCCCACGCTCCTAGTTTACATAGAGAAGCCCAATGATTATGTCTTTTAAAAGTAATTTTAATCAATAAAAAACACACGCACACAGACTATACATCCGTATTTGTCATTGACGTTACGCCATAAGGTTATATTAAAAGAGTTTATATTATCAAAAGCCCTGAGGAGGATACATAAGAAAATCGCCATAGCAGTTAAGTTTACTTAAAATTGCTAATGTTCTACATGACTGTGTTGTTATTTTTTTCTTTCCTTCTCCTTCTCCTGGTTATAACAAACAGAGCATCAAAAGTATTATCGCAATCGGTCCCGCCGTGAAAGCGCGATGCCTCGATAGGGTGGCATTTTTAGATGAACAGATTATTACAACAACTTTTTTGAGTAGATATAGTCTCTGATGAACCGATGATCTTTGACAATAGAACCTCGATAACGCTCCAACTTACAATTTGAATTAATTATGGTGGAATTTCGATCGCCGGGCGACCGCTAGTTAGTAGTAGACTTAAGAAGCCTTTGAACGATCTCTACATAGATCGCTTTATGCTAGTTTGTCTTATTTCTAATTAAATTTTCTCTGTAGTATATATATATATTTCATTCTTAATATGTTTCTTTCCTTCTTTTGGTTTTGAAGTTTGCTTTAGTGTTCTACAGTTGTTTAAATTGTAGTAACAGCATGCTTATTAAGAGAAGAATAAGTATGCTGTGACTACCTTTAAGTAGGCATTACAATTTTAACTAGTATTAAAGATTTTGTTGTTATATCAATATATAATTGTATCCTGTTGGTGTTCTAATAAATATAATTAAAATACTCGAGAAGGAATTTACTAGGGTTCTGCGAAAGTTCGTTTTGTCCAGCAGATATCCGATATAACGCAAAGGTCGAGTTTTTCCACAAGAATTTTTTCATGAGTAACAAATAGATTGATTCTTATATAAACCCTACTATACATAGACTCAAATCCCTGCGATTCTATCATTTAAGTATTCTTCAGCTGAATAATACAAAAATTTATTGAAATCTCAAATGAGGAATTGTAAATGTTTTTTGTCAATTTTAGAAGTTATTAATGATACAAGAGAATTCACGAAATATTTTTTTAATTTTATATTTCATGGAAAATACGTGACGAATTGAAAACTAAAATGCCACATCTGATTTGTAAATATTAAGACTACCTAAACTTCAAAGGAATTAGCATAAAAACGCTGCATATTCTCGTGACGCTAATCGCGCGGATCAGTTGGAAGAGTCCCATCGCTAGCTTTCGTAAAGCATGCACATGCGAGCCGGCGGGCGCAGCGGACGGCCGTTGACACCCAACGGAAACTGCCTCCAACACAAAGCCCAGCGTTGCAACGTAAAGTACGCGCTAATGTGAAAAAAATAGCAACATCTGGCCATTGTCTCGCCGCCCGGCCGCCATCGAATCAAATCAATGAATGACAAAACGTCTCCACCGCACGCGTCATTATTCAGCCGGATTGACAGCCACTTCCACGGCGACACAATAATACGCCTACTTACTGCGCTGCAGCCGGCGCCCGCCGCCTTGATACTTGTACTCTCGCCTGCCGAAGGCGCTCGGCTTAGAGCACCAATTGGAGGAGTTTAGATTAGCGCTTAATCCGAATGTAATGACTTCATCAACGACGAGCTCAAAGTTCACCGCGATTAAGACTCATCGTTCATAGAAAGGACTGGACCGAATCGGCGCAAATAGCCAAACGTAGATGGTAGTAGAGGTTACGGTATTTAGCCATCCCTGCTACTTCACGCCGGTGTTCCCAAGTGGGGCCGTTAATTTGACTCTAGTAAATGGATTGAAGAGAAGTCATTAAATAAAAACATTACATTAACGCAAGTTGACTAAACACCACATTTGTGGCATAGTAACGATATTAACGAACAAATATTGACAGCATTGGCGCCTCGCGTGATAACCGCCGAATGTTTGTGAAGCACACGATTAAACAATATACAAAGTATCTTTTATAACTGAGCGCTGGCGATAAAACGATACCGTGCTTAACCAAATACGACTCGACTTCTATTTATGGACAGAACACTACGTTTCGCTTCGATTAAGGGTTGAAAGTAGATACTACAGAATGCTGTCGCCGTAACTGTTATCAAAATTTTCATATTCTACGTCCTCGTTTGCATCTTCCTGTAATGCTAGAAAAGTATTCTTCATCACTGAATTTTATGATTTATACTGGATATTTTTTTATTAATTTCTGATATTTCTATAACATCAATAGGACGATGTTAAAATGTCAATCAACAAATTTAAATCAATTATTAAAAGAAAATTTAGGAACCCTTTAGCTTTAAATTCTAAGTCGTTCTTTAATATCGTCATCGGTCGTACATTGGAAATAACATGAAAACGATACCTGACGACTCGAAAATTGTTTTAGAAGCCTACTCGTGTAAATAATTTTTGAATTTACATACATAGCACCACCCCTCATTCCCTTCGGTGTAGGCAGAGGCCACGTCCTTCCACTTGCCACGATCCTTGCATATCTCCTTCGCTTCTTTCATTCTCATTAAACCTTTCAAACGAGTCCATCGGTTTAGAGTACTCTTGACCTGGCCCTTATTTAAAATGTCCTGGATTTGGTCCAGGAACGTTCGCCTTGGTCTTCCCCTTCCAACTTTCACATTCACCCTTGACTCATAAAATCCTTTTTGTCAGTCTCCTTCAATTCATCCTCTCTACATGCCCAAACCATCTAAGCATACCTTTCTCAATTTTAGTCGCTACATCTTCTTTTATATCACATCGTTTTCTTATCACACCATTTCTTACTCTGTCACTCACTTTTACTCTACTCAAACTTCTCAACGCTCTCATCTCTACCGCATTTATTTTACTTATGTGATTCTTCAGCCATACCCAACTTTCATACCATACATAAGTGTTGGCACCAACGCTCCTGCATGCACAGCCAGTCTGGCCCTTTGAGACACCATCTGGCTATTGGCGTGGCAGAAGGAGTGCAAAGTTCCATTTACCATATTCCCTGCATTCACTCTCCTTTCAGTATCATTTTCACATGTTCTATTTTTTGTAAATTTAGATCCCAAGTATACAAATTCTTTCACCTCTTCTACTTGTTACCCATCTATCAAAATTCCATTCATCATAGATACATCTCTTTAAAAAGCATAACTTTCATTTTGTTCCTTTTCAAAGCTTCATTCATAATATTTACAATCTCCTGTAGCTCGTTAGCAGATGATGCAAGTATTACTTGATCATCAGCGCAGAGTAAACATTTGATGATTTTAAATCTGTTTAACAGTTATCCATGAATAGTTTGAACAGCCATGGTATGGCAACACATCCCTGTCGAACACCTCTTTCAACAGGAAACCACTCTTCCACCCACCACCTTCTTTTATTTCGACACAAGAGAGACTGCTCAACCCATACGTAGATAACGTTGACCACAGCTCATTCCGCCATTCATTTTTGAATTTATATAAAACTAATAACATGTGTCACAAACGTCCATATCAATGTTTGTAACATTAATATATTCTGAATGTTAGCTAGAAAAGCCTAATCGCCTAGGCCTAGTCTGAGAGAGTATCGCCGTCGTTTCGGAACTAAACTTCGACGACCTCGTTGGCGTAATATTGCGAATAATCTCTTCGCTAACAGTGGTCCTGGTTGCGACCTCCGTTACTGCGTTCTTATCTGAGACTGCGTCATCACAAACTATGAGGTGAGAGTACAGTCAGGCGCTGTACAATAACAACATATGAAATGTACAAAGTTGAAGGATCTTTAGATAAAAAGTGAGCAAATATCAAGACCGGGCGCGCCCGCAGCAGCGGCGCGCGGGCCGCGGACGACGGTGGCGAATCGCATACTTCATGAATAAATATAAATTCGATATTCTTTTGAAATGAAAACTTCAAATAAAAAGGCGATTTATCAAAATTTTTTCGCATTCAAACCGAACGCTCTTTTATAGTTTAAATAAACACCGATTTGGGATGACGGCCGAAATGGTGCGTGCCGAATTGTGACGTTTTTGTAAAGAACCCGGGACCGTTCCCGGTGGTGCGCCGTGCTAATGAGCGGACACCCACGACACCGTGACCGGC
The DNA here is from genome assembly GCA_015832385.1 of Elymnias hypermnestra. Classification (NCBI taxonomy): domain Eukaryota; kingdom Metazoa; phylum Arthropoda; class Insecta; order Lepidoptera; family Nymphalidae; genus Elymnias; species Elymnias hypermnestra. Next base: position 76,486 of record JACTOM010000905.1, read on the forward strand.
ACTTTCCTCACTGCGCACTCCGACGGTCGCCAAAAGCCAGCTCCCACAATGAACACACTCCAGACAAACTGACAAAGCCTTCGAAGCTGCTCTAATGGATTCTTCCCCCACGTCTATCGAAAATTCGTTTTTTCGTTTGTATTATAGTTATTTAAGTAAAGTAAATGCCGTATTAGTCTTTTTTTGGATTCAACCATAATACAACGAGGACGTCGTAACCGTGTCGAATGCCTTTTCCAAATCGATAAATATACCTAAAACGATATATAAATCCACCTTAACTTTTATATTCGTTACGCGGTCTGCGGCCGCAGTGTTTAACTCGGAGCTGAAACCGCATTAAGTTCCACACGAGACACCGATGAAAGTGAAAAGTTCGCTCAGGAAATCGCTTCAGACCGAGTTAGTTACTGAGGTACATTTCATTGTAGCAGTTAAGCAAGTTGAACCGAACAATCAGATGTTTTTATCTTAATATGTATTTATCTATCCAATTTAGAAACATGTTATAATTCGAGTGCCTTTTTTATTTTAAAATATAAGTCACTCATGACAACATTAGCTATTTATCGAAATCGGTCCGGTCATTCCAGATATCAATTGAAAAAATCACAAACAGACAAATAATAATTAAAATACTATTGATATATCTCCCCATGTACTTTGAAATGCATTAAATGAGAAGTTGTTAATCTGAAATTTCAAAGAGATCTTTCAACTTACAACTAAAAAAAAGAGAAGAAAGTAATATATTTACGTTACACATACGAGTACCTACATAATGCAAGGTGTTCAACAAAATCTTACAAAGAATACATAAATACACAGATGTAACGTCACTTTACTTTCAAGTGTGATTTCATGCTTTTGAATGTGATGGCGATGTACATCTGTGGTGTCCCTTCCAACCGGAGTGTAATGTGAAAGGGTGCAGCAGGGGACTGCGTTTCTATGGGAACCAATCCTTTCCCATGTTTACAAATAAAAATCATCATGGACTTTTTGTGCATTGACCAATCAGACAAAATAGGGGATTTCAACTTTCTAAATTACCCACCCTGCTTTATAATGGTCTCAATATACCCTAACAGAGCGTTGAGAGTGTGCACATGTTCCACAATGATTGTTGATACATAAGTAGGTATTTGATAGATAGAAGCGTAACGATGTCGATAATTGTTCGAAACTCTTTAGAAACACTCTCGACACACAGAGTATAAAAACACTCAGATCTGCAATCTAAGCTTTTGAATAATGGATTTTTTAAATCAATCTTACACAAAGCATATAACAACGAATATTATTTAGATACTTATTTATAATAATGTAAACTATTACAGCCTATTCGGGAAAGTGTTTTGACAATAAAAAGTACTATTGTTGAATGTTAGTTGGCAATAAACAATCTTTAATATTTGTCAGTCTTAAACATAATTCGATAGGTGCTATTTTTCCTACAGCCAAAGAAGTGGCGTAGCGGATGCTGGTCTATGACCCACTCTCATACGAGAGAGAGGTTTTGTGCCCAGTAGTGGGACGTCAATGAGCTGCTTTTACTTAAATATTTTATTACTCAATTTGAGTACGTGTCGCGAAAACAATTGAGTTATTTATAATATTGAAAATTATTATCTTTTTGCAAAAACCTCTAAAGTTGTTGTGACCATAAAGTATAAACAATACATTATCTATGTTTGACGACAGGGAATAGACTTTTGACACAGACCTAAAATCGTCGCTTTTTGATAACAGCATTTATTGAATCTTATCTAACAATAGCGGCATATTGTTTTATACATGTCGTGCATATCGTGTCCCGTCGTGGCCGCGTATAGCGAGGGGCGCACGGGGCGCACGGGGCGGGGGGACTGGGCGCACGGCACGGGCACGTCCACCATCGGGTGCGAGTTCGCGGGCGGCGTGGTGCTGGGCGCGGACTCGCGCACCACGGCGGGCGCCTACGTGGCCAGCCGGGTCAACGACAAGCTGAGCCGCGTCACGGAGCGCATCTACTGCTGCCGCTCCGGCTCCGCCGCCGACACTCAGGCCGTGGCCGACATCGTCACCTACCACTTGAGTGAGTACTGCTTTTCCGCCTGACGCTGGCGTCGTGTCTCCCTTCCAGGACTATTGCCGAGGTCTGCGTCTCGTTGCACAATTACACTCGGACAGTACTAACACGAAAACTACGATTCCCTTCGTAGGGGGCTGTTTCTCCAAAAAAAACTATAGGTGTTAGATTATGGAATACAATTACGTCTACGATGATTATTGTAAGCTTCGATAACTATTGATAATAGGCATATTGTTTTTCTTTTTAATTACTTTAAAGGGGGGTGATTTCCAATAATCCATATTTCGAGGATGAAACGGTATCGGGCCTGAATTTGATATGAACGAAGTCGCAGATAAAAGCTAGTACCGTCGATCGAGATGTACGTTTATTGAGTTGTTTGCCAGGATTCCTCAGGATTGAGCAGAATGAGCCGCCGCTGGTGAAGACGGCGGCGAACATTTTCCGCGAGCTGTGCTACAATTACCGCGACTCCCTCGTGGCCAGTATACTCGTCGCGGGCTGGGACAAGCGGGATAAAGGTGACCTAGGCTTTAAAACGAGAGCTAGTTCACTCGCTTCCACTTTTATATTCACGAGCCGAATCGGCAAACGCCGTCCCGCCCCAGAATCAATAAATAGAAATGCCGGATACAACTGCAGAATGTTTCAACTTTAGCAAAAAATGTGGTCAAAACTTAACCGGAACGATTCGTAATCAAAGACCGCGATTACCGCCCAAGTCCGTCAAATATTATATTTGCGATCGGAAATTGTCGGTTGTCAATGTCAGATGTAAAACAAAAGTATCTTAGTTTTAAATTAATTTGATTTCTGAACGACAGGACGGCCGCCAAGACCTCATGTCAGGTCGTTATACTCATAACTGCCGGTAACCTTAAATATAATTCATGGCGTTACAGCCGTCTCTGTGAAACTCCACAGTTAACAATGTTCGCGACTGAGCTAAGCTAATAAAGCTTATTTACTGGTACTCGCGTGGTCACCACGACAACGCACATGCTCGATACAAGGTGTTAAACTTAAACAGGGTTAAACAGGGTGCTCGATACAAGGTGTTGAACTTTATGGGTCTATATTGCAGCGTAACACATATCTCTAGGGTTCCACAAGTGATCTGCGATCTCCCCTCATAGTTATTCCTGACCTCACACATCCGATTTCCTGACTCACCCGACCCAGAACCAACACCTCGTCCTGAGGATTCACCGAGGTCCCTTTGCAGAGCCGGCCTCGCTAAAACGTTCCAACTTCTTTATTTATACCGAGATGCTGTGACATTATGTACAATGGCTTGTTATAAATGAATCTTAGATCACTCACCGACATGTCTCCGACCACAACACTTACTCTGGCTGAAAGCGTTACCACAGTCCGCGCCCTGCTTCTGTCCGCGGCGCAAAGATAATTCTCACTACCCGCGTGCTACCTGCGTGTTACATATCATATTTTATCATTCGCGATTCGCAATATGTTGTCTCGTACTACCCTCATCCACGTGTATTATTTTATAGCGCCCATATCGTGGGTAACTCGCGACAAACATCAAATGTTTGACAGGTAGCAATAGTAATGGAAGTGACATTATTGTTTTTACTATATTTTTCATATTTACCCACCTTTTAAACAAACCCTGGACTTTCACATATAATTCAAAGCCAAATCAGTTCAGCCGTTCTCGGGCTTAAGCGAAACTAACGAACAGCAATTGATTTTATATAGGCACAAATAGATTTTCTTCTTTTTTTCGTAGAAACGCACTGCGAAGCTAGACTGAATAACGAAATTTAAACTTCTAAGTGAGTAAGTGAGTAAGACTGAGCCACTGCGCAGTCGTGTTAAGCTAATTTCGTGGATACCAAGAGAATAAAAAAATAATGTCAGCGAACGAAACATTCTAGCGTGAAAATAACGTGATGCATTTTATAGCAGCTAAGCCAAATGGGTTCTTTCAATTGAACTGAAACAATGGCACACGCCGTAGATTTGACGTTTTGGAGAATGTGTTATAAACGTATCCCCTCACAGTAAACCCCTGAGCGAGCCGTGACTGCATTCCGGTGGCAACGGTGTTTATATTTATAGATCATTTCGAAAAGGATCACTGCTCAATGATTACCGATAACTCACATTTACCTAATTAATAAAAAATTAATCTTTACACGGTATAAATGAAGTCGCTCTCGCTGTACTCGTATGTTTGCATAGTTTTCCAGAGGATGGTTTATATGAACAATACATACACATAATAGCATAGAGTAACAAAATAAATAAGGATTTATAATGCGATGTAACAACATTGTTTTTGTATATTTAAAACGCAAACCTTACAAAATAGATCAAACTAAGGTGCTACGGAATTGTATAAGTTAAAAAGATCGATAAAAAAGACCGCGATGTTATTTAATTGTCTAAGGATTATTCCTTATCCAATTAAATCCTTTACGTATATTTCTTTAAGATAGAAATCTTAGAAGGTATCAGAGATTTAGGAAGCGGCGATGCAGCGGTTGGATTAAGTTTAAGCATCGAATATGTGCCGCCGTACTTTAACACACACAATCAAGGTCCGTAGGTCAGCTAGTCTATGTGATGAAACTAAACATGTTAACCGATTTAAAGAGCTCCGAAGTTGCAATACTTATTGGAGAATGATTACAAGAAGGAGTTCCAAAATATCAAAGGCCACACTGACCAAAGTGAATAAAACTTTATTGACCACTGCAGGGCAGATCTACACCGTACCTATCGGAGGCATGATGCAGCGCCAGGCTGTCTCGATTGGCGGTTCGGGCTCCGCCTACGTGTACGGCTACGTGGACGCCAACTTCAAGCCCCACATGAGCCGAGACGAAGCCGTGGACTTTGTCATCAACACCCTCTCATTGGCAATGCGCATTGACGGTTCTTCGGGAGGAGTGGTGAGGCTCGGCATCATAACTGAAACCGGCGTAGAACGACTGCTCATTTTGGGCGATCGGTTGCCCACATTTTACGAAGGTTGATTAAATTTATCTTAACAAAAATAAATTCTTTTCTTTCACTATGTTATAAGAAATTCTAAAGCTTTTTAGAGCAGAAACCTTGTTACAATGTTCGAACATTTTTTTAAATACAAATATTATTTTCCTAAACGTTATGTGCTAAATCAACGCCATCTATTAAGAGTTCGTTATGAAAAAGTAACTCCTGACTCGATCGTTCGAATTATATATAAACATACTTAGAGATAAAAAAAATACCTTTTTTATACATTTGCCTGGTTGTAATGAAATATTAATTTAGTATATAATAATTTAAACGAAATCTAATAGTTTCGATTCTCAATGACGAGTCAGAACGCAGCCAACGTTATTTTTATTTATCTGTGTCACATTGACATTTGACAGCGTCGTTAAAGTTGCAGCGGTATCGTGACTATCCAAAATTGTTAATACTTAATATTATTAATTGATACATTACAAGGTAAATACATTTAGATATATTACAAAAACTTAATACAATAAATATACTTTTATCAACAGTAGTTTAACCATATTTAATAAGAGCGTTGCGGTAAAAATAAGAAAGTTTTTAAATGTTGTATTTCTTTTATTACTGACAGCGCTTAACGCTTATAATATTACTTGATGGTAAGTAATGGTACAATCTATGATGGTAGAACGTTAACCTGGTAGGAATTAATTGACCTGTACACTTGGCGGCCGATCGTCGTGGCTGGTAGGAGTCTTGGCAAATTAGTAAATTAAATCTGCCCTATAAGAAATCGAGACCTCTGCTAGTAATGCGATTTTTGTTTAGTTTATTGCTAGGAAATCATGTATTTATGGTATTATTCCAGAGAGAGAGAACATTGCGATGGCGACATCAGTAGTGGACAGCTATGCTGATGTAAGCACAAGTTGGCTAAACGCTCCTCACAGCACGGGCACGTCCATCATGGCGTGTGAATTCAACGGCGGCGTTGTAATTGGCGCAGATTCTCGCACTACAACGGGAGCATACATCGCCAACAGAGTCACGGACAAGTTGACTAGAATCACAGACCATATATATTGTTGCCGCTCCGGCTCAGCTGCAGACACACAAGCCATTTCTGATATTGTTACATATCACTTAAGTAAGTGAAATGATAAATAACCGCAAATGGGGTCACTGAATATAAAGGGACAAGTAGTCTTTTTGCTAGCAGATGTTCCAAGTTTGATGCCTTACAAAGCAAATGTATTTTATCAAACTGAGATGAGAATTGGGATTACTTTAGATTGTAAGAACACTTCCCACCATGTAAATTTATGTTTTAACTAAAAAAATTATATATTTTGACAGCCTCGCTGGCTCAGTGATGTGAATACTTGCTTTGCTAGCTAGGTCATCATTAAATTATCATTAAAAATTTAAACATAATAAATACTGAAGGAGCTTAAAGAAGCTCCTATTACTGCAATGTGTTAATTGTTGCATATGTAAATATACTAGTTCATATTATACATTTATAAAGATATTATAAAGTCTTATTATATCAGTGTATTATCCCACTGACAGATATATGCCTGCTCTGTCATAAGAGTGTATCAAGCTTAGCCCACCACTCTGCACAGATAGGGGTTGATAGTCTACACATACTCCAGAATTGCATTATACAGTTTTTGTTCTGTTGGTGCTCTGCTTCATATGCCATCCACTCATGTCCACCAAGGATAGTGGGAGCTAACATTAAATCATTATTAACACCTACAACCATCCTCATGCAGATATTTTAATTCATTTCATCTTGAAGACAAAATTTTTTTGAATCAAACACTTCTTTAGCATCATTGTTATGTCATATTCGTAAATACCTCTTTTCTTTAACTTTTCTAATGAAAAGATGTTAATGTTTATGAATATGACAGATTTGAATGTTGATGAAACAGTAATGATTTAATTAATATAGATTACCTCATTACAAGACCCAGCATGTGTTACTGTTATTTAATTTATGATGGTTTCACTTCTACCACGTGTGAACTGCACACAAGTTTTTTTTTCTTCGTAAAAACTTATTAATGCTTGCTCAACATTGAACCCAATAAATCTGTGAATAAGAAATGTGTTTAACTACTACACAGTGTTTAAATGATGTATAGCTTCTTAACATTCAGTTTTGTGAGCTATTTTAAAACTGTTTTAGAATGCTATAATTTTGTTTTATAGACTTTCATAAAATGGAGCTGGGCGAACAGCCACTAGTGCAGACGGCAGCAGCTATTTTCCGTGAACTGTGCTACAATTACCGTGATTCCCTCGTCGCGGGTATCCTAGTAGCCGGTTGGGATAAGAAGAAAGGAGGTAATTTAATAATATTTTTTTATGAAGAATGCAATAATAGGGTCTTAAGAATAGAATTTTTAAGGTACACTAGATGAACAGTATAATTTTGAAAATTGGATTTTACAATTTGTCTGTATCAGGGATTGGTGGGATGCTTGGGCTGAGACTAGATGCCAGTAGTAATAAAGTTCTATAATTGTACAGCATTGTAGAAACTAATTAGAGGCAATTTCTATTTCACCCCACTACCATACTTTCATCTGAAAATATATCAACACTTACTATCAGATGGGTTTACAGTCAAGCATTAACCTGTCCTGTATCTAACATGTGTACATAAACTTATATGCTAATTTTGTCATTATAGGTCAAATCTATGCAGTGCCCATAGGAGGCATGGTGCAGCGTCAGGCTGTGTCTATTGGAGGCTCAGGGTCTAGCTATGTGTATGGTTATGTGGATGCTAATTTTAAGCCCAACATGAGCAAGGAGGAAGCCATGCAGTTTGTCACCAACACCCTTGCTCTGGCCATGTCTCGCGATGGCTCCTCTGGTGGAGTGGTCAGACTGGGTGTGATTACTGAGAGTGGGGTGGAGAGGCTGGTGGTCCTCGGTGATCAGTTGCCTAAGTTTTATGAGAATTAAATCTTTACATTTATATCTAAGATATTAATAAATTTTGCTTAATATCACTTGTTTCATTTTGTTTTCCAAAACAATTATAGGATGTACAAGGATAAAATATAGAGAGAAAATCTATAATCTTTAAGCAAATTGTTTTATTTATATGTTACCACAAAAACATTGATGAGATTGAATGTGGGAGAGAATCAGACAAGAAGCATTATACATTGTTGGTGGTTAAATAAAAATTGTTAAGGGATGTATATTAGTGGGAATTGAATTAGATCGAGCTGTCATGCTCAAGTAAAGTCTGTTCTCGTCGAGTATGAGAGTGAGTTGTAGTCAATGTCACTGCTATATGTATACAGTGGGTATGAATGAGCCCAAGACGTCACCCTTCGCTATATAATTCTCGCGAATTTTTAAGTGTAATTTAAAACGTCTACCATATGTGAATTGAACTAAAGTTTTTGTTACTTTAGTAGCGCTAACTAAAATACTAACGTCTACAGAATATAGTATAGTAACAAATGCAAACATATACATAGCACAGTTGAGTTATTTACTGATGCAATTGATACATATTTACTTACTTTAATCACACAACGCTAATCGTTCATTTAAATGTTTTGTTGAAGCGAAACTTATTGCCATTTTCTTTCATTTGTAAAAATCTGAATGTGTGTAAAATTAAACTTACTCGTGTTGAGCGTGTTCTGTTAACACAAATTTTCTATATATTGCACATTGCATTGTAAAATATATTTTATTCTCCGATGAAAAGTCATGAAATGCTCTTTTACTTCCCGCCAAATTTGTGCTTCCTTGTTTCTGCTGTTATACTTCTTTTTTTAAATTCAAAATTTATAAGCCATAGGCGTATAATTATTCGGGTTAACAATAAAACTTTAAATTAAGAACGATAATTATATACTAATTCTTTATAACAATAAATGAATAAATAACGTCGTATACTCGGTTAAGCGTTGCGATTGGTACAATAACAAATCTGCATCTGAGTTATTCATTCGATTACTGCTGCAAGCTGTATGTTCTAAAACCTTTACGCTTCAACAACTATAAATAAAATATAAAGTATAATTATCTCTTTTTGCAAGTCTCAGGGCGTGGTTTCAACATGACGTGACATGTCGCGACATGATCATACGATCGATGACGTCAGCGAGCGGGGATAGCGCACGTCGGTGGATGCCGGATGGTCGTGCAAAGCACTCGCTTCTCGCGACGCATCGGGCGTGATAGGATCTTTGGTGTGCTAATCTCTTTAACGTTTTGATTTTTTTTTTGTTCAATATCTGAATTGTCGCTAAATGTATTATATTTGTGTGTAAAACCACACTTTCTTATAATATTTTAATATAATTCTTATTTCAGTATCGATGGATAGACTCGCCATACACTAGATAAGAAATCGAGTCATTAATAAAAGGAAACAAAAACTTATTACTGAAGTGATATCATCTTATGAAAGGGTCAAGCATTTTGTTACGTAACGCGTTACGACGCCAGTCGGCCTGGCGTCCCTTTCATTCACTCGGTAGGCTGGCTCCGGCTCTCTCACTCTAACACAGCACTACCCGTATCTCAGAGAGATGCTTCCCTCTCTAGCTACTGTTTAGTGTGCGATAGACAGTAAGCCTTTAACCTAAAACAAATATTAATAATAACCTCTTCTTACGTTATAATGTCAATATACATAAAATTTAAGTATTCCAAATTAAACGATTTCAATATGAAATAGTTCATCTCAGATTAGCTTATCACTTCCGTTAGGCAGGGAGTAAAACAAACGACAAACGTGACCACACTTTATTTCATAACTCCTCAGTGACTGATTAGGCTACGTGACGGTGGCCAGCTCCTCCATGGTGTCTAGGTCCCGCAGCAGCATGTGCAGCGTGTGCTTGGTACGCGGGAAGTATTCCGCCGTCTCGTCGTCCTCGAACGACGGGTCCTGCGACTCCAGCTCTGGAACGGCTCTTCGCATTACATATCAAACCGACATTAGGTCACGGTGGCCAATCTCATTGGAGATGGTGATGCAACCTGTCTAATTTTCTAGTTAAGGTATATATAGGGAAACAGAAAAGTAAATATAAAATTAAATTGCCTCGACTCTGAACTCAGTCCCGAGACCACATGACCTGTAAGTGGACAAGCCAGCTGTTGCAGGGAAACATTGTACGCATGCTCCGCAGCAGTCAGCTGACGGACAGTGGAACTTCTAATGTGTTGGCGTTGGTCACTCGAGCTCGTGGGTTACTCTTAGTGTTCTGAGCAATACGGGCTGCTTTTCACGGGCACTCGGTAGCGCCTGCCACAACAACTTACAGGTTCTCTCTGTTGGAGTAGTCACGCAGCAACTACGCTGCTTGTGGACAAAGGTATGGCGTGTGTGAAACCCGAAACGGGGGTCCGATTAGGTAGCGGAACAGCTGGATACCAAAGCCAATCAGGTCATCCACATGGCTGCCGATCGAGAACCTGCTTCAAGATGTTCAGCAGCGCGCCACGAACAAAGGAGGTAAACGAGTGTTTTTGTGCGAGTGAGGTGGCGTGTGTGTGTCTAGACCAGTGTCTGTGTGTGTGCATTGGCGCGGCACTCACCGGCGACCTGTGCCTCGATGGAGTCGAGGCGCGCGTCCACCAGCGCCTGGCAGCGCTGCACGTGCAGCAGCAGCCGCTCGCGACACGCGCCGCTCTCGATGGCTGCCTCAGGCTGCGGCCCCGCGCCGCCCACGCCCACGCCGCCCACGCTCGCCGCCTCTGCACGACCAGCAAGATAATATGTCACATTATTTTGCAATAACTCTCGAGATATTTATTCCAAACACACGGAATAAGAGCTCATTATAATATATTTGTTCATTAAACGTTTCAGGCAACTAATTTATTCAATGTTGATAAGGATTAAAAACCATTTTATTAACAGATAAAATGGATATAGTGAGTTATACTTAAAGGATAGATAGATATACACAGTTACAGAGCACTTTTATATTTCGATTAAAGAGATGTCTTTGTTTCATGCTTTCCATCACTTCCAACAAATCCTTGACAAATTATAAACACCTTCGAGAGTCACTCCATCTGTTGGTGAAATCTTGAAACATATTTAATATGACGAAAGTTCACTCACCTTGGACAGATTTAGCCAGTCTCTCCAACTCCGATGTGGATATGGGTAGGTCCATGGAGGTCCCGCTGTGGCTCGACAGGCCTGCGACATTCAGCATCGAGCTACCCATGTCCCGATGACTGAACCTCTCCTGATCGAACTCGTCCAGCGTACTCGCAACCATATGAGAGGCTCCAGCTTCTTGCGACTTCGTGGGCATATTCCCTTTCCCCGTGTTGTTGATGATTATGTTCAATCCGGAGTAGTCAGAGTTCAATCGTTCCTGGGTGTAGGAGACTTCGGCATTCTCCCAGTCTTTGGCCCACAAGTATAGTTTCGGGTGGTCTTTTTTTCTGGAGGTGTGAAAGAATTGAGTGACAACAATAGTAAAGTAAAGTAAGTAGCAGCCCATTAACGTCCCACCGCTGGTCACAGGCCTTCTTACTCCGAGGAGCGAGAGTTTTTAGAGCATAGCCCACCACGCTGCTGCAATACGGCTTGGTAGGCATAGTACACAAGTGCACTTTCTATTCCTTCACTCTCACAGTCCGACGTGACGGTAATCCGACACGACCGGAGAGAGGTCAGGCGCATAGGTCTCATTGGTCTAGTGGTTAGCATGTTCGACTACAGACATGATGTCCTGGGTTCGAATCCCGGGTCGGGCCAATCCGATATAGATATTGAGTTTTCTATTAAGATTTTCTCAATATTTGCCCGAAGTTAGGGAGTTGACGGTGTGATCCACCCCGTGCCTCGGAGAGCACGTTAAGCCGTCGGTCCTGCGCCTGACAACCATAGAGTAGCTTATACATGTTGTCCAAAAATTTGTTGAAAGTCGGACCTTATGAGAAAACAATCGCTCTACTAATGGAATTGCAATGACGATGGTAATAGAAAGATACCCGATTGAGCATATTGTGGGTTCTTTCCAGCACAGGCCGCGTTTGTTGTTTGTTTTTGTGTTTATCACGCACAGTCGGTCAGACAGACACTTTGGAAGACAAGTTTTATCTAATATATAAAACTCTCGTGTCACGTCGTTAGAAGTTGTACTCCTCCGAACAGGCTCGACCCATTTTCGTAAATCTTAGCGCGCATATCGGCTAGGGTGGAGAATCGGACAACATATATTTTTCATCCTGCAAAATGTTAAGGGTGATCAACCCCTATTTTTTTTAGCGATAATAGTTATAATACGGCAAAACAACGTTTGCTGGGTCAGCTAATAACGTATAAAGATTACTCACTGCGCAACGTAGTACTTGACTCTCAGCGCGTGCAAAGCGTCCTGGATGCGCAGCAGGTTGCCGGCTAGCTCGTGCGAGCGCCGCAGCGATTCGGAGGGCTTCGCCCCCGGCAGCAGCCCCTCGTACAGCCGGTCCTGGTCGTGCAGGAACCGCTTGGAGCGCCGCCCGCGCCGCGGGTTCAGGCAGATGCTGCAGGTGTACTTCTCCGGCACCTGAGTATCAAGGCATACGGGAGGTGCTCCCAAACACGTAAAGAAGCAATGCGCGCTCCAGGCGTCGCTATTGCGCAATCTATATCGATATAAAGGCAATTTACCACCGACAGATAAATCATCTTCGAAACTACATCCGATTGACTTGAAATTTCCCGTAGCCACTGCTGTAACAACGTAGGCGCTCCCTAAGAACGTGCGATGTTTCGATAACAACGGGTCTCTCCATATTCCCACGGCATCAGTGTATATGGTACTTGAAAAGCGGCCGATTTACTAGATAGATGTAGACTCTCACTGAGAAAGGATATCTACCTATTACCACGTGACCCAGAACACCGCCGAGATAAACTGCTTTATTTATGGTTAGAGTTTTGTGAAACAAACACAGTTCCACTCCAGCTAGCTCAGCAAATATTAGATAAAAAGAAACCCAATGTATTGTATCGATACCCCATAATACTATTACATTACTGAGCGTGACGTCACCCAGTAGCCAGTCCAGGAACACCACGAATATAAAAAAAACCTGTGTGCATGTGTGTATTGACGCGCGAGCCTACGCATGTGTGTGTGTGTGTGTGTGTAAATAAGCGTCGGAGGCGGCACCTCTCTGGGCGTGCGGATGCGGTGGCAGAGCGCGTGCTGCCAGCACAGGCACAACTCGCACTGCACCATGAGCCCGTCCTCCTCGCGGAAGCCGCAGCCGCAGTTGATGATCTCCTCGCGCCGCATGCGTTCGATCTTGATGCGCTCGCCGCCTGCAGCACACAGCCAATATCAATAGCTGGAACCGACAGCTCCTCATCGTTGTCAGGTTAACATCACCGCAGGGCACTGGGCTTTCTCACTTATATAAAATGGCTTTATACAGTGTTGTTCCACTGTGACTTGATAACCCCACACATACCCTAAAATCGGTTCCGGCATTTGCAGCTTCCATCATGATGTATTCCACAACCGAAAGTCCATAGACGGACTTGAAAGTATTATAAAAAGTTTCCAGAAAGTTCTCAAGTCACCAATATATTAAGATGTGGATATAAATAAATATGTATATCTCCTGTGAGCGAGGAGGCCTGTGCCTAGCAGTGGGCCGCCGACAGGCTGCTACTTAATTTCCCTGTATTTTTTTTTTTTACAGCCTCATTGGTCTAGTAGCATGTTCGACTACAGACATGAGGTCCTGGGTTCGAGTCCCAGGTCGGGCCAATTCGAAATCAATATTGAGTTTTCTATTAAGATTTTCTCAATATTTGCCCGAAGTTGGGAAGTTGGCGGTGTGATCCACCCCCGTGCCTCGGAGAGCACGTTAAGCCGTCGGTCCTGCGCCTGATCTCTCTCCGGTCGTGTCGGATTTCCGTCACACCGGACTATGAGAGTGAAGGAATAGAGAGTGCACTTGTGTACTATGCCTGCCAATCCGCAGTGGAGCAGCGTGGTGGGTCTATGCTCTAAAAACCCTCTCTCATATGAGGGAGGAGGCCTGTGCCCAGCAGTGGGACGTTAATGGGCTACTACTTACTTACTTACTTACTTATATATTTTATAAGCTTAACAAAATACGTCAATAAATATTAATGAAAGTCCTCACATTCGTTGTACATGTACATATTGGAGTCCTTGTGCTCCTCGGCAGACTCCGACGAAGCGAGTTGCGGCTGAACCGCAGCCTTCTCCATACTCTTGGAGTCTGGGGTCCCGGAACCAGGGAAACTAGACCTAGTCTCCAAATCTGAGTTCATTCCGTACCATTCGTCATCTTCGCTGAAAGGTCTCCTGGAAATAGTAGGAAAGCATTTGAGCTTCATCTCTGGTTTCCTTCGAAACTCGTCTGAAGGCCTGGTGACGGTGTGCGTGGATATTTCCGTTTCGAAGTCCTGGGCCTCCACTAAGCTGTCCAAAGTCTCGACCGTGTCGTCGTCGTAGGTCAACGAGGGGACGTCTTCGTCCAATCGGTCGACGGCAGGCTGCGGGGGCTCCGGTCTGCGCACCGGTAATAGAACCTTGGGCCTCTTTACTGGTTTGTTGGCGAGTGCTTGGCGCAGTTTCGGGGAGTCTTGAGACCTCGGTATGGGAAGTTCCACTCTGGGCACGGCGACTGGCGAGTCGAGGCTGGGTTCGTCGTCGGTCACCTTAGTGTTTACTTTCGGTTCTTCGACTCGTTTGGGCGGTTTCGTTATCTTTATTTTCAGGATCCTGTGGTCGTGCAGTTTTTTTTGCTCTTCTCTCGTGGGTTTGGTCCTCTTCCTGGCCAAGTCGAGGACCTTCGGCGTGGCGCCCAACATCTGCTTCAGCTCCCTGTGGTAGTGCTTGATGTGCATTTGCAGCAGCGTATCGTTGCGGAAGTTCTTGAAGCAGCCGTCGGCCGGGCAGCGCAGCGAGTTCTCTATAACTCGAACCTTCAACGAACCGACGTACACTGGAAATGGCGCAGAAATCATGGTAAATTAAAAATATTAACTGAATAAAATCATAACCTAACTTAATATAATTATAATACTGCACGGACAAACAATTTGACAATTGCTTTGTCAAGCTAACGCCTGTCGAGCTGGAGCAGAAACACGTAGTTCGGCGGAAGCCGCAGCACCCTTAACTATAAATTACTGGCACACATCTTCTTACAATAGTCAATAGTCGTAAGAACCGGTAATGTTCTCATTTTGAGAATATTCTTTTTGATTTTCAAACTATTCAGATGTCTGGAATGATCACTTCCTGAATAGGGTAAAATAGATACCATTCTAATTCAGAATTTCAAATAGCCCACACAGAAACATACTCATGGTGCGGTTAGAATCAGATCGAGTGTGGGAGTAGGCAGAATGTGCATGGAGTGTGTGTGTGTGTGTATGTGGATTGTTTGGTAGTACTACAGCAATAATACTGACCGTATCCGTCTTCTAAAGTGTCATGTTCCAGAGGCATGTCAGCCATGTCACTGGCCGCGTCCAGCAGCTCTTGGCTGCTGCACCCTGGCTCCATCACAGGCTGTAATTTAAGAAATAGTTATGAAAATGAAAAATAATTCAGTATCGTAACATCATTCGCAAAAAATAGTCAATCCTTGTGACATTAAAAAAACCGCGTCTCATTCTTCTGCCTCGTTCTGCCTGCCTCGTTGGTCTAGCGGTTAGCGTATTCGACTAAAGACATGAGCTTCTGCGTTCGAGTCCGGGTCGGGTCGGGTCAATTCAAAAATGGTATTTGGTTTTTTTCCAGCTTTTCTCAATATTTAAGTTGGCGGCATGCTCCACCCCCGTGCCTCTTTGAACACGTGAAGCCGTCGGTCCCGCGAATGTCATATTCCCGTCACATCGGACTATGAAAATGAAAGGATAGAGAGTGCACTTGTTAGTTTGCCTGCCAACACGCAGTGGAGCAGCGTGGTGGGTCTGTGTCCAGAAATGGGATGTTAATAGGCTACTATTTACTTACATATTATAGCACCCGGTAGAACTTAAAATCAAGCTGCTTTGGACTTACTCCAAGTCCGATAGCTGCAGGGATTTTCTTTTTCTTCTTCTTCTTCTCTTTCCTGTCATCCTTTTTGGTGACGCGATATTTTTTAGTGTTGGCTAACGGAGAAAGGCTGGAGAGATCCGCCGGGGCTGCGGCCCCGTCTCCGCTGGTGGACACCCAGCCCATCCGCCGCGACAGTTTCAGGTGCACACCGAAATCCAACAGGGCGTGCTCGTAAGGTTTCAAAGACTCATCCGGGTTCTGCTCCAAGTAGCTTCGCATATCGTTTTTGGTGTGAAAGCGGTGATTGTTGGGACTGCAACACACAGTTTGGAGCTATGGGGAAACCGAGCTTAAACAAAATATGAAAATTAAATATAGTGTACAAAAAGTTATCTCTAGTGGTACAGTCACTTCAAACGGACGATCCAGTTTGATTATTGTGCCCTACCTGACGAGCACCACGTCCCACTTGCCGGCGGACAGCCCCAGTCGCCGGCGGACCATGTGCTTGGACCAACCCGGGGGCAGACGCTTGTCCTCCACCTGAAATTATTTGCCTATAACTTTGTTCTAAGAACACAAATGAAAACAAAGCCTAATATTATGAACTCGCGCCAACGGCATTACAAGCATTGGACGGATAGTGGTGAGGAGTGCGCGCCGCGGTTTGCCCAATCGCAACATTCTTAGTCGCGTAATGCGTTTCGTTTCATCAAACATGAGATGAAAGTGAATGAATACCTTACGTCCGTTAAATGTTATTTGAAATGAACAAAGGCTCTGACGTGGCGGTACCTGCACGGTGCGGCGCGGCAGCGCGGGCTGTCCGGGGCGCGCGGCGGGCGCCACGTCGCTCACGGCGCCCACGGGCTGCCCGTCCCGCCAGCGGCAGCACCACTCGCCCGGCAGCAGCGCGCCCGGCAGCAGCTCCGCCGAGCACGCCATCTGCCGCCGCATCTCCTCCACCTGCCGCTTCATCTCCTCTAGCTCGCTCTTCACGCGCTCCACCTGCCGCTTCACCTTCTTCTCCTGCAGCAGCCGCAGCTTCCTGCTCTTCTTGATCTCGGAGGATTTCCTCTTCGGCTTCCTTCCGTCGCTCGCCGGCCCCGCCGGCGCCACCCCGGCGAGCGTCTTCTCGGCTTGCGACTCGCCCCGGTCTTCCCGGGCCGAGTCGTTGAGGCCGCCCTCCAGTTTATCGATGACCTCCTTCATCTTCTCGATGACCAGCTTCTTGCTGTCGTCCGGCTTCTCGAAGTTCTCCAGCTCGGCCTCTTCCTCCGCGTCCTGCGTTCCACACGAATTACCGGTTATAAAGCTGGATCTATCCTGTACTGAACATCTCGAGGATTAAATCTACTCTTCGCGAGACACTCACGGGGGCCGCGATCGGGTCTTCGGAGACCGATTCCCCAGACGCTTCGTCCGCCGCGATGACGGCCGCGGAACGATCGTCCACCAGCTCATCTAGAGTGATTTTGTCGCTCCCCTCGTGTACTGCTACCTCTCCGGGATCGATCGGCTCCTCGGCTTCGCTGGGATCCTTCGGTTCGGTTTTTATCTCCAATCTCACATCGAAGGGATCGGATTTATCGACCGCCTCCTCCTTGGCCACCGTCCCTATGATGGAAGCCACCGCATCTGCGCCCAAATAAGGACGGTTTACAATACCAACAGCGGATTGCATTTCGACAAAACATTCCCTCATCAAAGAAATGTTAAACATTATTCGGTCTCTAAATCGTTTCGTAGTATAATAAGAAGCAATTTTGAACTAGGAAGTTTCTAATTTTAGGACCTTGCAAAATTTTCATTTGCATTTGCATTTTTCAATAAATATGAGGGGTAAAAAATTCGAATTTTTTTTCGATCATAATTTTGGTGCACGGATTTGAATTTTTTTTCCAATTTATCTCCAAAATTTCTATTCTTTATGACTGTTAAAGACATGTGAAGGATAAAAAAAATATTTTCTTAAAAACCATCTGAGACCTTGTAAAGAATTCATTCAGGTTTAAGAAACTCATCTGACTGTCTGTGCGACTATTGTTTCAGAGATAAAAGCTCGAACGAAGAGAAAATGATCCAATTTCATTCAAAGAACGATACAAGCACCAAATCGAAGCTAAGTATATAAGCCTATCCAATCCATATAGTGGTTAAATTGACAAAAAAGTCAACAAAATTATGATCGAATAAAATTTTGAACATTTTTCCCCTCATTACACGATACAGTTGGAAAAAGAAATTGCCTAAGATGATCCTAAAATTAGAAACTTCAAGTTTCAAATTGTGTTTTATTTTACACCGGTACGGCCATTTTTATAAAAAATACAGCAGACATTTTAAAAATTTTGAAAACGTTTTTGAAACTTGAATTTTTTCCGCTAGTGTAGCTCATGTGATTTTTTTTTTCAAATTCTATTGAAAATTCATCAAGAAATAAATAAGTGTAACCCGAACTCACCGGGAATTTCCATTTTGACCTCTGGCTTAACTTCGGGCACGACCTCGGCGGCCAGTTCCAGCTTCATCTTCCTGATGAGCACGCGGGGCTTCGTCTCTTTCGGGACCTTCTCTTTCGAGACCTTCTCCTCGACCGGCTTCTGCTTCTTCCTCTTCTTCTGGCCGATGTTGAAGATCTCTTTGATGTTTAATTTTCTTTTCATTTCGCGGCGCTCGCTTTTTGAGCCGAGGTAGTCCCGGGTGGGGTCGAATAGGTGCGTGTGAAAGACGGGCGCCGGGCCCGCGGCTCCGGGGTCCGCGACACCCCCCGGGGACGGGCCGGACGCAGTCGGGGACATCGGCGCGTCCGCGGCCAAACCCTCCGAAGACTTCGTGGAATCTTTCAGTTTGTACAACCTGGACTCGCTGCACTTCCAGCGAAAGCCGTCGTCGAATACGATCTCGTAGATACCTGCGAACGCGAGAATCAGGATCTGCACGTATAAAAAGTTCACCGTCGATCTCTTAAGCTGCGCCGTTCAATGAATGTGAAAACATAATACAACTCTGACAGAACAACGTCAATTTAAACGCGGCCGTCGCGATGTCTTTTTCGATTGAAAAAAGAGTACACATTTCCTGTGTGAGGTGCCAGTCACTTCAGAAATTAATAATAATAAAGCCCTTTATTCCCTTACGGTTCTACAGAGAAGTATGCATTGCTGTTGTAGACGTGTGTATGTATGGGTGTGTTTGTGTGTGTACGTACATATGGCTGTACGTGTGTGTGCACGAATGAGTTCTTAATCTATACTAATATTAGATAGTTTTCCATAAGGATTCCTTGTAGGGTATAGGCCCAGTTCGTTCCATTTTTTCTGTCTTTAGCCCTTTCTCTCCATTGCTTTCCAGAAATTACCTTTTCCTAAATAGTTCGTGACCGTGGCGACGAACCGGCGATTATCCCTCCACCTCGCCAAGCACCTCTCCCCCACTGCGAATAGCATTTTAGCGTCGTCTTCTTCTTTGGTCTCCTCCTTGAGCGAGTCCTGGGCTTCGACATAAGTGGTCGCTTCTAGCGCGGCCGGGCTGGGTGTCGGCGGCGATAGCCTATTTACGGGTCTGAGACGAGGACTGTTTATACTTATCCACTCGTCATGCCTACAAAAAAACTACTATTTACCACTTAGAATTTTCGAAAAAATTACAAAATCGACGCAGGCGCCATCATTTAGTCACATGGATGATAGTGAAAAAATATTTTTATAAAATAGCGTATCTAATTGTTGTGTTAAATTCATGATTACTTTAGAACGAAGACATTGACAAAAATAAAGGGAACTCACTTGTTACGAGCATTCTCGTAGTGCACTAAAACTTCCATTTCATCATAATCAACCTCCACTATAAGTGCTGGATACCAGAATTCACTGAAATCCTTTGCTTCCACTTTTGAACCCACAGACAACGCCACACTGTTCCCTATAGATTTGGGTATTACATAACCAAACAAATAATTACTTATCGACTTGAAAATTTTTTTAAATATTAGAAAGCTGCTGTCAAAAAAAACGGATCCTTAAGATAAATGCAATAATATAACCCAAGTTGAGTAAAGATTAATCAAAAAAAAAACTGGCATCACGTGCGCAGCGGAAACTATTGAAGATAGAACAAAAGAATGTTCTTCATTCTATTATGCAACTTCTTAATATCTACAAAAAAGTACCATATTTTTTGCATTTTAAAAGTTAATACAAGTGCCGACAATAATCAAACCATATTATTCATACCTCTGCATTAATCCTCAACCTATTATAAAATTTAGAGAATATTTTATTATTTTAATCATTTAAACCTGTAATACAAGTTTCAAATTATTAAAATCGGACATTCTGTTCCAAAGATATAACGAGTTTAAAATTGTCCATCTAAATAAAACAATATGTCCAGAGTTGAACTCCAGAATGACAAATGTTGTGTATAGGGAAGTTTTGAGACAATAAATGTCTACAAATAAATCTATCCTCTAATATTATAGAAGACAGGTTTGCTTTTTGAATTTTCGTTTTTATTTTAAAATCATTTATGTAATCAAGCTAAAAAGCAATGAAGCGATTTAAAAAATTTATCTTCTTTTCTCTTCAATACCTCCTTGAAATCAAGATTTTTTTAATACCTGTAGAGTATACCTAAATTGCTAATGTCAGGGCATTCTATTTAAAATGTATTAGTTAGAAATATACTCATTGTAAAGTAAAATATGTATATTGATTAGATTATGAATGTAAGTGTGTATCTAATAATCCAAATGGAAGTTTAGTATTAGAAATTATGTGAAATGAAACTTTTATGATAACAAAAATGAAACCGCGGGGCTATGCTAGTGCTATCCAAAATGATGTTATACATATACACATTGTAATAAATTACAATAAAAACTTATTTACCTTTAGGACTTTGTTTAGATAAAGGGTTAACTTCCTTCTTTGAATCATGTTTAACCTCAGAGTCAGGCAGTATCATATTCATAACACTGGCATCATCAAGCAAAGTTTCTTTGGGTTCCATAACATTATTTTCAATCTCTTTATAGTTACAAATATTAACTCTCCCTTGTGTGTCTTCAGCAGATTTCATGTCTCGAATCTCTTTTTCCTGTTTTTCAATATATTTTTTTATTGCCTCCACATTTTCCTCTTCAGACTCTTTACTGCTGGATGAAAGGTTGTGTGTCTGCCCCTCGTCGATTTCTTTATTACATTTTTCATTTTCCATTATGCTAGATATATTTGAACTCCAATTAAATATTGATGGTACTGCATCTAACATCAAAGAATATGTTAGTAATAACGTGCCTATTTATTTATTAAAAGTAAGCAACAATGTTAGGTACATAATAATGCTTGTGTTAAAAGCTTGAGCGTGTGTTGAAGCAAAAGCCATTCAGTCCAAATATAATAGTGAAAATGAAGATAGAATTAATCAGTTAATCCTAATAAATATAACAAAAAACGAATTATGAAATACAGTAGAATCTCACTAGTCCAATGCTATTTAAAACCTGAAGATACCATATTCTAGGAATTTTTGTATTACTGTTTTATATATAAAAATTCGTAATTAGTAAAATGAAAAACCTAATTGCAGAGCTACACCTGGCAGATATCAAACATTTTTTTTTAAAACATAATTTAGATGTAAACAAAATAAATACACTATATGTAGGTCTGGTGAGAAAGGTGGCAAATTGCAGATCAGAAATAGACGATGTGATGTGGCTACGTTTCGCCATGGCCATAGTTGTTCTCGCGCGCCACTTATATATTTATAACTTGTGATCCTTGCTTAGAAACCTTATGTTGCATGTTTCAGAAATCTATAAAATCGTTAGCAGATATAATATTTTCTTTAACACAATCAGTTTTCCGTAGTACCAATCAAATGCTATATCTAATTTTAATTAGGTTAAATGTAATATCTCAGCATGTTTAAGTGCTGGATTAGTGGGATTCTACTGGAATCGTTTTTTTATGAGGACATCATGCAATAAAAAGTATCAGACAATATATACATCATACTTAAAAAATATAATGAATTGTGTTAACCACTAAAACCGAAACAACAAAAATCTAATTATTTTGAACTTTTTGAAACTTCTTTGGAAACATTCTTTCTGCTTAGGTTTTGCATGTTCACATAGAGTTCTTACTAAAATGTGCTTATATGTAAAGAGAGATACGTCAGAAGAAGGGCTTGTTTTTTGTTTAACATCTTAAAGTGTAATATATCACTTATAATACCATAATATCTTCATACCAAATCCGCTGCAACTATTGAATAACACTTTTCAGGATTCCAAGTAAAATGTACAAATCTTTAGTAAAGCTATATTTTGTGAACTTGAATCATCATTAAAATACTTGCCAAAGCAATAATAATAGCACATGAAGTTAATCATACAGCCTAATTTAGAAATCAATGTTTTATTAAAGCATAATATACTATATTTTATAAACTGAGACATATTTATAAAATAATATTGATTTTATTCATGTAACTTATAGTGGGTCACATTTAATTAGTAATTCAACTGAATTGGACTTTTAGATGCATGTTCTTATTGGAAAATCACAATTATTATATTTCCCTACTGAATTAATTATACTGATATTTTTTTGTTGAGGTTCAAATAAATGTTTTACTACACAATACATTTTCATCATTGAAATATTCAACATTACTAATAAGTATATGTTTTTATAATAAAGTGTTAAGTTATTTTACTACTTTGTTAATTTCCTAGACATCATTTATTTTCTTCTTTTATATGGGAAGACCTGAGACAGTTAAATCTAGTTCAAGAGCCAGCAACTCATGTTATATTAAAGCTGTCTCTATGATAAATGTAAATAAATTTGATTTGATTACCTTTTCAACACTCTTCATGAACAATATAAAAAATCCTTTCATACATTACATAACATTCATATCTTACAGCTACCTTAAAAACTGTTTTCTTTCAAAACTTATACAAATTATTAATAAAAACAATATCCTGATTACATGCAGTGAACACAAAATACAGCAATCCTATAACAGAACAGTATAACATCTTGTAAATTTACTTTCTATATAGTTTGAAGGTTAAAAATTTTGTAGGAAAAAAATTCAAGCAAAAATAGATACAGAAGAGGTTAAAAATATGTTTCAAAAATCATAGTGCAATCATGTGAATATTTGACAATTTTTTTTTAGAAACACAACTGCTACTAAGGAAAATAAAATGTTTGCTAATAAACAGTCATAGCAAGAACTAAGCATACATGTACCAAATACCTGACTTAAGAACATATTTTGAATCCTCGTAAATTTTAAAATCGCTTTTACAAAAGTGTCGCGAACACACGTACGTGGAAGTGTCTAGGTTGTGTGTCACAGACGACCATGTTTCACGAAGTATTGTGTCTTTAGGATACTTGTGGTACGTGACTCCAATATCTTCGACACTTGAAGAGGATGAAGTACAATTTTCTATAGAACATTTTTTTGCAGCCATCCTAATTGGTTACAATCACAGACCGAATTTCATGGTACAATTAACATATACGGACATTGTTCTTTACATATATTACGATTATGAAGATATATACAACCTGAGCACTAATACTCACAGCAAGATACATGTATTTCTAATGTTTATTGCCCCTCCATAACATTTTGTTTGGTATTAAAATCACCGGTCTATATAAGAAAATTGATTTACGTGCACACTGAACATCACATTATAGGTATTTTATTTAAGACAAATATTTATTATTTACTACAATTACCCAACAATTAGCAATTTCTCAAGATTATTATTATACCTACCTAATACCTATTAACTATTGCAGCGCTACTGACAATTTATTTGACGTTGTAGAGTTGGCTGCGAAACACTGCCGCAGTAAAAATCACAGTGATCTGACGATAGCAGGTATTACTGTGACTAGCGTGAAACGAACAACGTCGCAAAATCACAAGTCTTTATTTCCTAATTATAACTTAACTTCTTTACGCACTCTTATCTTGAGGAGTAGACTGGTGATTATGCGAGTTAAACGTAATAAATTTAATTTTATTAGAAAATTGACATATTTATATACAAGTTAATATTATACATATAATAACTGGAACGAGATTCACATTGATTAAAAAGTAACTACATTTCCATATCTATGACATTGACACTTGATGGAGTAGAAGAAACTGATTTTATCTGGGATTAGTATTTATTTTTAAAAGTAAGATACTCTAAAATATTATCTTATGTGGAATATAAACACGAAATATATGCTTAACACAATCACGTTATTAAATCCGCTTGTAAATTCAATATAACGTATTATTTTTACTAAAACTAATATGGAGGGAGGAAATAAGAAGATTAAGAGAGCTACTGCAGATAGCGAGATATATTAAAGTTTGTATGTCAAAGTCAAAGTCAAAGTCAAAATATCTTTATTCAAGTAGGCCTATTACAGCACTTTTGAATCGTCAAATATCGTTTTTTTTTTTTCTATTTATTATTTAAATGAATGACTGATGATAACATAAAAGAGCGACTTACAATCTAAAGTTACGAGGGTTCCTTCGCGCCCTGATCTGAGAAGAGCCTACAACAAACTCAGTCGAGTGTACGTTTTTTTTTCTTATCATCATTACAATATTTAATTTAAAAATATTCTATATCTATATATATATTGTTAGAAATATCACACCGATTTGTAGAGGGCCACCCCAGTTTGTAGCTGACAACACTGGTTGCTAGCTGGCCACACTGGAGCAGTCGCAGAGACGCCGCGCACGCGAATAGTCATGAAAGTCACGTTCGATATTTTATACGTCATTGTCATGCCTGTTTTAAATATTGCCGCCATTCTGAGGTGTTATGGATAAATAAACGTATTAGTACCTAGTCTTCTTTTAATTTATAAGAATATATAGAGCAATTCATTCACTCCCACGCTTTTTTGTCTTCTAAGTATAGAATGATTTCTCAATTAGTTTTCGTTTAATAAAAGATTTAAATTTATTAAGAGACATTTTTGTAACTTCTTCTGGGAGTTTGTTATAGAACCGTATACAGTTACCCTTGAATGACTTGTCAATTTTATGTAGCCTACTAGAATTTACAGCAATTTTATTTCCATTTCTTAAGTTATATGAGGTGCATTCACTTTTCTTCCTAAAAGAGTCAATATTTTTATGGACGTACAACAAGTTTTCTAATATATATACGCCGTGAACTGTCATTATTTTTACTGCTCTGAATTTGTTTCTTAGCGACTCTCTTGGACCCATATTGTANTCGCTCTATACGCTCAGTAGTGATTGGGACATAAGTGATTTTACGTTTTTTCACTGTTTTATTTACGGTTGGAAAGCGAATGAGTTGGCCACAGTGATCAGAATCTAAATTAGAAATTATCTTTTTGACAGTTGGTTTTATATCTGTAAATATATTGTCTATGCAAGTAGCACTAGTTGAAGATATTCTTGTAGGCTCCATAAACATATTTGTTAAATTGTATGTACTGAATAAATTTAATAATTTCATGCTTGAAGAGCTACATTCCAATATATTTATGTTAAAGTCACCACAGACTATTAGATTTTTATGTGTGTTTGATATTGTAAACAGTACTTGGTCCATTAAATTTTCAAATTTTTCAAAGCTTGACAAGGGTGGTCTATAGACAGTTACTATAATAAATTGCTCTAATTCAATAGAGGCTAGCTCTATTGTCCGTTCAACAGATAGGCTCACTATATCTCTCCTTTCTTTATACTTTAAAGATTTGTTAATTAGGATTAAGGAGCCCCCATGAATAGATGACTCTCTGTTGAATGAACTACCAACCTGGTAATTACCAAAATTAAATACATATTCATTACTTTTCAACCAATGCTCTGTAATACACAAAATATTAATATTTAAGTTATTCAAGAATAATTCAATCTCTAAGTCTTTGCCTTTAATACATTGGATATTTTGGTGTACCGGGCTGATATAGTTATTATTCGAAATTTTTTTATTTGTATGCTTTTAGTCCAGCATATGGCAATTCTTATTATAATTATTATTGTTTTTGCAAGAGAAGTTCCCTGTTGTCTTATTATCTAGTTTAAATTAAAATTACTTGGATTATTATCCAAGGAGATGTCAGTTGTAAAATCATGGTCAATAAAAGCATGTCTACTAGCCAGGTTATTGGCTAAGGTATGTGCAAATAAAAAGTCTCAATTATACGACGTAATAACAATAGTCTCAATTTATAGGACATAGAGTAAATCTGTACTTGTAAAACGATCGTCTATTATTATTATTATTATTTATAATAGGCTACGCATAATATATGATAATATAATATAAAAATAATTTATAATATGCTGTATACCGCAGGTTTTGTAGATAACGATATTTAGACATTACTCTGTGTATATAATGACAAATGACATGAACGTAGACATTATGTTTATATTTTCTTTCGTGATAAATTTTTTGTAAACTGTTCATAAGTCTTAAAGAAAACATAATTCTGGCTGTGTTTAAAAATAATACACATTTTGAGTGAGTTAGTATAAAAAATGGATTTAGCGAAATCGTTATTCAATTCGCGTGATCACGTAGGATATGTTGGCCGTGAAGAACATGAACGTAAAATCAGCGCAGCCCTAGCGGATGACGATCCGGAAGATGTTATCGATGCTATTCGAGGAATGAACGTTGCAGATGAACTATTGCCAGCCCCCGGAGGACCATTTTCAGCGCTAACATCGAGTATGGTACCCCAAGATATAATGGCCAAGTTGGCACAACCAGAATCCGAAGGACACGGCGGTGGACTCCCCGACTATAGATTTGATGAATTTGGATTCTGCGTCGACGAGGAAGATGGCCCCGAACAAAGCTCCAACAAGTTACTAGCGAATATCTTCATAGAAGATGATCAACATCGTTTGCAATGGGAATTTTATAGCAAGGAAATCAATTTCTCGAACAACGACAAAATAGAAAAATCCGATAAATTACAAAGAATGGTCAAAGACGGTGTCCCCCATTCGTTACGTCCCCAAGTCTGGATGCATTTATGTGGTGCCAATAAAAAACGAGCTTCAACAGAGATCACTTACCATGAAATCGTGAGAGCATCAAGTGATGATGCATTAGTTACTAGTAAGCAAATAGAAAAGGATTTGGTGCAAATATTGCCTAACAATGTCTGTTTCTCTCATCCAACCAGTACAGGAGTTCCACGTCTTCGTAGAATCCTTCGAGCTCTGGCATGGTTATATCCTGATATTGGTTACTGCCAAGGTACTGGTATGATTGCAGCATCATTGTTATTGCTTATGGAGGAAGAAGAAGCATTCTGGATTATGTGTACGACTGTAGAGGATCTGTTGCCAGCATCATATTACTCCTCCACATTAATTGGTATACAAGCAGATCAAAGAGTTTTAAGGAGTCTAATCTCCACATACCTGCCTGGTATTGATCAAGTTCTAAATGCGCATGACATTGAGCTATCCTTAATCACTATGCATTGGTTCCTCACTCTGTATGCTAATATAGTACATATGAAAATCCTTCTTAGGATTTGGGACCTATTCTATTTGGATGGCTCTATAGTTCTTTTCAAAGCTACCTTAGCAATGCTGAAAATAAAGGAGAATAGATTCACAGAGATTTCTAATTCTGCTCAAATTTTCAATACTTTATCTGACATTCCTGGTGAAATAGATGATGTTGACTTGTTGATAAAAACAATTGATGAAGTATGTGGAGATACTTTAAGTCCAGCTTTGATAGAAACCCATAGAAGAAGACATTTGGCTTATTTGATGGCTGATCAAGGTGCTCTTGTGGGCAACCCAAATGTTGTGCCCAATCTTCCAAAACAACAATTACAAAGACGTCAGATTAAAAGAAGTAAGTCAGTAATTCAAACTATACTTTTTGGAGATGATACAAATAACGAAGATGCTGTTTCAAAGAATGTAAAACAAACAGAAATTCTAGTCGATCTGAGGGAGGCTATATTACAAGTTGCACGCCATTTCCTTGCTCTTGAACCTCAACTAGCATCTGATGTGCAATTGACTGCTGATTATGGCATGCAAAGTCATGCAGCTGATAGAGATAGATATGTAAATGTGTCGAGGAGTAAAAGGCGCAGGGCTAAGGCCTTATTAGATTTTGAGAGAAGAGATGGTGATGAATTGGGCTTTAGGAAGAATGATGTCATAGAGGTAATCAGCTCCAGAGATGAACATTGTTGGATTGGGGAGTTGAATGGTTTGAGAGGTTGGTTCCCTGCAAGGTTTGTGAAGTTACTAGATGAAAAAGGAGTTAAATATAGTAGAGCAGGAGATGATTCAGTAACAGAAAAAGCGGCTCACCTTGTAAGGGGGGTATTAGCTCCTGCATTCAAAAGGGTATTGCTACATGGTATTAAAAAACCAAGTTTTTTAGATGGGCCTTGCCACCCATGGTTATTTATAGAAGAGGCATCATCCAGAGAAGTAGAAAAAGATTTTAATTCTGTTTATAGTAGACTAGTTTTATGCAAAACATACCGTTTAGATGAAGATGGCAAGGTTCTTACACCTGAAGAATTGTTGTACAGATGTGTACAGGCAATCAATCTATCACATGACAATGCTCATGCTCAAATGGATGTTAAGCTGCGAACATTAATATGTATGGGGTTGAATGAAGAGGCCTTACATTTATGGTTGGAGGTACTTTGTTCTTGTATTGATGTGGTACAAAAGTGGTACCACCCATGGTCTTTTATCAATTCCCCTGGATGGGTTCAAATAAAATGTGAACTAAGAATTTTATCTCAGTTTGGATTCAATTTAAATCCAGATTGGGAGCTTCCATTGAAAAAGGACACACAAAACCAACCATTAAAGGAGGGTGTCAGGGATATGTTAGTAAAACACCACTTGTTTTCTTGGGACCTGTAGATAGTTACCATCCTAATATGATTTTAAAGTAAATGTTAATTTTTAGCTTGACACATTTTTGTATAGTGATAGTACATACTATATGCAATATTTTAGTGTGTAAGTATTTATATTTTTGTTGCATAAATAATAGTAATTATGATAAGCAATGCTTGTAATTATTATTTTCTAATTTAACTATTCTTAATCTAGATGTATCTACTTTCTTATTATTTTATTAGCCTAATGACATATTTCAATTACATATATTTCTCTTCAGTGTCCATTATAAAGTTTATCAAATATTTAAATGTATTCATAGGAATTTAAAAGAGGCAGTGTTACTTAAAAATAAATTATTTCATTGTTGCGATATTTTCTTATTTAATTATTCTTGTCTTTAAATGCTTTGTTTTATGACATATCAATTGAAAAAATAATGAACGATTATATTTCGTAGCTAAACCTGATATAATAGTCTATTTTTTTGTACTAATAGCCATCAGACCGTTTTGATTACCTTAACTATAGGTGAAATTAATTGAATGGCTTTGTGGTGTAAATATTGAAATTTTTATCCGATATTTTTAAATTCGCTGGTATCTTTACATCATGTAGTTAATATGTTAATTACATGATATTTATTAGTCTGTGTTGTTATGTGTCTGTGAACTCTATAGTTAGTCTGTAATTAGATCTGTACAATACAATATTGTCTATATTACAGATCTAATTATATCCCGCCCAATCTAAAATCTTTACTTCAGCGCGGGGGGACGCACAAGCGTGACCCATAGCGTGAAAATGCAGTAAAGCATAAATAAGGTATTTTTAATGTTTGTTGGGAATTAAATATGTAATTAATTTATATGAAGACATTGTATACCCACATAAGGACATTAGAGTAAATATGAAAAATGTGGAATCTAGAATTTCATTTTATTAAATTGTTTATCAACACTGGGTTTAAGAGCTTTAAGACTTAAAAGTAGTGAATATTTAAAACTACAGATAAAATATATACAATAATGAACTCTGTGGTCTGGGTACGTTGTGTGATTATAATAATTATAACATAATTTAGGCGCACAGTGCATTCGTTGAATATCAAATAGCTAATGACGTCGGTTTTAACAAAATATACAATAAAATTTATAAATGCATAAACCTAATGAAATGTAAAGAAGGAAATAACCAATAATTTTGAATCAATGGAGAAAGCCTTTGCCTGTTACAAACATAAAAAAAACCGTGACATTGACATGAAAATTGACAAATTGTTTTGACTGGCTTCTTTTGGCCTCTTGAAAATAAGAAGTCAAACGTGCTTGTCCTCTCAGAGCTAAGGCCGTTCGGCGACTTGCACTAAAATACTAAAAATGGCATCGAAGGCTGAATTAGCTTGTGTTTACTCCGCTCTCATCCTTGTTGATGACGATGTCGCAGTCACCGTGAGTATAATTTTGTGATTAGAAACATAACCTACACACACGTCAATGTTGCTTAAGAATCCGCTTTAATCTCTTAAACTCCGTAATATTCTATTTAGTAAATAATGTTCTGTAGCTTAGATTTTGTAGACATAATCAATGTTATTAATATTTTAATTTCTACTACATCGATTTGGGATTCATTATGAAGGTGTAAAGCTCAACCTGATAGCCCACTGGTGCGACGCGTGGATTCGCATTCTGAGAAGTTGCGAGTTCAAATCCTGTGCACTAAACTTTTCTTTATGAATTGAAAAAGTACTTGAGAGTACTTTACAATTCATCATTGTGCTTTTCCGCATAAAAACCTACAGATATGGAATATCGAAGTCATTTTGGGGTAGGTGTAGCAATCTAACCTGTAATGGAGCAGCGTCGTGGGTTTATGCTCTAAAATCTCTCTCGTAAATGAGTCCCGTTGGGTATTAATAATAATCTTTATTTCTCAGGTAAATACCCAGTACAGTCACACACTATACAGTCACAGTTAAAATAGGCTACAACTTATTTAGTCCGTGTTCTTTACTCACAAACATACAGGGCGAGAAAATCTCAACAATCTTGAAAGCAGCCAACGTTGATGTGGAGCCATACTGGCCGGGTTTGTTCGCCAAGGCTCTGGAAGGCATCAACGTTCGTGACCTCATAACCAACATTGGCTCTGGCGTTGGCGCTGCGCCCGCCGGCGGCGGAGCACCTGCTGCCGCCGCTTCGGCCGCCGCGCCAGCCGCAGAAGCCGCAAAAGAGGAGAAAAAAGAAGAGGAACCTGAGGAATCTGATGATGACATGGGCTTCGGTATGTACTTTAAAAAATACAACCCACATTCATTTTTAAATACTTAATACATTTGGCATTGATTTTGTATTCAAAAAATTGTTAATTTATGGTTCTTTATATATGTATTCTGAATACAAAGAAAAATAACCTGTATTTTCTAATGATGAATCATTTGTATGTCTAGTTTAACTAGACATGGACCTCAAGAGATTATCACCAAACCTTCACTGCTTGACTTTTCACAGTCCAAGTGATATACATTTGATCCCATTTACAAATATCAAATTAATAAGGGTGTTAGCAATGCAATACATTCAATGATGTTTGATCTAATGTATTAGCTTCTGAAATATGAATGACAAACTAAATACTGAGCAAATTTTTCAAATATTGTTTATTAAACAATGAAGGAAATAAACTTACATATTTTTTTATTTGTTGCAGGTCTTTTCGACTAAAAAGCTTTTTATAAAGGCTTTGGTATTCCATTGTAAGCTTTATGAAGCTTCTTTAGTTGTAAGGAAACTCTTAATATAAAAATTTAAAAATCAACAGTGTTTTATTCATATACACCTTTTCAGTTGTTTTATTAAAAAAATATAATATACCTGTTTACGGTGTGTGTGGGGGTTTTGTGTGATGCAATTATTCAATTAGTATCATTTAATCATACATGAATTGTGATTCACTGAAATTTAATATGTTTGTAAAGATTGTGATCATTTTTTTAGATCTAGATTTTGGTTCATTAAAATAACATTGGAGATAGATTGGAAACTATATGGGTGGCACTCACTAATATTGTGTGGTGATACTTAATAATTGGAATTTACACTATCGAATTAGGATTCCTGTAAGGGTAGTGTAAGTATTTGGAATAAATAAATAAATAATAGTCTACTATTCCTTTCTCGTTGCTCATAAAAAAATACTGCGTGCCATCTATCTAATAGTCTAAGAAACAATTTCAGAGTAGTTAACGTAATGTCGGTGCACTGTGTATAAATATTAAAAAGCTTGTACGTACATAAAAATATTGACTCTTAACAAGAGTGAATATATATATTTATGTACCTCATGTACATAACTTAAAAAATAAAAAAGTGTTTGTACTTTGTACACGCGTTGGAAGTTATACTTGGCTTAACGAAATAGATAACCTGGCAAGCGGTGATTTATCTCTAACGTACCCATCAACGCAGTACCAGGGCAGCAAGGCTCGAGGCGGGTGTTGACAAACGCAGGCAAGTGAGCCGCGCACAGCGAGGTGGTTCCTTAAGTTGCGCATATTTCTTAACAGATATGCAATCCTGGTACTTTAAACTCGAATATCCACTCGGCCCACCAAGGCTTAGTAGGAGTTAACATTAATTCATCACTAAAACCTACTATTACCCTCTTGCTGTGGTTTCACTTTACTGCATGGGAATTGCACACATTTTTGAAAATTGCTGACAGATAAACGTTGAACTATGATCCCACAGGATGGTATATTACCTCTTACCAGGTTAATGCTTTTCCATATCCGATTGTATCATCACTTACTCTCAAGTAGTATTACAGTCACACACTTAACTAATATTGACTATATGTACAAAACTAATAAAAATATATTTCATTGAGACAATCAAATATTGACTAATATTTGATTGTGTCAATAAAATATGTTAATATAACAGAAAATTAATCTTGATCTTCTGAGTCTTGAAAATTATACAAAAGTAATCTTGAGACATGAATAAAAAGATTATTTGTTTATGAATATTTATTTCAGTAACTATATTAAACTATATAACAAATAATGCAGTATATAATTGTTTAGAAGTAGTTCATCCCCACATAGCTCGTTGAACACCTGAAAGCTTATTATAATCTGCTAGATGTCTCCAAACTATGCGACTCATCCTCCACTCTTTGACAATCCCACGTGGCCTAAAACATACTGGTGTTTAGATCAGAATTACATTGTAATTGTTAGGCCTATCACAACTGCCTAATTGCCGACTAAGCTGACTACTAGTAGTCGGCTTGTTTGGCAACATACATGAGGTCCTGTGTTCGAGTGCCGGGTCGGGCAAATTCTCTGAAGTGGGCAGTGTAGTTGGAGAGTATGTTACATAATTCATTGCCATAGACACTCATGAGTGTCCAATAAGAAATTAGTTACATGCTTAGGCCTCCTGTCAGCACCTTATCTTATATTCAAAATATGTCATTGTAATCTTACTGCAAAATTTTAAGATTTTGGCAATAGTTCCTTTTACTATGATTATTTTAATGCTACAACAGCCTGTCAATTACTTACATTATAAAATATATTATTGGGATATTGATGAGAGTTTACCTAACTGTATGCTGGCACAGTCAAATCATATATTTTTGGTTGACAATGTATGGGTTAAGCAGTCAGTCCTGAGCCTGATCTCTCTCTGTGAGTGTCCAATTGATGTCACTTCGCACTATGTAAGTGAAAGAATAGAGAGTACACTTATATTACACATGAGGCCTAACAAGATTTTTAGAGAAACTCCTCAAGTACCATAAGAAATTTTCTTAATAGAATTTAATATGTTACTTCACTCATTTGGAAATATCAAGCACTGAATCTTTTCTATGAGGCAAATTGTTTAATATTAATATTCGGGAGTATAATAACAACACTTGATAGGTAATCTCTAAACTTGTAGTCTCTTAAAAATCATTGCTTACTATCAGGTGAGATCACAGTCGAGTGCTAACTTGGCAGCAATAAAAGAAAAACGCCTTTCTAACAGAAGAGACTTGTACAACTGATTATGTTAATATTAGAATATTTTTTAATGTACCTTGAAGTAATGGCACATCTATTGTTAATCCTGAGTGGTGTAGCGTTCAATTCAAACTTGTTGATTTCTTTGTCGGCTAATTCTCTGATCTCCAACGGCAGGATATCATTCTTTCTTAAAGCATTTATTCTAGTCCTTTCTAAGAAATTTTCAGCGCTCATCCTGCGTCGTTTAACATCTCGCACCATCATCCAATTTGCCCATTTGTTTCTAACCTGTTGGCACTGTAAAAGAAAATATACATCACATTTGAAACGTTTTATTTGATTAGCAGAATATTAACATTTACTTTTCGTTACTGTACCCCAAAACCAGGCGTAAATTGTGACTTCCATATAAATTTACTAAGGCTAGATATATTTAAGTTCATTTCTTTACTTAAATAGTATATCGTAATAAATTTAAATTAATAATATAGTAAGAACTAATAAAATAGATTGGTATTTTATTTTGAAATGAGTTATTCTACAATCCACAGTAAGGATGATCGATAATCGATATAGAGTTGTCTTCCATATATATATCAATTAATCCTTTGCTACCGGAAACATCGATGTATTGCTGTCGATGTTTATCTAATACCAACCATCCCTCTTCCACAGATTAAAGAGTTTTTTATTTATCTCATTATTGAGAAAAGCAATAGTTTTAGATTATACATCCTCAAGCTTCAGTTATTCTACCATAAACTACCGACTTCATATTTAATTTGTAAGAAGTAAATTTACAAAGTACGTCGCTCCAAGCGCGCACACTCCTTCGTGTCGTAAGATAGGTAGTAAACACTCGCACGAAAAACAACTGTAAGGATAGTTTTAAACACGGATAATTTTGTAATGCCCACCGACCGTACGATTTTGCGCGACGCAATTGATGAATTGAAAATTGTTACATGAGGGGAACTTCAATGCAAAATACAAGTGGCAAAGCTGATATGGAAATGGACATTACGGGCTATAATATTAAGGATATGGGGAAGGAATGTACTAGTGTTGAATGCACGATTTGTACAATTACGCTTACCCTTAGATTTATTTACTATTATTATTTCATTCGATTGTAAAAATTTAAAATTTATTTATAAGTTTTGTTTTTTGGGTTACAAAATTTACTTTTAGATTTAAAATCTAAACAGGGGCAGGTGACTTTCAATAAAGACAGATAAAAAAACTCGGTTACTATTTTTTCACAAAAAATACCAGAGATTAGGAAAGTTGGTTCTACAAACAACCAACATTTCAACTCTCTAATAATATTTAGTGTTTAATTATATCTGCCTAGGTACAGTCAGAATTGCATGTGTTCTAAAAAAAACTTTTGTGTAATATTTGATGTCCATAATATATAAATAATAGAGTGTGGTATGTATCAGAATAAAATACTTAAGTCACAGTCCAGCTTTATTATATACAATTAGTACAATCTCTGAGGTGGCCCCATCGTTGACTTCATGTGCAGCGACCTCACATTCTGCCAGTGCTTCTTCAACAGGGACACCAAGAAATTGATGGAGAGGTGCACATTCTGTGCCAGTTCATCTGGAGTCATGTCCACATGGCCAACAGCCACAGACAAACACAGCACCTGAATTAATAAAACAAATCATATAACTTTACTGCACTATCGTACTGATATCCTTTTGTGAAATATATCATAAAATGTAAAGGGGAACAGGTTTTTTTGGATAGGTTAGTGTCCTGACTTAGTAAGAAGTAATTAAACCCCTATAATGGCTATGAACTATTGTGCCACAAATGTTTTTTGTGGCGATACATCTATAGCTGGTAGGGTGGTATCTAACCATGGCTGAAGCTTCCAGATTCAGACAAATTAGAAAATATGTCATTAATCAAGTCAAATTAGAATCCTGGACGTTCCACCAGAGAGGACATCAAAGTAGTGTTTTGAACATAACTAAATATTTTAAACAATAATATATATAAATGTAAATTATTCACATTCATAATAAAGATGAATACTACTATTTTCTTTAGATCAGTCTGTGCACTAAATTCATTACATTGCTTAAAAAATATGCCATTTAGTTAATCAGCTGAACTAAGCCAGATAAACAGCCAATAAGTTTTTATTACTTCAAATGCTAAACTTTCCCAGTTAGTAAATATCTGCTAGTATTCAAATAATAGTAGCTATACCTTCTTCATTTGAAACTTGATTGTAGCCTTAACTTCATCAATTTTCTGGGTCATGGATTCCTGGTGGGAGAGGAGACCAGGGAACTTGCCCGCCTTGTTTAGACCAGGCCCCAACAGGCGAGGGATTTGTTTGATGAGAGACTCTGATGCCAGGAAAGCATCATATCTGCAACAAAACACATGCATATAACCCACATCTAAATGAGAACAATTATATATGCTAAATTTATTGTTTTAGGGTCCATAATTTTAGGACAACAATAAATTTTAGCAGCAGAAGTGTTTCAAATTAAAGTGGTATATTTAGCCTCCTGTAAAGTTTATATTTAATTAGCTTTATTGCTTTCGCCATTCGTGAGGTCAACTAATGAATAACCAGAGACACCAACATTTTTAGGAGCATCACTTGGCTCTGACAAAAAGTATTATTTCAAGGCTTACAGCAGGTACAGTTGCTCTTGTAGATATAAAAAGCTTGAGTTTTTTTTACCTAATTAAAGCAAAGAGACAGATGGTGTATATGCATACAATGCAACAGTGTTCAGTGGAAACGGCTAATCTCTCCATCAACATTTAGTTTAAGAGCAGCTACATTGTGGCGATACATTTACACTAATATAACACACAAGTTTTGCCATCACATGTGAGTTTAAACTTATAGGTAAAGACTATGACTCACTTCTTGGCCAGTTTTTTCACAAGCTTCTTGTTCTTATTCAACTTTTTCAGTGCTTCAGCGTCCATACAGGGAACCTCCAAGGTCTTGGCCTCATCGCAGTGCTGCTGGTCACCGAGAACACACACTTGCATTTTGGGTCTGGGGATGTATTTTAGTCTGCAAAACAAAACAATAGAATAAGGCACAAAGACATTTTAAGACACTGAGTAAAATATAAATAGAATGTAATTTGGGAATTACTGATTATTCTGAAACTGGTGAATGATAGGTATTGTCTTCGACTGTAAAGACCTTAAAAGGCAAGTTATCTTCCAACAGGTTAGCGCGATTTCATCAAAAAACTACGATTTCTCCCGAAGACAACACAGAACAAAATTATAAAAGGAATCTTGAGTATATTACTTTAGCATCTTACCCCTCTTCCGTATTGCAGGCTTAAATAAATCGGTATGCCAAAGCAAACCTACCCATTATTTAAAGACTCTGGGTGAAGTCCCGTCAGCGTGAACCGACTCCCTGTGCAGTACCATTTTTGAGGACTTCGATTAGTACAGTTTAAGTAAACTACAACGCTCAATCTTCATTAAAGGCTTAATTATAATGATCTCTTTTTAAAAAAGTCCACAAGAATGGTCCAACAGGTAAACATACTTGACAGTGCCGGAGAAACGTTTGTCCTTTTGGGGGTCATAGTTCTTCAGACCGAT
The DNA here is from genome assembly GCA_015832385.1 of Elymnias hypermnestra. Taxonomy (NCBI): domain Eukaryota; kingdom Metazoa; phylum Arthropoda; class Insecta; order Lepidoptera; family Nymphalidae; genus Elymnias; species Elymnias hypermnestra. The sequence goes on from JACTOM010000905.1 coordinate 114,143, forward strand.
CTGGAGCTCCACAGTCTCCAAAAAGTTACGTTTCTTATCCTTAGATGACTGGAGAACGGCATTCACACATTCGTATAGCGTATCACGCGATACTTTCGACCTGAAGGCAACACATTTTGAGGTTAAGTTTTAGTAAACGCTTTTACAGTAACGATTAAAAATATTAACAGGAAACATCTAACCAAATTAAAATATATACTGTCGACGTTATTAATATAAAATTGAATTAGGGATTTTACAAATTTCCCAGGATTACTTACATCTTGACCACTTCCTACGAACGTCAACTAAGAAAAGGTTATAGACTTCTTAGTGATTCGACAAGTTATACATTATATCACAGCTCTGGGTTCTAGATTTTTTACAACTATTGTTGAATAACATAATAGTTTTAAAAATACATTTAACTACACCAACTTAAACATAAACAAAAAGTAAAACATGATTGTTAATGGGTTTAACAGTAAAATAAATTGTTCAACGCATTAATTTTATTAACCATCTAATTTTTAAAGTATATTTTTCGTTACTTGCTTATAATCGAAGTCAATATAAGCGCGTTACTAGTCCTAGAACTAAAAATTGAGATTATTTTTGACCTGTTTTACTGTTTTTACGAAAGTATAAGTCAATAATCTTCAATCAAACGAAATGGTGTTAAATTTGCATTTTAATTTAAAATGATTTGCATTTAGTGTAATTGCCGCAATGACTTTGGATCGTGAAGACTCATGGTCTTATGTCCTTACGTGATTTTGTGCATTTAAAAATATGGTAAGTTTACTGATTTTCTGCAAATCAAAAGACAAATAAATAAAAACCATATAAACTGCGTTTTATACAACAGAGTTTAAATTAACGACGTTAGCGAAATATGATAACAAATAACTCAATTGTCATGACATCTTGAAAGGTTTTATTTTTAAAAGATTTTAACAATATGTCTGAGTTTGTAACACAGCAATAACTGAGTTTATTGAAATGTAAAAAACGAATAAAAATAAAAAGGATATTTTACATCAAAACAGTGTGGCGTATTTATTATTTTTTCTAACAACGTCTAAAATGAGCGTATACGGAGACGAAGGCTGTGGACGTCTCGGGAAAGTCACGTGCCAAGTGGTGTTAGTGACAGCCGGATCATGTTGCCACCACCCATACTAAAAGTAATAAATAGTACAAATTATTATTGAACAATATATGCTCATTGTCAACGGTACATGTCTATCGCACACTAAATAATGGGGTGAGAGAGGAAGAGCCTGCCTACCACGAGAGAAAAAGGGAAGCTAGACAGATTGGCGCTGTGACGCGTTACGTAACGAAGCAGTTTACCCCATAAATAATACCTATATACTGGTTAGTTTACCCTCCCATAAAAAGTTATCACTATAAAAAGACTACAGGACCCATTCCCGGTAACTTAGATTTTGGGAATTTGTTATTTCTAGTTTGACTATATTCTATGGCAGGTACATAAAGGACATACTACTAAGAAATATATTCATGTTCCAATAATAACTTACGACTGTATCATTACTTATCGCCAAGGGAGATAACAATCAAAAACAAGAAGCGCGTCTCAGTTTAACGGAACCTTAACGAATAAAACCAAAAACCTCAACAGATGTGGCGGGTGGTAATCTATACATATCAGCTGGACCAACAGGCTTTATGACGCCCTTTCGTTTCATTTTATTAAATCTTTGGGAAGATCCGTAAGCGAAGCCGTCTACCCTTCCTATATAACAATCAACGACTCTGATAGCCTTTTCATCCGGTCTCTCGATCTGTTATAGGAGCAAATTGTACATTAAAAGGTTTACAATACCGTCTGCATAAATAAAAAAACGGTCAATCTGCGGTTAAATTAGTCATTTACACAGATATTATGGTACGGCTGTGTCACAAAAACAAAAGTGAACTTCGCTCTTATAATCTGAAGGAACAGCTGGACCGGAGAGATAAGATGCAGAACCGATAGTCTAATGTGCTTTTCGAGTTACGAGGGTAGGATACATCACAAACTTTCCAATTAGGACGAAACTATTATGTCAAAATGATATTATTTTTTATCTTATTACAGATATTGCACGCCATTGTATTGTAGGATATGAGTTGAACACTTGATCTTGCAATAAATATATTTGGTTTGATTTCGGGGAAGTATTGAGAATTTAGTAACAGAAAATTCAATACAAATTATTGAATCGGTTCAACGCAGAGCCTTAATCTCTGTAACCGAACAAGCTACAAAAGAATTAAAAGAAAATAAAAAATATACATACTTTTGTGGGTAGAGTAGAATTTTGTAGAACATTTTTCATTACGATTTTGACATCTTCTTTTGAGATAGGCTCGTGATATTCATCTTTTAACATGTCTTTGACATAGTTCTGTGGTCCATATAGGGATATTCCAAAAAAATCCATTAAATTATTATGAAAAATATATAAATTGTAAGAAATATTTTATAATTGTGATTAGTTCACAGAGTAAATTATGTCGATAGAGTATATAACAGGTATCACTGTGGTTTAGGATTTCTAAAATTCATTTATAATAAATAAAATGTTGTCAGTAAATATAATTTTAATTACATTCTTCTAAGTAGGTAAAATAAATATTCTGCTATTTTCTAAATTGACATTTATGATAAAATTTATTTAATTTTTCCTATGATAGTCGGTAACCTATATAACCTTTGCTTTATCTATTAAAGGGTAAGGATGAAATCGGAATGAAAAATATCTATATTATTAAATGGTATCGAATGTATAATATAAAAAACCGACTTATTGATATATATATTTCATAATAGTTACTTGGCCATTTTATATAAAAGATTTATGTAGTAATAATAAATTTCTTTATTTTAACTACAACGGATCAATGGAGTTAGTACATACAATACTTATTACTATATTAGTAAAAACTTAAGAGAAATAATGATACATAAATAATAATAATCTAAAAACTCATCATTTTCTTGCCCTTATCCCACTAGGTGGAGTCGGCACAGTTTGTCGGTCGGCATGTTTCCTTTCGCCATTTCACTCTATTCGCTGTCATTTCTACATTCACACCACTTACACACAGTTCATCCACACTTTTTTTGGTTGCCCTCTCCCGGCCCTGGCGCTTACCATCATATTTAGGACCCTCTTGCATACATGACTATCCTCCCTTCTGACATGTCCATACCAGGATAGCCTTCCACTCCTTAACTTCTCCGTCACTGGTGCTACTTTTATACTTCCTCTAATATACTAATTTCGAATCGTATCTTATTTTGTCACTCCACACATCCATTTCAACATTCGCATCTCCGCTGCATGCAATTTCCTTTCATTCTCCCCTTTGGTGTTCCAGCACTCTGATCCATACAGAATGACGGGTTTTACGATCGTCTTATAAATTTTCCCCTTTAGTTTAAGGGGCATTCTGGTATCGCAACAAAAAATAATAATCTAAAAACTATTATTATATATTTTTGTTGTACCAGTTATGTTATTATNCTCTTGCATACATGACTATCCTCCCTTCTCATGACATGTCCATACCAGGATAGCCTTCCACTCCTTAACTCCTTCGTCACTGGTGCTACTTTTATACTTCCTCTAATATACCCATTTCGAATCGTATCTTATTTTGTCAATCCACATATCCATTTAAACATTCGCATCTCCGCTGCATGCAATTTCCTTTCATTTGGTGTTCTAGCACTCTGATCCATACAGGATGGCAGGTTTTACGATCGTCTTATAAATTTTCCCCTTTAGTTTAAGGGGCATTCTGGTATCGCAACAAAAAATAATAATCTAAAAACTATTATTATATATTTTTGTTGTACCAGTTATGTTATTATTTAATTTATTAAAAATACAAAATTAATATATAAACTTGAGACCGTTATAAACACTCTTTGATTATTATATTCCGAATCTGTTACTATATAAAACAGGTAAAATTATAAATTTGATATCCTAAAATAATATCGAAAATTCCATAGAAATGAATCAAAATCGTAATAAAAATAAACGACAATATGTATCGATTATTCAAAAAATCGATATTTCAATAAACTACTTGTATTGCAATTCTGTCATCTGTGACAGCAGTCAGAACAAAAATATAGCACACTGCAGCTGCACATAGCACAGCTGTCTACGAGACCTGGAATTGGATAAAATTGTTGTAAACAGTTTAATGGTTAATGCTAATAGTGTTTATTTGTACTTTGAAGAAAAATACGACGTGGAACTGATTCACTGAAATTTTAACGCACTTACTTTAGTAAGTACTTTCACAATAAGAGTATTTGCTAATACCTTGCACTTCACATTCAATACTTATTATATCAGTATGTTTTAATGTCATTTTGTTGTACATTGCTTGGCAGCCTGTTTTGGTACATTACGAAGTTTGGAAACTGTAACTTGCGAGTGTGTTGGTGATAACATATATTATACCTACTGTTTGAAAATGAGTGTGGTAAGATAGTTTTCATTATATTTTCTTATGTAACTATTTTAAAATTTGCAACGCTTGTATGAATAACCCTTCTTCAAATCATACTTAAAATGGCAACTTCGTTGTAAGATAATCATGGTATGCATTAAACAACAAAACCTTTTACAAAATAATGGTTACCAGTATTTTTTCTCTGTAATTCAAATATGATGTCACTGCTCACAACAGTGATGTAATTAAAACTGTACTGTATAAATATTTACATCCAATAAGTTTAAATTCTGTTTTAAAGTTACAGTTATTTTAACTAGATATCTTTTTTGTTGCTATCTATATGTAGAGGAAAACAGGTCCAGCTGTTGTCTAAGACTAGCCAGAACTGACAGGCAAAGAAAAATGAAAAAAAAAATATGTATATTCAGATATGAGTTACATGTATACTAATATAGTTACACATAATAATGTGTTTAGAGCAAAGATGGTTTGTAGTATATTAGAAACAGACACTCCAATTTTATTTATTTATATAAAAGAGTTTTAAATGTAATATGCAAAACATATGTAAATATAGTTATTATTCACATCTATATATATTTTTAATATCTCATGATGATTCAATGTTAATTTCTTGCTTAGTAGTACTTAATCAGCATAATACACATTTATTAAGCTGATTAAGTATGTCTAAACTTAAATAAATTGTATACCAGTCTAAAATAGATTTATTTATTTATACACTTTATTGTACCTTAAAAGTAATACTTAAATAATAATAGAGAAAGAACATACAACAGGCGGTCTTTTTGCTTCATATCAATTTCTTCCAGACAACCTTGAGATAAAGAATACTGTAAGTAGCTGAGTAGGAAGGTAGGCAATATCACACCCTAATACATATGCTATACTAAATATACATTTCAATATATATCACATACATAAAGATACATAATAAATGAGTAAATATATGTAAAGTTGTCAACACTTAAATCTACGGCAAGAGATTTAAATGTGTATTACAGACAATGATTAATGATTGTATTAGTATAGATTAAGTTATGTATTTTAGCCTTTCTAAACCAGGGCAGCACATAGATAGATATAGATAAATACAATAAAAGATCGTAGTAACATAGTTCCATTGTTCCAGATTGGTGAGACTGAAGTCAAAAGGAAAGTTCCTAATATGTTGCAAAGTATATTGCGCTATGACAGTCAAATTACAAAAAAGTTTGTTGATATATCACACAGCATACCAGCTCTGAGATCTCTGAGGATTCATTCTAAATTCTTGGAGGTAAGTCATACATTATTAACATGGTCTTTTGTGATTTATATATTATAAATTTTGATTAATCTTCAATACAATATTCTGTGTATCAATTATGTTGAATCAAATCAAATTAATATATCTCACTTGTAAAAATTTATGAATAACCCAGTTGGGCAAGCTCCTGTTATTGGCAAGTCTTTGTTGCTTTGAGCTGTTATACTCTGTTATGGACTAAATAATTCTAGAACTGTTCCCAGGTTTTACTCAACAGTGTCTTTCATCAGAAATGTCCACTTATATAAGTTTTATATAAACAAGATTTAGATGTACAAATTTAATGTCATGACTTTTTTTTATACTGCTAGAGTTTAGCTTCATGCTTAAATCTCATTTGATAGTAAATGATGATACAGTCTAAGATGGAGGTGCGATAACTTGGTAAACGATAATTAACCTTTCTGACTAACTGGGCAGTAGAGCCCACTTAGGCAGAGAATTCACTTCAACCTTTGCAGGTCTTTTGTATATGCCGCCGCAATCGTTAGCCCCCCCCCCCCCCTCCCCTCCTAAATACACTCAAACACCCAATATAGTAGTTTGAGAGTGGGTTTTAGCTAGGAGTTTAACTTAAAGTCAGCTGATTGTGGATAAGCCACTTCCAGTAGACTAAAGTGCCTTTGAATACAGTGTGTAAAGTGCCTTTGAATACAGTGTCTTACTAGAATGTAACACCTTTGTCTGGCAGTATATGCTTGTTGGTGAATGGTAACTATCCAGAACTGTTGCCTCCCACCATTTCTGACTCAGACAAATTGAAATGCAATTTTCAAATTACAACTCACCATTAGGTGGAATATTAACTTTTTTTGTTGTTTTTTTAGTTTAATTAGAAAGAAGTGTATCTTTAGTTTACATTATATTAATTATATGTGAGTATCTTGTAATTAGTTCTTCTCAGAGAAATGTGACCGAGTATGGTAAAGCCAGATCAGACATTCACACCTCCTCGAGTAATACCACTTTTTCTCTACTGTGCCATAAGCAGTTAGGTTAGGTCACATCAAAACAATTACATTTTTTCATCCAGGTATCATGTCATGGCATAGTGTGGCTGGCTGGCTGGCTCAGCTTCATTTGGCTTTTCAACAACAAGGACCTGTATCAGTTACAAGTTAATGTTCTAATAGGTATGTATATTTTGTAAAATACATCTACATTTAGTGTGTATAATTATTAAATATTAAGAGGTATTTATCTAATTGCTATTTGAATTTACATTATAGAATGAATCATGAATCTAATGACATAACCTATTAACAGAACATGACAAATCTATATATATATATATATATATATATATATATATATATATATATAAAAGAGATATTGTGATGTGTCAATAGATCCCTGGATATCTCTTATATATATAGATAGATATGACTACAGGACTAATTTAGAAGACACTTTATTTAAAAGGAGCATTATAACTGTCTCTATACTTGTACTTCACATCGGAGGAATAAAATATTGGCCAGAAATAATATAGTCAGAGTTAAATAAACTGTTTTATCTTGACCTGTTTATTTATTGCAAATAATCTTTGTCATATAAAATTATACTTAAAATGTACCGTGAACTCTCTATTTTTTGTGTCTAAAAAATAGCTCTGTCCGCATCCTTTAAAATTTGAATAAACACAAAAGACCTTAAAGTTTCCGGAGCAGACCGCCGTAATATTACTACATTGTGTGAACAATCCTTATACACGTACTTTCTAGACAGGGTTGTCANTTCTTCTTCTTCTTCTTTAATTTATGGCTTTTATTGGTGCCAATCAGGCCCTATTATTCCGCCAACGACGTGTTTTCTGTGTTAATGTTGAAGTAATTTTCCATTGTCCTTGGAGCACTTCAATTAAAGCTCTAACATTATTTTAAAGTCTTACAAACGTTTATTAGTGTCTTAACAACTTCGCTGTATCTACATGTTAATGAGTTATATTTTATTTTATTTTTGGCGCGTTCGCCATTTTTACTCTTCCATCTTGAATGTCTTCTTAACAATTACCGCTTTGTCTTGTCATATGACAGCTACCTCTACAGAAAACCAACAAGTTCACAGATAATTAAATAAAGTCTTGAAGCACTTTGTTTACATATATATATATATATGAGGTTTCTCATGATTTTTTTGGTAGCACATTTTTGTTGTCAGAGTGGTATCTAGGTACCAGTCTTTTTCAATCCCTATATTATCATACGAGTTATTAAAAAAAGAGCTATAACAGGCAACATTCATTGTTCCTTATGCACCTGAAACATTTATGAGTCTACCCCTAAATATCCTAATCAATAAAATTTACTCTAATAATCATACTTCAGTAATCTATCAAATCAAAATATTATTTATTTGAGTACACTTACAAAGCTCTTTTGGATCGTCATCAGTCTGTATGTTGGTAACGAACATACCACTGGTTCAAAAAGTTGATTCTACAAATAAAACAGCAGGAAACACACTAGTAATAGCTTTTATAAGTTATATTGTAACATTTATCTTCCATGTGCTGGAATCAAACATTTTCATCCTTAAAATAATGTAGAGGGAAATCTAAAACTGATTGAGGTATCATGTTAACAATGCATACCTTCAACCTGACAAATAATTTCAGAGCCTTCTTCACCATGAAATATGGTGTTCCAGGTTTATATTTATTTCTTCTATTAAACATAATGAATTGTAACACAATTTCATTTGTTTGTTTTAGCTCTGTTGGTGGACATAGTTGTGATAGCAGTATTAAAAGCTTTTGTGAGAAGACGTCGGCCTGTGCCAATGAACAAGTTGCTGCCAGGAAACCCTGATAAATATTCATTTCCATCTGGCCATTCCAGTAGAGCAGCATTGATTGCTTGTATTTTAATCTGTATAGACCCAATCTACTTTATTTTCTACCCTCCTTTACTGGCGTGGGTAGGAGCGGTAGCTTTATCTCGAGTCCTGGCTGAAAGGCATTACTTTCTAGATGTATTTGCAGGACTCGGTATTGGAGTGCTGGAGGCTTTGTTTATGTCCTTGATTTGGTTTTCTCAAGACACGGCTGTCAGTATTCTAACTACGTTATCAGATGAGAAGAAAGATGGAGGAGAATATCATGTTTAGATAATTTTCTAATTAACATCATAAACATATGTTAATGTACTAAACCAAAATATTGTTTTCGAAAAGTTGTTGCTTTAGTGATACTAAAAAAATATTTAAATATTCAACATGTTGTTTAATGTATGAATTTTACAAGATAATAAATATTAATATTTGATATAGATTTGTTTCCATTACCTTACCATTGCCAAAGTGACATGTATTTGAAAAAAATACTGGTTTTCTTTGTTTTTTATGAAAGTATGATTCAAGTAAAACTTTAGATGCGAGCAATGAGCGGCGCCATATTGTCTTGGCGGTTTTGCCGAGCGCGGATACGGACAAAAATTTTATTTGAAAGATATAAATAAGTACTAAACTATAATTATTTTTTTCATAAAAAGGCAATTAATGACTTTTTCATTCGTATATAAGGCCGTTGATTGCAGATTGTAAATTGCAGCACTACAATAATTGTCACTTGTATAAGGTCTAGGCTAGAACCCAGAGCTGTAAGACAATAAAAAATGTGAGCTGTCGTCTGTCATCTTGTCACCTGCGTTGTCAGTTTTAACTGGATGCTGACGTGTTTACTTATTAATATTGTTATATTCAAAGCTTACTTACTTTAACAGAGGTATAGTATATCTTTTTTTCAAGTTCAAAATATATTAAGTTATCATAAATGAGAAAGCATATATACCATGTTATTGTTTGTTTCAAAAACTTTCTTTAAACTTTTTAGTTCGCTATGCGGAAGCTGAAAGGCACGGTTAAAGAAACTGCTAAACAAAAACGGGAAAGGAAACAGGAATTCGCTAAAAGCCGCCAACAAATACATACCATCGTGTTGCCGACGTTGGGAGTTATATTTCTGTTGATATGCATTTATGTATATTTCAAAACGAGACCCTCCGCTATGCAATACGCGTAGCGAAAGCGATTACTAATTGATGTTTGTAAATAGTAAATTAATGGTATATATACACACAAAAATTAATATAACACGGTTGTGAATTTATTGGTGTAATTTATCTTGACTAATTAAATATTTAAGAGAACCATTGCCAGATTGTTTTGCAAACATTCCATAATACATATCATATTTGTAAAGATTACAATTTTCATTGGTTTGATTAATGCCTGAAATGTACTATAGGGATAAATATTACAGTAAAGATTTTTTGATAAAAATATTATGAATACATGTTAAATGAACTTAAATGAAATTTTTCAGTGTTTAAGATTTTTTAAATAAATTTCCTACATACAGGGATAGGTTGTTTAAGGGCTAAAACTAGTGTATTTAACAATAATATGGAAGGATATGTGAAAAAGAAATACACATTCATAACTATTTCTTAAGTTTTTTATTGGTTCTCAGCAGCCAGAATAACTTTATTTATTCACACTAATCTGTCATCATAACTGGTGAACTGTAGTTTTATTTTTGAAGTGAAAACTTCTTTAGTGTTGTTTTGAATTCAAAATAGATGAAATGAAAAGTGACAACTTAAAAGAAATATACAGATTGAATGTGAGAGAGAAAGAGATATGAAGCATAATAGAGTACATATATACTATACTACAACACATATACTACAGTACGATAATTGAATGCCTCCCTTGGTTAGCAAATCCCCCAGGTTCGATCCCCGTTAGAATGAATTTAGAAAATTGTATTTTCTAATGTCTCTGAGTCTCGCGTGGTGGAAAGCATCAGCTATGGTGTGTTAACACCATACCAACAAAGACATACTGCCAACCAAACAGATTTATGTTCCAGTACGATGCTGTGTAGAAACCATATGAGGTATATAGCTTCTTAACGGATTAGTGTGCTTCCATCTTAGACTGTATCAGCACTTACCATCAGGTGAGATCACAGTTAAGTGGTAAACTGTCAGCAATAAAAAAAACTTGTCTGATTCCACCCGCCTTCCCTAAGGTTTATAAGTCCCCTAATTTACAGTGGGGCCCCATATAAGTGGTCTATCAAATAGGCGCAGCTCTGCTGCTTACGTCGTTAAAAGAATTTGTGGTCTGACAGATGTTGATACTGCCAGACTGGTATATTTCAGCTATTTTCACAGCATTATGTCATACGGTATTCTACTTTGGGGTAATGCTGCTGATATAGATGCAATATTTGTGCTGCAGAAAAGGGCCGTTCGTGCGATTTACAATATGGGTCCAAGAGAGTCGCTAAGAAACAAATTCAAGGCAGTTAACATAATGACAGTTCACTGCGTATACATATTAGAAAACTTGTTGTACGTACACAAAAACATTGACTCTTTTAATAAAAAGAGTGAATGTATATCATATAACTTACGAAACAAAAACAAACTTGTTGTAAATTCTAGTAGGCTGCATAAAATTAACAACTCATTTAAGGGTAACTGTATACGTTTCTATAATAAACTCCCACAAGACGTTCTAGAGATGTCAATTAATAAATTCAGTCTTTGTTAAAAGAAAGTTGATAGAAAAATCGTATTATAAGTTGCAAGAGTACTTGGACGATAGAAACGCGTGGGAGTGAACGAACTGCTCTAATTTGAATTGAAATATATTAAACTAATATGATATTGACTGAGTTTGTTGTGGGCTCTTCTCGGATCAGGTCGCGAAGGAACCCTCGTAACTTTAGATTTTAAGTCGTTCTGCAGTATCATCATCAGACGTACATTAGAATTAGAGTGTGGGAAAGAAAAAAAAATTGACGATTCAAAAGTGCTGTGATATGCCTACTTGAATAAAGATATTTTGATTTGATAAGTACATTTAGAGATAGGGATTCTTTCTATAGTGGTGGGGTCCCTTAAGTACATTAGATAAGAGGTTTCCTAAATACATTTAGGGGATCGTTTCTACAGATAAGGGATCCCCTAACTATGTGATGCTTTAGGGAATGTTGGTGAAATCGGGCATTAGCCCATTCAATAGAATTCAATGTTATATATAAATGCTTTTCATTATCTTGAAGGCAAAATATTTGGAGCTGACATTTCTACGACATGTGTATTGGTACACCAGATTTATTTTATTTTGAATTGTGTCACTTTTCTTCTAAACCAGCTAAAAGCAAGCACTAGTTCAAACCACTCTGACTTTAATACATCACAGCCAATTTAATAACGCGATAGACACATTATATACGAGACATGAATACCTATATTATCAATTATATAAATGTTGAAATGAGGCTGCTTTGGAAGAATAGTGATGTGTCATTGCTCTTTTGCATCTCCATGGGGTTGTTAGTTTCCTAAATGATACTGTGGAAAACAGCTAGTCGGTGGTCTGTTCTAAGGAGAATCCACAACAAACTCAGTCTAATAAATATAAAATTAAATTGCTGTTCATTAATCTCACTAAACCTCGAAAATGGCTGGACTGATTTGGTTAATTTCGGTTTTGAATTATCTGTGGTCCAGAGTCCAGAGAGGGTTTAAAATGTGAGTAGATAGGAACAAAATGCTTGGAATATAATAAAAACGACAATTTCACTTTTCCTTAGAAACTACCTGTCTAACATTTGATGTCCGTCGCGTCGTTCAAAAATCAAATTAAATTTTAAACAATACTTTTGTTTTTGACATTTGACACTGACAACTAACAATTTCTGATCATAACTATAATATTTGAGGGACTTCAGCGTGAATCAGGTCGTAAAGGTCCTGTTATTTTAATTACGAATTGCGTTTGTTCCAGATAAGTTTTGACCATATTTCTTACTAAAGTTCAAACATTAATTGCAATGCAATTATTCAGGTTTTTTATTTAATGAGCTAGTAAATTATAAATTTAATACAAATCTGCATATGATACAAGGTTATCCATACTGATTGGTGACCACCATACCTTTCCTTTGTCTGAAAATGTTCACCATCCAGCCCAACAGCCAGGCTGAAGCCAGCAGAAGGAATAGTCCACTGATTGTAAAGTACTGTGCTGTAATTGACAGCTGGAGGGACTGGATGAGCACCAGCGTGAATATGGATTGTAGCCCGGTACCCAGGAGGGTGTTGATGCCGAATATAAGGCCAAAACAGCTCTCGTCACTGAGCTGGCCTGCTATCTTTGCACTGGAAACATAGGGTAGACTGAATATCACTTGTTGACAAAGTCCAAAAAAATGACCTAATCTGATTGATATTTTTGCACTGGAAAGATAAGTTAGACTGTAATCTCACGTGGTGGTAGGTGATAAATAAGGTTACAGCGGTATCGCGCTAATTTACTTGTTACTTTTCTATATATATATACATGTCAGATGTGACTGACAAGCGTACATAGAGCCTAGGGCTGGAAATCAAGTCACATTTTAGCATGTAGATTAAACATTCACCTGGCTAGAGTGATGGTGTAGTGGAACAGGGTCCCCATTATGATATATCCCACGTAGGACACGAAGATGTTGGGGACGTATGCGCCCACGAAGGTCGCCAGGCCCTGCACGGCGGCCGCGAACGCAGGAAGGTAGCTCTTGGTGCACGAGCACGCGACCAAGGCGCCCACGGCACCCAGCAGGGTCAATACTGCTTCCACAGCACCGTTATATGCTGTCTACCCACAAACATTTCACTGTAATCTCACCTGATGCTAATTGTTGGTACAGACTAAGATGGGAGCGTCCTAACCTGGGAGCAGGATATCCACCTCTTACTCCAGAAATCCCTGGAGGAGTCCTATGTCCAGCAGTGGACATCCATGGGTTGAGTTGATGATTATGATTGTACTGGAACACACGTTATTTGCTTGGCGGCGTATCTTGGCTGGTGAGGTGGTACCTAGCTACGACCGAAGCATCCAGAACACCACTCCAGACTCAAATAAATACAAGGGTTTCTGCTAGCGAAGGTTTACAGCATTGTGCTAGCGAGGCCTTCAGAAGCAGGAATGAGCAGCCCTCATTCTTCGGAGATCCTAAGGCTCTCCTAAGGCTCCATCTCCATGAAAATATTTTGTGTAGAGCCATTTACGCACTCATTGTGACCATAGACTAGTCAAGTGGAGAAGACATTGCAATACCCACTGAAACGTAGCGGAACCCTCTTCATTCATGAGTGACAAACCAAGAGTTCATCTTTCGCATTCGTCCCTGATGTCCCGAAGAAGCTATTAAGGTCTTACTGCAACATTTCCGTATACCGTAGTACTTACAGTGACGTGGCTTATGTCCTGTATGTGTTTCCAGAGGATTTGCATGTTGGTCTGTGCTGTGACGAACAGCGCCAAGGCCACAGCATATAGAGCGGACCAAGCCAGGACCCTGGGCCGGGTGTAGGCCAGCCGCGCGTGGTGGCTTATTAGGTACACGGCCTCCGACACCTCCTTACCCACGGACTGCTAAAATAACTTCTAACTTTCAAACTCAAAACTATTGGACGGATTTTCGTGCAATTTTTAACAATAGATGGAGTGATCTATGAGGAAGGTTTACGGATATAATTAGTCAAGTCAATTGGTTGAAAGAGAAGGATACTGGTTGAAAGGGTCAGAAAAAGAAGGTTAATACGAAAACACTGCTTTAGAAATATAACCAAACAATATTTGGTGGCACAACTCCTCTTTTACAGATCCAGCTAAAATTCCGCAATGGCACATATCTATCTTTTAAGGTAAAGTCACTATACCTATTTTATCTTTTATACAGATAAATACAGTATAAATCCTTATAAACTTAAATATTAGTCAACTCGCTTAAGGAACACTGTTACCCATGGTTTCAATACTAGCCGATCATAATCAGGCAGAAGTTATCAATATTGTATATAAAGAAACATTTTAGTTGGTGTTCATGTTTATAAAGTTGTCATATTTTCAATTCAAAATTTCTTAACTCAACCAGGCTTTTGAACCGTCAAACACAAATTTTTCATAAATTATTTCCAATGAACGACCGATGATGATATTAAGAAAAACGACTTTGGAGAGAAATCTTTTACAGTATATAATTTAAAGTGGTTTCTTAGGAGCTAATGGAATAATATTTTAAAGGCGTGCTAAGTTAATTTAACGCGATTGAGATGCTCCCACTATCTCTCACTGTTTTCATATTAGGTGATCGTAATCAAGCAGAATTTATCAATGTATTTATAATATTTTGTAAAACTAAATCTAATCATCATATTTGATGTATCAAGGACAAGTATAATCAATGTGTGAATTGGGTTTATGGTACCTTATTAGGTTGCGTGGTTTCTTCTTTCCCTGTATGCGTTATATCGAGGTGTAGAGAAGGTCGTGACCGTCGATGGAAATATATTCCGTAAGGCACTGGTGGCAGCCAGAAAGCCCAGAAAGTCGCCAAAATTTGGGCTGAAAAAGACAGACATACCTACCTTTATATGTATAAGTACGAGCGTATTTAACTTCTAAATGACTGGTTCGTTTGTTGAAATTTTGTTGAAGATTGTGTGTTTTTATTACTTATTTCAGTATCAATGTCAAATAATGTATATCTGATATGTTATGAAAGAAATGATTGATCCTAAATATAGGTATTTTTATATTTATCTTAATTATTAGAATGACTGCTCTTACGATCAAATAAACTCTTACACAGAAAAGGATTAAATTTCTTCATCATCAAAGATATCCATTTTCATGAAATGCTGATAAAGGCAGTTTTCATCTACACGAAATATACAACGTGTGTAATTTGTTTAATTGGATGAGGATAATGCTGTATTGTATAAAATAGTCTGGTAAATGATAAACATTTTTTGTGGTATTTAAAAGATATATACTTTTTAAGATTTAATCTTTCTGGTAAGGATTAGCCAAGCGTTTGCGATTGCTGAAAACTGCATTAAAATCAGTTGAATTGTTTAAAAGATCCAAGCGAACCGACAGCGAAAGCGATATCATTTTTTACTATGTATATATCTAGAATCTACTACCGGTTAGTAAGGTTAACTTTACCGAGAAGATATCGATAAGAAACTCATTTTACATTACGTATGCTGTATATAAAAGGTAAGCAGCTGCCCATTAACGTTCCACTGCTGGACACAGGCTGTCTCACTCATAGGAGTAAGGTATTTAGAGCATAGTCCAACCACTCTGCTCCACTGAGGGTTGGCAGGCATGGTGTGCTCCGGGAGGCTCAGGGATGGAGATGGAATTGGCCCCACCTGGGACACGAACCCAGGACCTCATGTCTGTAGCTGTTCGCGCACGATGTTATCGCGCGATATAGTCTGTCGAGATCTCTTATCTGTGGGGTAAGAATCCTCTGGGTTTTGGAAAAAAGGTTCAACTCGGAAGCGCTTTGAGGACGGCCGCGGTCTAGGGCCGTCGCGAGATTTTGAGTTTTTGTGCGGAAGGAAGTGCGGGATCCCACGCGTCTTTTGGTTCGAGGGAATAGATAAAATCCTCGACGCGTTGGACGCAACAGACTTCCCTCCATTGGAGCCAGGGAACGGAAGAGTAAACCAGCGTCGCCGATCACGGACATCCGCGACGCTTTGGCAGGTTACATACTCTATACATCCCACAACTACACTTTACAGTACACACATTCACGTGAACAGACACCTGCCGGAGTCGACGCCTTCGAGGAGAGGGGCGCCTGGACTCGAGGTAGGTGAGAGTTCCCTACTAGCCGTTCGGCACCTCTCGAATCTCTCTTAGACTCATCCCCTCCGCGCCGACGAATTGGCTGACAGCTGGCCCTATAGCTGCAATGGGCCCCAGCTTTTAGGGTGGCATCTTTTGATAGCCAAGCGACGGCGAGAACAGTAGCCGAACACGCTAACCACTAAACCAATGAGGTATACTACGTATGGTATGCAATTAGAGCCTAGTTACCGTGATAGTTACATAAACACCACAACCTTCAGCTTTCCCACGTGTGTTTATTGCACAACAATAAATCATTTACGATTTGCTTTAGCAATAAATGAACAAGCGTATTACATATTAAGAATTTGCCTATTATGTGGAACGGCTTTGGACTTTGATCTCGAAAGAAAATACCAGTTTATTGTGTAACCACGCTATTTTTACAGTCTAGCGGAATAAAACAATTTGTTAATTTAATTTACGAAATAAATTCAATAAAGAAATAAAGGCTAATGCACGAGAATAAATAATATAATTAAGAGTATTATTCGGTATTAAGCTAATATAGAAACAGTGGACAACAGTTTGTACATAACACTGATAACTTCTCCCTGATTACGCTCGGCGTAAATAGAAATAGTGGGATCATTTTGTATATAACATTGATAACTTCTGCCTGATTACAATCGGCTTATATATAGAAACAATGGGCAACATTTTGTTTACAACGTTGATAACTTTTACCTGATTACGATAGGCTAATATACAAACAATGAGTAACAGCGATAGCCCATAAGATATTCATTTAAATAATACAATGTTTATCATAATAATGTACATGAAATTTTTAAAGTATTTAAGATAGTAATGATTAATACTGTCGTCGTCTCTAAAACTTTCCAAATACCGTAATATACGTGACCATTTTATTAGAAGACAAAATTGATATAGTGAGTGCTCTTTGAAACATAAATATATACAGTTAAGGATTTTTTTACAGATCTTTAAAAGAGGTATTATCCGACAGTACATTGTTTTTACACATTAAAGTTAAACACATCGAGATCTTTCAAAAATTTTACGCAAAACCTTGACAAATTATATACATAAACTCTCATAATAAGTCACTTTATCGATTGCTGAATATGGCATGAAAAATTGTATAGCAGTTTTTTAATTAGTAGCGAAAAGATAGACAGAATCGGTTGAGGACTTTGATTAAAAACAATTAAGGATATAAAGCTCACCAGCGAAGGTGATGTAATTGAGCTCTCGGTAGTCCATGAGGTGGAAGTGGGTCAGCAGCTGGGAGGACACCCCGGACAGGAAGCGGCCCGTCAGTGCCGCCACCCGGGTGTAAGACGACACCCGGGGGTACTTGCTGGGATCCACCTCCACACACACAATAACAAGTTACAAGAAAAAAATCAATCAATACGAATGAATAAAATTATAATATCTGTTTATAATTTCAAGTTATCAAAAAAAAGAAATTATCAAGAAAGTATAAACTATCTGATTCAGTAAACTTCATGCTGCTTAGAGAAAAACTTAACTGGAAAAAAAACAATTCGTAATCAAGGAAATGCGACCTTTGCACCCAAATTTCCGCCAAATTCCGTCAAATATTGTCAATGACAAATATCAAATACTACCCGAAAACGAAGACAAAGGATAGTACTAATGACAACTTTGATAACGGAACGAAAAAAATCCTGACTATTTATGCTCAATCACGTTAGTATCATGGACTGCCTCATTGGTCTAGTGGTTAGCATGTTCGACTACAGACATGAGGTCCTGGGTTCGAGTCCCGGGCCGGGCCAATTCAAATATCAATATTGAGTTTTCTATTAAGATTTTCTCAATATTTGCCCGAAGTTGGGAAGTTGGCGGTGTGATCCACCTCCGTGCCTCGGAGAGCACGTTAAGCCGTCGGTNCAGGTCGGAATAGTTTCTAAGTTTAAGCAAAATTGATTATATTCCAAACATTTGTTTCATATATACAAGGGCTGATACCGCTCCCGAAAACGAAGACAGAGGATAGTACTAATGACAACTTTGATAACGGAACGACAAAAATCCTGACTATTTATGCTCAATCACGTTAGTATAGCTAAATAAAACGAAATTGTTATAAAAATACATTACTTTACTTTAAAAAAATCAATAATGAAACAACCAGCCGACGCACGGGTCAACGAACGCAGCGGACGCACTTTTATTAATCAGTATTGATTTTTCCCGTCCCATCTCCTAACATCTTGTATAGATGGGTAACCAACCAGGTTTTGACGTCTCACTGCTGGGCACAGGCCTCCTCACTCATAAGAGAAGGTTTTTGAGTAATCCCGGTATATTAAGGTTTTCCTTTATAGAAAAGCACAATCAGGTTCTTTATATAAAGACAGACTCAACGGTGGTCAACTATCAGTTAGTTCCAGCTAATCTCAGAAACAACTAGTCAGACTTTGATGGGAATTAAGCTACTTTTGAATAAGAAAAAATTACGATTACATAAAAACTATATGGCGAACGGCTGATAGAAAATAAAACAGGCGCGACTCACTTTAGCGTAGATGTACGTCAGATAGGCGACCTCTGTAGCCATGTAGAGGCCGTACAGGAACTGAGAGGCCTTCACCCATTCTATACTCGTGGTCCACAGCAACACCGCGTATAACGAAATACCGCTTAAGCCTGAAACAGCGAAGTGACTCCTTCCGTGACGACAAAAACATTACCCCATTGAGGAAATTGTTGGTTATTTATTGGGAAGGCTTATAGTCTTGATTTTGTTTAATATTTCATTTTTATGTGTTAAATGTCTAATGTTATGTTCACTTATAATTGATAAGTATAAGCAAATGTCTCCCAATTTTCTGTGTTCTCTGTGTTATAAATATATATTGTTAATGCCCTATAATATAAAAAAATAACTAAGATATCGTCGTTTTCTTTTAATATCGTAAAAAAACAGCTATAACCACACTATTCACAAAAATAAAGGGACATTTGGAAAAGCAAATTTTTTAGGTGATTTCGAACTTGAATTGTAGCTTTATGTGTCTAGTTTGAAGCCTAAGATGTAATTGCGCGGTTCTTGAGTAAGTGTCGAATAATCAATAAAAAGATTCTAAACTTTCTTCAACTTTAAAATGTTTTGACTATTTGAACGGGTACATACCACGATGGCGTTTTTTAATTTTGCCGATATTTCGACCCAGTTGCATGGATCGTGGTCACGACGATACTGCTGTGGTCGGTTGTGTCAAGCTGTCAAGGGCAGAATCTGTCTACCCTACGTCTGATTCTTTTATTTNTAACATTTCTAGCGCTTACCCCCTTCGGCACGTTCGTAATGCATTAAGCACTAAAACTTTTCTGACAAATAAAATTATTCAGATTTACGATTCCCAAACTGATTTCTTAACGACGGTCATCTAATATTCTTACAATTGCCCTTGACCGACCGTTTACACCCACCGTTAAATGATAAATGCCCTTGACATTCAATGTCAGGACATTAAATACAAATTGAACAAATAATTATATTGTGCTAAACGAATAAGAAATTACAATATCACCACTGAAGTGATGTATCACGGGAATTCGAACCTGCGACTAGTCATGTCTTAGCAATTGACCCATCGCGCATTGAGCTACGAACGGTTACGTGGTTAACTTTAAATTTGTAGGCTTATACTAAAACTGTTATATCAATATGTCTAATGTTATAAGCCAATGTCTCCCAATTTTCTGTGTCCTCTATGTTATAAATGTATATTGTTAATGCCCTTTAATATAAAAAATAACTTAGATATCGTCGTTTTCTTTTAATATCGTAAAAAAACAGCTATAACCACACTATTCACAAAAACAAAGGGACAATTGGAAAAGCAAATTTTTTGGGTGATTTCGAACTTGAATTGTAGCTTTATGTGTCTAGTTTTAAGCCTAAGATGTAATTGCTTTTTTTTTAACAAAAGCGGTTTTTGAGTAAGCGTTGAAAAACCCAATAAAAAGATTCTAAACTTTCTTCGACTTTAAAATGTTTGCTTCTTTTATTTTTGTGAGTGCTGTACAATGGACATGAAAAATCGAAAATGTTGAAGTAAAATTTGTTTACGCACGCTTGACTTGGGGAGTAAGCTGGTGAATGCGTGACGAGTGCATTACAAAGTGTCGAGCTAGGCTAATGGAAGTTATAAGTTAGTAACGACAGAAAGAGAGAGACAAAGAGTTACGTTTCGTGTATTTAAGATACAGATATTACTAGATATTTAAAAAAGTTACTTCAGTCGTGTGGTCGAAAACACAGTCGATCTATTAAAATGCATAATAAAATGTAAGCTTTGTTCTATATACGTTCTAACATTAAAAGTAAAGTCAGTCGTTGTCAAACCATTGTGCATATTATTTCTGTTATTTTCGATCACTATACATCTTCCAACAACTTTTCTTAAACCAGAGAGGTCTGATAAATGAAGCAATCAATGGAAGTTACGTTTAATAGATCGATTTGCATTTTAGATATTTTTGTACATTATTTGATTGCATCATCACGTTTATCAGATTAAGTCGACGATTTTTATTTTAAATCATGTAGCTGTTGACACAATTTGCGAGGCAGGCAAACGATCCGCGATTGATAAATAACAAAATTAGTAAGCTATCACTTTTACTATTATAAGCCACTATACCGTAAAATTTGGAATAATAAAATAATGCAAAATGTGGAATGAAGTGCTGAAGTTTAACGACAACTGTAACTGTTTTATTTGGACGATAAATTTACGTTTTATAATTAATTTTTACCAATACACAGTAATTGTTTAATGTTCCGTATGTATACTCTATAAAATCATAAAATTCTGAAAGATATTTATTAAAATATTTTAACTTATACTGTGTGAAATGAAAATAAGGTAACAAAAGAGAAGAATGGGCTGCCTAGTTACTTAAAAAGTAATTTTCAGAATCGTGTGTATCGAGGGAACTCTGCGAGGTAAACGAATAATTCGAAAAGCCTTTGAAACGATGGATGAACTCTAATAAAATTTTGTAACATTACCATGACATACGAAAAGCAAATGGCGTTTACATACTCGGAGAGGTATTTTTATGACATCCTTTCATGACAGACTGATATTCTTTAATTCAGTGATGAATAACGTATTTAAGATGTTGAATCGCCTGGGGCTTATTCACACTTTTGATTTTAAAAAAAACCCCATAAGAAAAAGTCTGGTGCAGTTAAATCCGGAGATCTGGCTGGCCATGCTAAATCGCCATTCAATAATTGAATTGCTGAACGGGCTGTGTTTGCTGTGGCCCTGTCTTGCTGAAACCACTTGCCCTTTAGTCCTTACTCTTCCATGTCAAGCACAAGAAAACTAATTAATGCACAAGAAAATAAACAAAAATGGGGAATAAGGATATTTCCAGAATGAATTCCACACCTTAATGATGTTTTATTAAATGTAAAGACAAAACTTTTTACGAAAATCAAACCTACCTTATCTTTTCTTTGAACAAAGTTTTACGCAACCAAAATGATTAGCAGTCCTTTTGCAACATCCAGTATATATACTTTCATATAAATTTAATAAAAATGTTATTTGTATAGATATAGACAGAAACGTCGTGGTCTAATTCATAAAATAAGGATTGAAGTAATATGGTTGATATTTTTAATAATATTTTGAACAGACTTTCACTAGCAGGCTAAAATTATCGCTGTTAATGGATTTCCGCACAATTTCGCGAATAAGAAATTCAATAACTTTTTATGGAACGCGATTTTCGTTTGGCGGGAAAAACGCCAAAATGGCGGACGGTCCGATGCCAATTGTGCTTAAAGGTATAAAAAATGGAAAGCAAAGTCATGTCCTGACATGGGACAAAAGCAAGGGTATAGATAGATAATTTTAATATAAAATTATCCTACTATGCAAGCAATTGCCATGAAACGACATTCACAAACTATAACGTATACAGTATAATTATACTAAAAACATAAAGCACTCACGTTTAACTATAGCTAAAATTGTTTTATTTGGACAATAAGTTTAACCAATCAATAATTGTTAAATGTTTAGTGTGCATATAAAAAAGAACTGAAAATACAATGTCTACACGAACAGGTAAATGATTTGTGGCTTTCGATTTCATTTTGTTGCAGTTATTTGAAGTCACTGCAGTCTTAAAATATTTCTTTGTAATCAAACTTTGATAATTTATAGCGCCTCGAACTGCGAGACTTAAAATAGATGCTTATAAAAATATCATCAGTACAGAAGTTTTTTAGAAAGAGCCGAAGTCTTTATTTTACACTTAGAGCCACGATAGTTAGGATAGGTTAGTTCTTTTTTGCTGCAGTGGCAATTAATTGTTTTTTAATTTACTTATTACAATAGTTTTTTAATTTATTTATTACAATCAACAAATAATCATCCAATAAATAACATTTATTAGATATATAGTGTCAGGGTGTCGTCGTTTACTATTCTTTTTTTGCAGTGGTGTTATTTCAAAGGGACAGAAAAGGCCACAAAAGACAAACCTAACTTTAAAAATCTTCATAGTTTGAGATTCTTTAGCATTAATACGTAAATAGACAAAAGTAATATACTACATTCACATACATACATAGCATCACGCCTCATTCCCTTCGGGGTAGGCAGAGACCACGTCCTTCCACTCGCCACGATCCCTGCATATCTCCTTCGCTTCTTTCATTCTCATTAAACCTTTCATACAAGTTCGTCGGTTGAGAGTACTCTTAAAGCGATGTAAGCGACGTGGTGGTCACTGGTGAGGTGATGTAGGATCACCAGTGACGCGATGTGCGATGTATGGGTAATGTGAATAACACTACACCAATAAAGCACTTTCACTTTTATTTTTGAGTCGGAAGGATTGTACTGAAATGGATTGGATGATGGTTACGGTATGCTGGTTGAAAGGATAGAGGAGACACTATTATAAGTATTACGTTTATAAATATATAAGTAGCAACGCGTATTTACCGAGACAACAAATATAACTAGAGCGTGATTTCGAGATGAGGTTGCTATAACTACCTGGGACAAGGTCTGAGGGGACGCAATCCCTTACGACCACTTGAGATGGTAACGGTGCTTACGCACTGCTACGTATATAAAAATGAGATGTACGGATCTGTCCGTTCGTTGACAATTAATTTTACAATATTTATGATATATGTAACTCATAATGTATATCCTAGTATATTTATTCTATTTATATAATACAATATTACTCGGTAAAAACAAGGTATAAAATTATTCTACAATATGAAAGTGTATAAATAAATGTAGTGTTTGACCTGGCCCTTATTTAAAATGTCCTGGGTTTGGTCCAGGAATGTTCGCCTTGGTCTTCCCCTTCCAACTTTCCCATTCACTCTAGACTCGTAAATCCTTTCTGTCACTCTTCTTTCATTCATCCTCTCTACGTGTTCAAACCATCTAAGCAAACCTTTCTCAATTTTAGTCACTATTTCTTCTTTTATACCAAAACGTTCTCTTATCACGCTATTTCCAACTGCCATACCTAACTTTCACTACTATACATAAGTGTTGGCATCAACACTCCTGCATGCACTGCCAGTCTGGCCCTTTGTGACACCATCTGGCTATTCATAAAGGCGCAGAGCACCATTTACCATATTCCCTGCGTTCACTCTCCTTTCAACATCACTTTCACATGTTCCATCTTTTGTAAATTTAGATCCCAAGTATAAAAATTCTTTCACCTCTTCCACTTGTTCTCCATGTATCAAAATATTGCCATTCGTCATAGATCCATCTCTTTCAAAAAGCATAATTTTCGTTTTACTTACATTCACTTTCATTCCTTTCCTTTTCAAAAATTCTAGAAAAAAAATTAGTGATGAAACATATATCTTGACGTATTGTAATCGGATTCGTTTGGTAAATGACAATTCCTAATGAAAGGTAACATCCTGTGATTGAGCTCAATTGCTCGGTAGACTTGCAATTTAAAAAGGTTAATAAATATTTGCTGTGCTTTGCTTACATATTTAGAACAACAATAAGAATATTGTATGTCTATTTTTATACCGCATAATGGTTTATTGGGCAGCTTGTTCAGCTATCTTTCAGACCCTGGGATTGAGTCCCGAGTTGGGTCAATTGAAAAGATATTGGATGGTCCTTTTTACTCTTTGGCAGTGTCCTATCGCACAATTAGAGTAAAACTACAGTGAGTGCACATGGTTGTTGTGGTCAAAATTCACTATTTTTGTACGATTTCCTAAGTAGTTCACATCACATTCCCCAAGATAATAAGGGCAAGTTCTTAGGAAAGGAATATATGGTCTGAGTTTCAAATCAATCTACCTTCAAGTTTTAAATATATGTGCATCTAATCAACATGTCTTGGTGTTGATGATTGAAGGGATCTTCTTGTTGCTTCTTTCTGCAAATCTGCTGAAGGAGGCATCAGAAGGGAAGTGATCTCCCACTCAGACGAAAAAAGCCATGAATCAGGATGCGTAGGTTTGCACATCTCCCTGTTCCATGAATCATTGATATGAAACATTTGCATCCAGGATGCTGATTGTTCCTCTGGGCTTTAGTGGGTATTGTTACTTGTCAGTGAGTCCTACACTCAGATACTAGGGTATGTAAACACATTTCCCAGCATTAAAAAGGAAATAATGGGAAATCCATTTTTATGGTGTGTGTATGTTCGCTAAAGGAATAGCTATGTTATATTATAAGTTATATGGATCTACAGTTTTGGATATTACATTTATGTATAACTCATATGTTTACTAAATAAACATTTCACTAATCCCATAATAATCTAGACAAAAGATGCAGAGATAAGAACAATTACTCCAGTAATAGTGGCACATAAAAGATATCATAAAATTTGAATACTTCACTGAAAGATTGCACTTTAAGTAGATATTATGACAATGATAAGATAATAACATGGGGTTTATTTGTGTGACCAAATGGAAAATTGTTTAAGTACTTTATTGTATACCATTGGCATCAAATGTATTAAAATAGCAATGTATATGAATAGAGATTTATTTTATAATATCTACCAGTCTAGACTTGTACAAATTAGCAAATTTATTAAATCTGCTGTAGTATCCTGACTCAATTTAATTATTCATGTACTCGTTTTTCACTGAAACAATATCATATAAAGTGTACCTCTCATTATATTAAATACAAATACAAATGAATTAAGTAACAAAACGATTTACTGTTTGGAATTATCAAGTCAAAATTTTCATTAGGCTGTAGAGCACCTTTGAATTATCAGAAACAGTTATTTTTTTTCCACATATTATTTCCAATGTACAAATGATGATAATACAGAAGAACCTAAAATCTAAGTTAATGAGGGTTCTTTTGATTGCAACATACTAATGACAAACAAAGAAAATTAAGATTATCACACTTCCTGTGTGCTGTTCTAAGAAGAACCCACAACACACTAAGGTGTTCTTTTTTATAGTTAATTATAGGCAAGTATTTAGAGTATTCTCAGATAGTTACAGACTGAAACAAAAACAAGAATAGTATTTAGAGTATTCTCAGATAGTTACAGACTGAAACAAAAACAAGAAACTAAAAAAAATATTACAACATATGTGACAAGAAATGGAAAAGAACTTTTTTGAAGTATAGAAACTTGACTGATTTATGGACAATAACATGCAAAATAGAAAGGAGCTTATAAAATTATTAATAACAAATGGTAAATTATGAACCAATTGAAAAAATATATAATATATTTATTAACTTTGTTATAGTAATTTACCTGAAAGTATTATTACTGGCTTGAATCTGAGAAAATCTGTAACCAAAAAGACTGCAACCAGGAGTCCCAAGTAGGAGTAAACTCCAACGGGATAGACTTCATTGTTGAGTTGTTCTGCTGTAATATTACGCCATTCTCCAGACAAAAATTCGGTAACAAATGGTTCTGAGGGCCGAATTTCTCGTAACGTTCCAAATAAACATAGCACGAGAGTTATTTTGATCCAACTTTGCATTGTTTTGCAGTTTTATGTCACAGTACAAATTTCACATTTATATCACCGATGCGACGTGCAATCTCTCAGAGTGTCGCCTCGCGAATGTTTACGTAATTTAATAGTCTGCGTTTTGCAAAATCTCATACTTCGACGTTGCTTACCATCTGTAAGATATTAGGCTTTGTTATGATTCTGATTATTGGTTTGTACAATCCATTAAATTAATATCGAGAAATACAATAACAATCACAACAGTGAGTACTATAATTTTTTGGTTAACCTGCAAGTATTTAGTTTTATGAATAAAAAGGTAATTTATACCGTATTGCCTTACTTTCTTTATCGGTGTATTTAATTACCGACTTCATTTAAAATTTATCAAATGGCAAATTTATATTCCAATCGTAATAATAAAGTAAATCCTTTATCCTTTATTTCATCGAAATTCAAATACTATAACAGTGACATTTAATGTCCGTATTTGACGTTTCTTTTAATTTAATCGACCTGTTTAAAAGCCCTAGGTTCTGGGCTTTCAAATCTAATAATCCTTTTTCTAGATTATATTATTATTTACTAAGAACACGATACAAATACCTTTTTAATGCTTTCTAAGATTATATAATAGTACCTAAAAATACTAAATGACTTTTTTTTTCAATTTAGGCTGTAATGCAGCACTTATGAATGTCAAATTTTTACACATCCATGATTATAAATGATATCCATATATATACAAAAAATTAGTACAATTATTATTCAAATGTTTACACTATATTATGCCATCTAAGTCCAGATTATAAAGAGATATTTGAACTTTTATATACACAATAAACATTAATTGATCTCTTTTGTGTGTCGTCCATAACTAATCAATTGTAAACAATGCAACAGTGTAGAGACAGGAAAATTAGCAATTTAAAATAAAAAATTACAATTGAATGGAAATCTATTATTTTGTTGTTTTCAATTATAATTAAAAAGAACGATGAATTTTAGATTATTATTGTTGATTTGATATCAATGTTAATTAAAAGTGTGCTTTAAATTTAGACGCAATAGGTCTGATTTTATTAACAATCATTAATGATATAATATTAATTTTACATCTCTATAACACTAAACGTATTGAATGATGAATCCGACTGTCAAAATCACGTTAACAGAGCAAATGTCAAAAAGTTAATAAAAAGGGTAAGCACAATGATAATAATAACATATAGTTATTTGTTGATTCTGTAAGTTCAAGAATGTCTGATGATGTGGTAAAATTATTATAAAATTGGTAATAAACATGCTGCGTTGTTCACATTGTGATAAGCAGTTTAAATATGAGAGCGAGAAGAAAAGACATGAGCAAAGTCATGATCCACAGTTTAAATGCAAAGAGTGTTGTAAAACTTTTAGTTTTTTGTAAGTGTATAATGTTTATTTTGTGTACTTAAATGGGATTATTATGAAGTACTTCTTGTTTGATTAAATGAGATTGTACATCTAATTTTGCACCGTTTTTGTTATTTCACACGTATAAATAATTATCTTTTCACTAGACTTTTTCATGAGTTCGTGATGTGAAGTGTTAGTGATGTGGAGTCGTTTATATAAAATTCACTTGCGGTTGCACTTACATTCTTTTAAATTTTCTTTATTCAAAATATCTATTGACGTAATGGTTTTATTGTTAATTTTATATTTGTCAAATTAGTTAAATATACACCTTTTTATATAAAAATAAAAAGTAGCTTACAACTATCTCATATGTCCTATGTATGCCAAAATAGGTGAAAAGGAGTATAGTGGTTGAATTATTAAAACAAAGTTAATTCTAAATTTATAGTTTTCAGAAATAGATATCTCTTTAAAACAAATATCATAATTTATTATGTGTAACTTTTAATCTATACTAACTCTTCAATGATAGCAAACTGCTAAAAAAGTATGTTAAATAACTAATATTAAGTGGCAGAACACTGCTTGTTGTTAAATTTTTCTGATACATTAAGAGATTGCTCTTAGGCAAGTAATTTTTCATTCAATCCCAAATTACACCATCATTAAGTGTTTATAATAATGTTGTATATTTTTTTAAATTCTATCCAGTAAAACATTGTTTTTTACATACTAAGCTGACATGCAGCATGTAAAATATTTTCCGCCTCAGTGGCTTAAATGAGCAGATTTTGGATTTTTTAATTAGAATAGTAAAGTAAGTAAGTAGCGGCTCATTAACATCCCACTGCTGGGCACAGGGCTCCTCACTCCTAGGAGAGAGGGTTTTTAGATCATGGACCCACCGCACTGCTCCACTGCCGATTGGCAGGCATAGTACACAAGTGCACTCTCTATTCCTTCACTTTCATAGTCCGATGTGATGGGAATCCGACACGACTGGAGAGAGATCAGGTGCAGGACCAACGGCTTAACATGCTCTCCAAGGCGCAGGGGTGGATTACAACACCAACTTTCCAACTTCGGGCAAATATTGAAAAGTCTTAATAGAAAACTCAATATTGGTTTTTGAATTGGCCCGTTCCAGGACTCGAACCCAGGATCTCATGTCTGTAGTGGAACATGCTAACCATTAGACCAATGAGGCAGTTATTAGAATAGTAAATATATGTATGTAAAGAGAAATGTAGCATTTTTGTGATTCTTCTTTGGGCATCTATTTTGGACATGCGTTGTTTCTTTCTTCAGTGAAGCAGGTTGTTATTTGACACTTTTTATTTTATTGGGCTTGTATCTTAATTTACAGATCTGCTTTAAAAAGACACCAAAAACAGCATGAACGAACTTGTAGTGTTGTCTGCAATCAATGTGGACACCACTTTAAAGATGACACATTACTTAAACGACACATTAAATATTCACA
This sequence comes from Elymnias hypermnestra, assembly GCA_015832385.1. NCBI lineage: Eukaryota > Metazoa > Arthropoda > Insecta > Lepidoptera > Nymphalidae > Elymnias > Elymnias hypermnestra. The sequence continues at coordinate 143,519 of JACTOM010000905.1, forward strand.
TAAAGGTAACAGGGTTATTTTGATCATGTAATCTTATAAGGGAAGCTAAATCCTTGCCAATTTTTAAGCACATTATCTGTCTGTGTGAATAGCACAACAATTATTTACTGTTTCCTTTTTTATTTTCCCTACTATTTTATATATGTGTGTGTGTATGGGATATATGTATTTATTTTATTGCATAAATTAGTCACCACATTCTACCCTTCATTTTTGGAGACTCTCTAACTCCATGGTGGCCTGGAAGAAATTGGTTAGTGTTGTGTTGCACAGACTCTGACCTGCGTCGATAGTGTTGTGTCGTGTCAGTTGTTCCTGTTTTTTCGGATTGTCCTAGTCTCCGTGACTACACTAGTTCTTAAGTTAGGCACTCATCCTTGCCACCCACTGGCAGGGCCACATCTTAGGTATTCACCTCCCTGCCTCGGCACGGAGGCTCACGATAACACCCGACAACATCATGGCCCGCACTCCGTTGTCCCAGGGACGCAACCTAGAGCGTCTACTGGAATTTCTTTTACGCCGCGACCCTAATGCCCTGGCCGACCTCGACCGACTCGAAGCGGCTCCCCCCGCGACACCTACCGTAGTTAGGACACCGCCGTCAAAGCTGGTATAGGTCTAGCAGACCTCTGCGCCCCGACCGCGCCCACCGTTAGCCCCGCGAAACTCCGCGTGCCCGAACCTAATAAATGCCCTCGTCAAGAAGGGCAACTAGAGAGGCCTAAGGCGTCCGTCGCTGCGGCCCCCGGCGCTCCGGCCCCGTCCGCCGCGGCGCCAAAGGTCGCGGCTTGGGCACCGGTGACGCCGACCGCAGCGAGCAGCGCCCGGGCCTCTACCCCCGTGCCCCCAACCCCAATGGAGTCTGAGCCTTCCTCAGACTCGCTAGACAATGAGGGGTTCGAGATCGTCGTATCAAGAAGCCAGAAGCGGAAGCTGACGTTCCTCCAAAGAGGACAAACCCAACCCAGGCTGCCTCACAGCCAAGGCAACACCGACGCGAACAGAGGGAGCCCACTGAGGACTCCCCAATGAACGAACCCCGCAGGGAACAAGTCCCCCTAATTTACATCCGTGAGTCCACAGACTTCCCTCTGTGGAAATTAATTTAACTGTAGCTCGCGCAACCGCCGTTTTCTTCCGACCTCTTCGGTCGGGGGAAACTACCGGACGACGTACGGGAGCTCGCGACGACGTACGCGTAAAAATCGCGCAGCTCGAGCCCACGACTCATCCCACACCATACAACCGGAGAACGCTCTGGAATCTATCCAGGCAGGTACGGGAACGCCTCGCCGAACTTAGTGAAAAAAGATGGGATCGAAAGCTCGAGGACCTCGCTCCCACACACCAGGCGTATTGGAGACTAACGAGGAATCTGAAAGCCGAAGGCGCCGCATCTATGCCGCCCCTCGACTGACCCAATCAGACACCCAGTTCAACGATATTGATAAGGCCGAATGTTTAGCCGACAGCCTCGAGTCACTTGCCTAGCACTACTAGCATTAACCCTGACCAGGTCGAACTAGTAGATAACGCGCTCAGTAGAATAACTACCGCGGCCCCAACGAGTGAGCCGTTAGAACCCACGACCTTCGATGAAGTGTATGCAGTCATTAGGACATTCCACGCACGGAAAGCACCGGGCCCCGATGGCATCCTTAAAAAGATGCTCCCTGAACAGTTCATGTATCTCCTGGTACTCATATTTAACGTCCTTCTGGCGGCCTGCTCATTTCCTGACGAGTGGAAAGAAGCCAACGTTACAGGAATTCACAAACCGGACAAACCCCGTACATTACCGAGCAGCTACACGATTGCAAAAGTGTATGAGAGAATTATATTAAAGAGACTTAAGGCAGTGGTAGAGTCTCCTGCCAGACCATCAGTTTGGGTTTCGCACTAAACACTCCTGTGTTCAGCAAGTGCACCGCCTCACGGAGCACATAATCGATCATCGCTACTATAACCGTAACCGTGGCCCCACAGGCACGATCTTTTTCGATGTAAGAAAGCCTTCGCCAAGATATGGCACGCCGGCTTAATTTATAAGCTTCTCCATCTTGGCGTGCCAGCTCGCGGATGACATCGCACTATACACCTCGTACTCGCTTATTCAAGTCTCCTCTCGCCTCCAAAAAGCGATCAATAGGCGATTAGTTCCGCAAATGAAGAATCGAGGTTAATGCTGAGAAAAGCACAGCTACACTCTTCACCGGTGCTAAGAGGCGAGATCGCCGAGATCTGGTAACAATTAAACTTTTTAATTCTCCGATCCCTTGGCAACGGAAAGCCAAATACCCTAGATGCGTGCATGCACTTCACCGAACACATTCGCATCGTCCGGGGCAGGGCAGCGTTTGTGCTAAGTCGCCTCTATCCCATGATCTGCAAGAAGAGTAAATTGTCACTGCGCCACAAGGTGACACTCTACAAAACTTGCATCCGCCCCATATTCTCTTATGCGAGCGTAGTGTTCGCTCACGTTCCTGCACGCCGGCTGGTTCGACTCCAGACGCTGCAGAACAAATTCATGCGCATAGCCACGGGCGCCCGCTGGTTCATGCGCAACGTCGATCTCCACAGAGATCTCGACCTCGCAACGGTCAACAACTATTTTTAAACGTTCTCCGTAGACTACTTCAAGAGAGACTTCAGTCACTCCAACCCTCTCATTAGAAATGCCGCCTCTTATGGGACTAGGCTATACATCCCGCCTAGGAAGAGACGGCCCAAACACATCCTTGACGATCCAGACGAAAATATTACTATTGACAACGCTCCGTACACTATCACACACACACACAGCGTCTTCGCCGGCAAGGACGAGGTCCCCGCTATCTGACGCACCCCGGCCGCGGGGAAGAATCTGGGTGGCATTTTATTTCGATCCTGAACCGGCAATCTTCGCAAGTGTGAGCTGACGAAGGGGCTCACAATAGCAATAAGGCTGCGTTATTGTACTGTTTTGACTTTTAAGTATTTCTTGTCTGTATATTTCTTGTGGTGTAAAATAAAAGTATTATCTATGTAATCTATTTGGCCTCACAATTTCATATTAATTTTGTTGCTTTTGATAACTTTCTGCCATACCTGCTGGTCTTGGTTGTAATTGTGATTGATGTTACTCTTCACCATCCACCAAGGTAAAAACCTACGGCAATAATGGTCAAAGTTATTGGAGTGCAACTTTTTCAAGCATATTAGGATAAAATCTTTATTACTTGTTTCTTGAAATCCATGTAAACATGTATAGTTTTCAGTTAGTTATTTACTGCACTTAGTCATAGCAAAAAATATTTATATTTTGGCGTAGTTACCTTTTGCAATATAGACACTATAAACAAAAGAAATCTTGTGTACAATTCCCACGTGGTAGAAAAAGTGCTAATGACCAATGTCACCAACATTCCCAAAATCATCACATAGTTAGGGGACCCCTTATCTATAGAACTAAAAAACCTTGTACAATGCTTCCTATCTCATTCTCACCCACATTAAATTTTTCAATCTGTGTTTGTCTCTTTTTACTGTTCATTTCAGTGACTTTTATATCACAATGATGCTATACAACAGTTTCCCCATATGTATTAGGATAGACAATTGATATATATTATTATTGATTTGAAATCTTTTCAGGTATCTTTGTGTGTGTTAAATGCGATGCGAAATTCCACAGTGAATTGGCTCTGGCCACTCACATGAAGTCACATAAACCACAGTTAGAAAGACGGTTCAAGTGCAGCTTCGCGGGCTGCAACAAGTGTTTCAATTTCAAGCACCACCTGAAGCACCACGAGTTAACTCACACCGATGAGAAACAACACAGCTGTAAGATATGTGGAAAAGGTAAAAACAACCAATTAATCACTGTAATCTTTTTAAATATATTTTTAACGAAAATGTCTATTTGTACTTTGCTTGGTTATTTATAATATATGTTTATAGATTAGTGTGTAAGAGTATTTATATGTATGAATTTCTGGAAACCGCCCTTCCCTTCATGCCTTATTCAACTCGTTTAGTGCAATTGTTTTATTTTGCAATTTTTACTAAAATTTTCAACCAAATTGAATACTTTTGTCAAAAACTTGTAGAGCTTTAAAACAAAAATTATAACATTGTGAATTTGAGTATAATAATAACAATATTATTTTTCGTTACTTTCATAAAAAAGGGCTAATAATATATATGTACATATTTGCACACGTCTGCTACGATTGCGTGCCAAACATGTAATAATGAAACATTAAAACATTGACTCTTTTAATAAAAAGAGTGAATGTTCATCATATAGCTTACGAAACAAAAACAAACTTGTTGTAAATTCTAGTAGGCTGCATAAGATTAACAACTCATTTAAGGGTAACTGTATACGTTTCTATAATAAACTCCCACAAGACGTTTTAGAAATGTCAATTAATAAATTCAAAGTCTTTGTTAAAAGAAAGTTGATAGAAAAATCGTATTATAAGTTGCAAGAGTACTTAGACGATAGAAACGCGTGGGAGTGAACGAACTGCTCTAATTTGAATTGAAATATATTAAACTAACATGATATTGTAATGATGATGATAACAAAAAAAAAAAAAAATACCCGACTGAGTTTGTTGTGGGCTCTTCTCGGATCGGGGCGCGAAGGAACCCTCGTAACTTTAGATTTTAAGCCGTTCTTGAGTACCATCGTCAGACGTATATTAGAATCAGAATGTGGAAAAAAATATATAATTTGACGATTCAAAAGTGCTTAATACGCCTACTAGAATAAAAATATTTTGATTTGAAACGAAACGTCTTCTTAACGACGCTTGGCGCTATTGTTATGTGGTGGAAGTGATAAGACTTTCAGGATGGAAGATTAATTTTATTTTACTGAATGATACATATTAATTTAACAATTGAACTTAGAAATAGAAAGAAACAGTAACATTATAGTTTGAGAATCGGGGATGGAATGTCTTACTTATATCCATCTGTGAGTCGTGCGAATGAGTGGGGTAGTTTCTTGCCTGGATATTTTAGGGTGAGAGTGGTTATCTAACACTATTACCTATACAACAAAAAAACCGAAGACTGTCCGATCGTCATAACCTCAAAAACTACTCCACAGATTTTGTTATGCCTACAACCATTTAGATAGAATGAGACTTCGGGAAGCTTCGTGTATGTAACATGTAATGTTTATACATATTTGATGAAGTCTTATGTAAATTATCATAAAATTACTGAGGTCTTTGTCAGCATTTTCTTGATAGAATAAACCTTCCGAGCCAGTGGTGGATTCATTACCAATGGACACAGTTTACAATTTAAAAGGGATTTTACAACTTTAAATAAAGTGTATTTCAACATACATATGCTATATCCTTAGTTTATTAATACTGAGCGTTGTTAGGTTTTTCAACAATATGTTTGTACAGGAACATAGTAATTCTAGCCGGATAAAGTAATGGACTTCAGCTAGTGTTATAAATAATGAAATACCCATGTTGTCATCATCATTATCATGTTATTCATTTAGTGAGAGCATAATATTATAGCGTGATTTACTAACTTCATGAAAACAAGTGATTCATGCGGATTTATCTAAAAGTTGTGGTCGGTGACGCGGAATGAGTCGGTTTCTTATTTGTGGATTTATATTATAGACAATGTGAGCATTTTGAAAGTTACGGACTGATTAGCGCTAGGCAATGGTTTCCAGACAGATATTCAGAATGCGGTAGCAGCATTTCACGGGTTGACTCCCGTCAGGACAACTTTGGGAAATAATATTTTAAATTTGGGAAATAACATCTTAAATTTAGGAAATTACTTTTTTAGTTTAGGAAATTACATTTTAAGTTTAGGAAATTACTTTTTATAGTTAGGAAATTAAATTTTATAGTTAGGAAATTACATTTTAAGTTTAGGAAATTACATTTTATAGTTAGGAAATTACATTTTAAGTTTAGGAAATTACATTTAAAATTTAGAAAATAACATCTGAAATTTAGGAAATTGCATTTTAAATTTAGGAAATTACTTTTTATAGTTAGGCAATTACATAAGCGTACGGGCCTTTCAATATCAATTGTTGTGAAATGTTGCAGGCTTCATCCAGTTGCACCATCTGAAAACTCATCTGAAGTCGCACGATGCGACGGACTTGTTCAGTTGTCCCGCGCTGGACTGCAGCAGGAAGTTCACGAGTGCGTACTCTAGGAAAAGACATCTCGCGACGCACCGTAAGTGATATTTGGGGCCGCTTATATAACAGACACACACAGACAGACACATAGATTCAAAATCAGATATTGCTATTACCTGATGTTTTTTACTTAGCCTTAGCTAGTAACTGCACATGCACTGTGACTACTGTTACTATGTTTCACAGGTATACATTCAGTTTCACATTTGTTGGCGCATCTTTATTACTATAGGAAATATTGCAGAGACATAGACAGGCACAGATGCACACTATTCCGTAGTCACAAGGATGTCTGTTAGCTGTGGTCAGTCACTGACTGCGCAAGCTCGATTACACTACCACACAATAGCAGCGCTCTGTTTCAACATTACACTAGTGTAATGAGTAACAGATAGCGAAACTTCGCAGTCCCTTTAACCGACAACGCATCGCCACTTCCACTAGTTCTGCTAATGGGAAAAGGGATCAGCATTGTTATTTAGCAGGGACTCCCCCAATTGCTGGGAATTGCATGGGAATGGGAAATTTGACATTTAAGAATTTTTCAAATAACAATCGATCGAAGGTTGATTAATTGTGTAAAAAATAAAAAATATTGAAAATTGTCTCTACGGATACATTTTTGGCGACGGTTTCGCTGGTAAATAGAGCGGCTACTTCTTTAATAACAGTTGTTGAGTTCGATTCTGTCCAATGTGAAATTAGGAAATTATATTAATTTCAATTTAAGTCTGAATTCGTGGGATGGTCTCTTATGATTTATGACTAAGTTCCAGCTAGTTGGCAAGTGTAACAGATTTTTACATTAATGAAATTTTTTTCCAGAGAATGCAACTTGTGCATCTTGCAACCAATCAATATCTATAGCATTATATGGAGTACATAAAGAAAAATGTGCACTAAATGCCGAAAAAACCGAAGTACCAACTGCTCTTAAACCAAATGTAGCGGTGATAGATAATGAAAATAATAAAACCGATGATTTCGAAACAAATAATTGTAAAACAGTTCTAGGAAGGTGTATCGTTAGTGATTCATCAAATAATAGTTGTCTTTGTGCTCAAATTAAAGCAAATAGCGATATTTACGATATAGAAAGTCCGATAGAACCGATTATCGTAGATAACCCTAAAATTGGGAATACAAATGCTGCAAGAGAAGTTATAAATAAATCATGCGAAGGCTGTGATTGTTCTAGTCTAATTAAATGTAATTATCAAAATTCAAGAGATGTACATGATTACAATAATTTTTCACAAATAGTGTTTAAGAAAGATGGAGTTGTTAAGATTAAAGACACCTTTGATATAGAAATTGCGAAAGATGTTGTTAAAGATAACATTGATTTAAAAAGAAATAAAGAACTTGAGATAATAAATACACCTAATATACAAATTAAGAATATTATTGAAGAAGATAAAGATATTGTACATTTATATAGACGTGATGTAGTTAAGATAAAAGATACTTTTAATATAGAAGTGATAACAGAAAACAATTTCGATAAGAAAGATATCGATGATCAGAAAGTATACAGAAATGGAGTTATCAAGATTAAAGATACGTTTGACAGTGATATATTAAAAGATAATGATGGAGAGACGATTACAATGGAAGCTAAAGGATTATTTAATAATAACAGTTATGTACGATTCAATAGTTGCAAGGACGTGTTGGGGAAATGCATCGTGAGTGGCGATGGACTGATGAGTGAGGGGTGTCTCTGTGCGAAGATGGCGATGGACGAACAGACCAGCATTGCGCAGGAGATCGATGAAATAACACCACAACCTGTTGTATAAGCAACTGTTATTTAATAAATTATTAATAAAGTTGTTTTACCACATTATTTCCTCCAATCATCACTGTAGTTTATCATCACTATTGATTCTATAATACCAAATACTTGATTTTAATTTGATTGACTTTAGCTTGCAAATAAAGGTGCAATAAATTGCCACGATCTATAAAAGAGTTACGCTTCACTTACATTTGGATCTGCTTAATGCAGATGGAGTAAATTCGGGCAAATGCTTGAGAATTTATGAAAAATTGGTTTGTAAAGTACCAGGCGGGCAGCGTTACGAAGTGATATTTCTTGAGTTATTCACCTGACGTTACGAGAACTGTTGGGTAGGTCATGATTTTTAAATGAGTTTGAAGACTACCCTCTTTTTGCACTGAGCCAGTACAAGGTCCCACTTCAAATGAGGCGAGGCATGTTGTAGGAACGTCTTGTCTTAGTATCACATATATACAAACATATTATTTATATCTCTTATGACAACTATCGGACATAACTTCCGACATGTACGGTCCCTTCAATGTCGTTATATCCGATTTGGACTGCATGTTCTATATCCGTCTTTGGTAAAACAAATAACTTCCTGAAGATCTTATCGTCACGTAATAGTAATGCTTCAGGTAAGGGTAAATCTCGGAGCGGTTCTTTCCAATTCAGATTAAAGTATCACTTTCTTTCAAATACATAATTTAAATAATTACCAAGATTTATCAATCGATTACCAATAATTCAAAAATATATCCAGAATGTAATTATTTTGTTAATGATGGATGGTAATTGATCCTACGTTCTGTTGTTTATTTTCCTATTCCCTTGGTACGTACATAAATCAAATATTTTTGCGATAAATTCTGTTTCTATAAACATTTTGAACAAATATTCGAGAATCAGTACTAGGATTGGATAACTGTAAAGATGCTTCCGCAACTTCTTTGCTGCTCGCTATGGTGCTCACTCGCATGCGCTGACAACGTACGCCTCGAGTCCTCCTGCCCTGGTACTTCGCGGGCGAGTTTTGAAAACAATCATTTTAAAAGTTGTTTTAAGCGAAAGGATTTACGGTTTCATATTATTTATAAATACTTGTATGAGGTTTTATTCTTACTATCTCTACTCAATAGGCGTCACCGTCTCATTTCTTCGCGCACACACCCATAGTGTGATTTATTGAGGCAGAATATCAGTACGTAAAATTTTAAATAGAACAAAATATAATTTTGAGGCATCTTACATTTTGGCGTTTTGTACGGGACAAATGTACGACTATATATATATATATATATATATATCCTATAAGCACGTCGCTTGAAACCAAGCTGCGGACATATTTGCTTTCTCGATGTAATTAACTCTCGTTGCTCCCAAATTATCAACGTGATATAATAGCGTCTCCTTCATCCTAACAACCAGCATACCTTCGTTGTCTTCCAAAATCTCTCAGTCAACCCCTTTTTTTGACTTCAAATTAAAAGTGAATGTGATACCTGAAGTACCAGGGCAGCAGAACTCTAGATGTACGATGTCAAACGCAGGCGATTGCGACTCGCTCACTGCGAGCAGCTAGCGAAGATCTTTAAGTAGCAGCTTCTACAGCCATGCAATCCTAGTACCGTGTACGCAAATATTTGTTACAAATGTTTATAAAAATTAAGAAAATTGATCGCAGAAACGCCTCTCTGGAGGTTCTGGAACCTATAATTTTTTGAACGATGCGTAAACAGATTATTTATTTACCAAAGGGAATAGGAAAATAACAACACCGACAGAACGTAGGATCAATGATCACTAACTATATACTGTATATATTTTTTTAATTATTGGTAAATATGATTGATGAAACTGGGTAATTTTTTGACAGATAGTGGTATTTTTAATTTGAATTGGAAAGAAATCCTCTGAGATTTATTATTACCTGAAGACTTTCTGAAGATAAGATCTTAAGGACGTTATTTCCGATAGTTGTCACGACTCACGGGCGATATATGTACACTAGAAGTCGATTAAATAATAGTTTAGTATGGGTATAGGTAATGCTTAAGAACTTGTTTTCGAATAAAATTAAGCACTATATACAGTAAAGAGCGTCTAAATCTATTAAAGCGTTTAAAGCCTTATGTAAGCAATGGCTACTAAGTACTCTAAAAATTGCTAGTAACTGGGGAATAGTTAAATAAGTTATTAAGCGTATTGTTATTTAGTTTTTTTTTTGTATTGGTTATCATCTCATGTTTTCAGCGAGTGTCCGTAAACAGTTAATAATTCTATAATCTTTAAATTTAATCTCAATTAATCATAATTAACTGTTTCCTGTGTTGGCAGCAGGCGCACTAGGCGTGGACTGAAAAGCAGCTTGTAGCTGAGTCCTCGACCTTTTTGCTTACATGCAATTAATACTTTAAATACTTTCTGTATGTTACTCTAATATTACATTTTAATTTTAGTTCAAATAGGTATTACTTACTTTAAGGTATTTACATTATTGTTTTGCATGTTTCGTAAATAAAGTTCTTTTTATTTTTTTTATTTATTTAAAGTAAGTTATACTCAGTTTTAAAGTAATCGAGTTATTCTGGAATATTTTTAAGCAATCTCAAGTAAATCGTAAAACATACAAGGTTAAATAGCAAAAAACATGGGAGATGTTCGGATAAAATTTTATTGTCTTCGATGACTTTATAGACGATATGTTTACTTATTAGTTTATATAGAGATCCAGTCAGTTGTTACAACCGATGAGTCGTTATAAACGATGTTGTCGATATTTGGTTTTGACTGTATTTATTTCGCTAAAAAATACTGTAATATATTATTCGTCGTCGTCGTCGTCTCAACCAATGGACGTCCACTGCTGGACAAAGGTCTCTCTTAATGAATTCCAATGGGCCCGATTTTGCGCCGCTTGTATCTAGCGGCTGCCAGCGACCCGCCTGATACCATCGGTCCACCTGGTGGGGGGTCTGCCGACGTTTCGTTTTCCGGTGCGAGGCCGCCACTCTAGCACCTTCGGGCGGGCCCCAACGTCCATCGGTTCTGCGAACTATGTGCCCTGCCACATTGCCACTTCAGCTTTGCAATTCGGTAGGCTACGTCGGTGACTTTAGTTCTCATTTCTGATTTGATCACGTAGGGAAACCCCGAGCAACAAATAAATATATCATTAAAGTGATTCAAACACAAGATAAAAAAATAAAACAGATAGTTTTAGTATTAACTTTGTATTTATTTACAACATACTTCTTTACATTTTCAACCATATTATACAAAATATATCTTAGTTAACGAGGACTACAGTAATACAATTATTTTACAATCGTCACGAGGCAGAGCGTCGCAAGTCAAAGAGATGCCCTCGATAACCGGCATGCCACGTCCTTCATATCACAATACGGCACTAGTTCATCTTCAGACACCGGCCACACCGAGCTATGTTACACTATCCTAATATATGACATTACAGGATAATTGAAGCTGCGAAAGAAAGGCCCAAACAATTAAATGTCCAAATAAAGTTTTTTATTAGTCTCTATCGAACTTTCTGGAAACTTTTTTCAAGTAGAACTTCTGCAGGCAAGCTTGTGTTGGGGAGTAAGCTGGTAAGTGTGTAATGAAAAGGTTACGAAAAGTGTGGCCGGTGACGAAGCACACACGTTTTTTATTTCATTGCTGACAGGTAAGTACTTAACCACTTCATAGTAAGTGGTAATTTACTTTTATCGATTTTAGTGGAATTGTCAATATGCGTAATTTGGTCCAACTTAACAGGTTTTAAATTTATAATTAAAAAAGCAGTTTTTTATTGGTCTTGTCTTCTTTAGTTTATGGCTTTTATAACACGTAGACAGGGAGAGATTTTTATTAACCTTTAAGACCTGCTTTCACCTAAATGACATTGACAGTGACAGAGACAAAAAATTGCGCCGAGCTTTAATTCGCATTTCAGTGTACTCAGAAGAAGTCAGCTCAATAAAATATGGCCTTTAATTCTTTTATATATAAAAGTTTTATTTATAACCAACTTTATCTTAAAATGTCTACAATCAATCTATCAAACAAAATATATACGTACAATAGATAATCTGCATGTAGAAAATAAAGTTTCCAGAAAGTTCTAAGATAGTAAAAATTAAATTGTGCGCAAATTTTTGTCTAGACCATCTTTTGCTCGTGGCTTTATTTATGGTAACAATTTTTTAAAAAACATTGCAAGTTATTAATCTGTGAAGGATTACAAAATATATGATACATTCACCGGCGTGTACGTTTGTTATGAAGCAATAAATAATCTAAAATCCACATGATATACCTTTTCTAATTTGACTAGTCTAATGAAAACAAGTAAACATTGTTTATTTGTATAAGTATATATCTTTAGTATGTATTAATAAACTTAGAACCATTTGGAGCAGGGACCGACGACCTTGGCCGCGGGTCAAAATGAGACAAAACTTTTTACAGAGACAGAATTGGATTAAATAGGTCGAGGATATTTACAATCATAACAAAATTCTTTAACTTAATACTAAGATAGACAACTTTTGCCATGAATCAAAATTAAAAATATAAAACTTTTTACACAGACGTAAAAATGAATCAAATTGCCCTAGGATGTATAAAAAGTCATATTACATTTTTTAATAAGATATTTTATATGCGGCTTCATATTAAATGTTTAAAAAATAATATTTTGTTTTTCCGCTACATTTAAAACTCAAGTGGGTTATTTTAAATGGGTCGCTAGTGGCCCGCGGTTGTCGACCCCTGATTTGGAGTCTTAGCTATATAATGAATGTTGCGACTAAGTCTTACATAAAGTATGAATTTACATTGCGTACATGATAAAACAAGGCATTTATATCACGTGGAGCGAGTAAATTTAATTTTTATTATCTGTATTACACTATAGATTTCCCGGTCGCTGCTAGAATCTATGTCGGTGCACTGTTTTAAAAAAAAAAACGTTTGACATGGTATATAGATTTAAATGTATAGAACAGCTCTACTCTATGTTTCGCGTTCTTGTTTATGGAATACTAAGAAATGAGCGCCAACTGTATGAGATATTGAATACTAGGTACATTGCTTTGTGCAATTAAGGCGCCATTTTGTTTAAGGTAATATGCTTTTTTAATTAAATTATATTTTTAGAGATTAAACGGTTGTACGAAATGTCTATAATTAAGTTCAAAGTCATTATAGAAGTATGTTATAAAATCAAAAAACGACCGCACCCGACGACAGTACAGCAGCAACTGATCTATTATAGGTCTTAATCTTAATTATTGGTTTTAGGATCAAAGAAAGCGAGGTTTCGCGATCCTTTCAATGTGTAGGCCTTGTTTTACCATGAGTTATAGAATATCTAAGGATTTTTTTTTACAATGGTATTTTTAGTCGCAATATGTCGACGGCCTACGTATAAACGGCCAACTTATATTTCGACGTTTTTGTTAATTTTGATGATTGTATTATCCCAATTAACAAGCTAATTTTATACTTCTATTGTCTTATAATATTAGGATTTTTACATGACTCTTTATACGTAAAGGCCGTCGATTTATAGTTTTCAAAATCACAGAAAACAAAGTAACAATAATGTACAATTCTCTTACTCATATATTGGTTTACGCTACATCGTTTGTCACGGAGTCCAGGTTTTCATCGATTGTCCGTCTGTCACTCTTTTTTGGTGAATCACTGATGGAGTTAAGTTCCTGGATGCTGTCACTGTTGTAATTTTTTAAAGGACTATCTTGCTCTATAGGAACTACGCTCAGGTACTCGTTCTCACCGGAAATTGGTAGATTATTTCCCGACAGTGTCGTAGGTTTTTTCGTCGTGTCTAAATCATCAGTGTCCAATAAAAATGTGGATATCGGGAGGACTTCCTTGTCCGTTTTGTCATTCTCCGTCGTCATTCTCTCCTCTGAATTGAAGAAGAGACTCGGCATTTTATTAACTTCAGTAGTAGGTTCTACTTCCTGTTCCCGTGAGTTGCTATTTGTGTAGAGTTGGTTGAAAAGATAACCATTTGTGCTTGGTTCAGTTGTAGGTTCGACTGTATTTGGGGTTATGATTAAATCTCTGGGTGATTTGTTGACTTCGTTTTCTAAAGTTTCATGAGTACTATTACTGTGTTCTTCTATATTCTCGTTTTGGGTTTCGTTCAAGTTAGCGGGTTCGAGGTCGTGCCCCTCTTGAAGCTTTTTCACAAGACTTTTATTATTTTCGACTTCTGGTAGGAAAGGATTCATTTCCGTTTCGTGGTCTACGAAGTCGGTGGGCGGCGGATTGGTTGGTTTCGTTGAGATAAAGGATTGGTTTTCATTGTGACTAGATATTTCGTATATTGTTACGTTCAAATTGTTTAACTGTGTGGTATTTTGTGATTCTATATCATTCGTTAAGGTAGAATTGGATTCATAATTTTCATTAGCGTTTGATTCAATAACAGGAACTTCCGTTGGGCTCACATCCTTAGTCAATTGGTCATCTTCATTTGATACCTGTTGTGGTAGTTCTTTAACAGTGAGATCGTTATTCGTATCAGTTTCTTCCCAAACTGGAGCAGGTTTAGGTGTAGTTAAATCGCTTTGAGTTTCATTTGAGTTATTTTCGGATACTTTGTATATATAATCGCTAATGGTTGTTGTTTCAAATGCTGTATTGGAGCCTAAATTGTCCGTCAAAGATATTTCTTTTACAATAGGAACAGTTATATTCTCCTTTCTATCACCTTCAGATTTCTCTTTGTCCATGTTAACTCTTTTAACTCTGGAGTCTTCGTTGTCGTAGTCTTGTGTCATGCCATATAAAGGTTCGTCTTGTTCTGGCATTTTACTTGCATTAGAACCCATATTATTCAAATAGTCTGGTTCGAAATCGTCCTTGCTGACTCCTTGACCCATTATTTCATCGATTTTAGTGGCAGGAGTCTCTGTAGTTTCCTGATTTTCCGTTTTGCTCATTACATCTTCGTAATTCACTTCGGTGACTCTCTCAGTTAACCAATCGGATTCTGTTGTTGTTTCTACTGAATCTTCTTTGATGAGTTCATTGGAGTCTGTATTTTCCTGCAGTGGATTAACTTCTTTTTCTATTGATTTTGAAGACCTGTTGTAAAGCATATTTATCGTATCAAAAGTTACATCGGTACTCTCTTCTGGCAAGTCTTTTTCTGTAGATGAATTAGGTATCACTTTAAGCGTATTATTTACTTCTAATGCCTCCATAAGTTGCTTGTCTTCTTCTCCATCTTTAAGATGTTTGGTTATGGAATATTCAGGGTTTGTGCTTTCGCTTGTGTTACTGAACCCAATTTCTGGTTTACTTTCAGCAATTGAGTCATTAGTTTTTTCTGTTCCAATTTCTTTGACTTCATCTTTATTTAGGCCATTGTCATTGTTTACAAAAGTATTCATAGATGTCGTTGTTTCTATGTTATATTTGCTACTCGTAATGGAGGCTAAATCATTAATTTCCGTATTTGGTTCTAAACTGGTGAAGAAAGATGGCATTTCATCATTTTTCTTAATAAGATCAAAAGTAATATCGTCATTGTTGTTTTCAGTCAAACTCTCGGTCGTTGGTTCGAGTGCGAAATCATCAAATTTCTTTGACGACCTTTGTTCTGTTTTATTACGCTCGTTACTTACTTCACGGTGCATTTCTGTATCCATTTGATCATTAATGTTTTTAGTTGTTGTTTCTAATTCTGTTTTGTTGTCATCGTCCGCTTCGAGCCAATCATTTTCGATGGTCGTGTAGTTGGTGGTGTCGATGTTGGTGTCGTTGGATGTCTGTCCATCTCGTAGAATAGATATAATCTCGGGCTTGGGTTCATAAGACGGCTCATTAATTATATGCGGCTCGGATATCGATACTCTCATAGTAGTCGTCATTATTTTGTCCATATCATTGTCATTCTCTTTGTCCTCCGATTGTTTAGGTTCGATTGAATTTTCAATATTTTTGTTTGAGTCCATATTTGATTCGGTGTTTGAGACATTTTCTGTATTACTTTCAGTACCAGATTCATTAATTTCCGGTTCCGCAGTCGTATGTAATCCAATTAAAGTATCTAAATCGAATGTTGGATGGTTAGATTCAGTTTTGTCATTCGCAACTACGTTGGGTTCCGTTGTTACCTTATTTAGTGTTTCTTGATCCTCGTTTGAAGTCGGCACTGGTTTCGGAATTATTGTGACCGAGGTTGCAGGTGACTCCGGAGTAATTGTTGTAATATCTGCAGATTGAATTTCCCTGTTTAGATTGCTTCCTTCTTTTGTCTCAAATACAGCATTATTTTCGTTTTCTGATACTGTTGTGGGTTTCATTAAATTTACCACTTCCGTTGTGAGTTTCTCCTCGGGCTGTGGCTCGGCGGTAGGTTGTGGTTTATCTTGGTTTTCAATTTCGGATTCCATCTCAGAGCTCGATTGTCCATTGGAATTGGTAACAGGCTCAGGTTGAGGTTCTGTGTTCGGTTCTGCGGTAGGTTCCGGTTCTGGTTCTGGTTTAGGTTCTATCGTTGGTTCGGCCACCGGTTCAGGCTCTGATTCTCGATGAGTATCTGCTGTGGGTTCCGGTTCAGGTTGCGGTTCCGTTGCGGAGTTTGCTTCATCAATACGTTTTGGTGTTGTTGTAGGTTCGGGACTAGGCTCTGCATTGGGTTCCGGTTCGGGTTCAGGTTTTGGCGTCTCAGGACCGAATATATGAGAAAAGTTTAGATCGGGTTCGGTCTCCGTCGTCGTTTCTGGTGTGTGCTGGTGAGGTTCCTTCCAATCGAATTCAGTGCCGTCGTTGGCCAAGCGAGCCGGTTCAGTGTTAGCTTGCTCCTCTTCGGAAATAGTCTTCATTGTACTTTCGTCTGAATTAACGGACAAAACTTTCATTTCCTTCTGAGTTGTGGTATCTACATTGTCGGAGCGCGGTTCCGAGGTGTCCAAGAGGGGCGTACATCTTTTGGGTGCTCTCATGTCTGCTATTTGTCCGTGCGGACAGACACACATGAAATCGAGTGTGGAATCATCAAACTCACATTTATATTCACAATCGTTATTATTTATCTTGCATAGATCGAGTACCAGAGTGGTGGATAGATCTTCTTCGGCGACGTGATATACGCTTATCATTCTATTGTTCTTATTGAGATAACTATCTAGATTTGATTTCAATGTCTTCGTAGTGAGGATGTCCTCTCCGGGTTCTGCGTTATGTTTAGGGATACAGTGGATTCTATATGTCACAATCAGCGAGCCGTTTCTGCAAAAGAACGAAATATTTTTTAGGTAAAGGGATTTCTTAAAAGAAGTCTGATGTATTTTGCTGTATTTTATATGATTACCTTATATCAATGACTTCAACCATGATTTCGTTGTCTCCGTTTTCAATAGTGTTCCTGTCGAATATAGCGTGTTTCAGAGCGTCACTGAAACTGGTCGCGAAGTCTCTGTACTGCTCACTTTCTGGATCTTCAAATTCAGGCGTGAAAATCTCGTTATCGATTTTCAGCTTCCCCTCCAACGTTCTTGGTACTGAAATTGGACCAATCAACTTTTAATTACTTCAGCTATAGGAGAGGGCATACACCGCGGTGTTCCTGTGTGTGACCGGAATGACAGTTGGTAATCACATTCCAAATTTGATATGAAGGTTTTCCAGACACTGTTTTCCTTTCCCAAAAAGCACAATAATAAATATTAAACAAACATCTAGGCACATAACATCTTGGGACTCTTAATAAGAATCCAGCTCCATCCATCAGATCATTATGGCTCACCGAAGTAAATAACATGGTCTGGTCAATTTTTACTACTAGCGAATAGACATTTCCAGGGGTCATGTATTTATCTATGGGATTTAGATGTAGACTCGGAAGATGAGATTGCTGTATTTGAGTGCTTTCACTTACCATACATAGACTTGTCTCCGGCTTCATCAGATGTGATAGAAGGGTCGTGGGCTTCGTCACTTTGGGTTTCACCGCCGTTTTGCGGTTGGACAGTGCTTTCTTCGTTATGATGATGATCGTGATCGCTGTGGTCGTGGTGGTGATTGCTGTCGTGATGATGATGGTCGTGCTCGTGGCTTTGTTCACCAGTGATGCCGCCGAAGGCGCGTGCGGAGCTTACGGAGGCGTTGTATTGTTCAAGGGGAGTCGGTGAATTGGTGAAGAGAATTCCAGCTGTAACGTCACATAAAAATATTACCCTGGCTGTTCTACGCAGTGGAACGCACGCAGTTCCCGACCCCTGTAGCAACATGGGGAGAACCGTCTTCAGGACTTTGACTAACAAATGGCTGTTGCTATGAGGTATATAAAAGGGAATACTTTTTATCTCCAAATCAGGCGAACGGTAAATCTAAGGGCAATGATAAATGTTAGACTTAACCACAGATTTTAGAAAGCTTAATTGGAAAATGAAATCAATAAGGTTTTTATCAACATGCTCCTTAAACTTGACCTAAACGTACCACAATTTTTTATTTATGGAAAATTAGTGCTTGACTGTAATTTTACTAATGGTTAGTGATGAGTTATCTACGTGAAAGGGATCTGCTTACAGTTGTGCACTAATAATGGGAGTTTGTATACTCACTGGCTGCCAAAACGATAAGAGCTACAATGGCTGCGACGACCAAGCCAAGCAGGGTCCAGCAGAGTGGTCGCTTGCAGCCTCCCTTCTCACCTCGCTTATCGGCAGTCACATATAGTTTCTCTCCTCTGAAAGGAAAAAAAACGAAGGTGTTTTAGACCACACGACTGAAGGTAGTTTTTTTAATATATAGCAATAGGTCTTAAATATACGAAACGTAATTATGAGGTAAAGAGAGATTGACAATGTGTGCTTGCACCTCTCTCCCTTGTCCAATCACATTTTCACGTCACACTCTCGTCACGCATTGACTATCTGTAAGTCAAACTTGCCTAAAGAAGTTTTACTTCAAAAATATCATACATTTGAACATATTGAAGTTAAACTGACAATGAAAATGACTGTTCACTGCGTATACATATTAGAAAACTTGTTGTGCGTACACAAAAACATTGACTCTTTTAATAAAAAGAGTGAATGTACATCATATAACTTACGAATCAAAAACAAACTTGTTGTAAACTCATTTAAGGGTAACTGTATACGTTTCTATAATAAACTCCCACAAGACGTTTTAGAGATGTCAATTAATAAAATCAAAGTCTTTGTATAAAAAAAAGGTGATAGAAAAATCGTATTTTAAGTTGCAAAAGTACTTAGACGATAGAAACGCGTGGGAGTGAACGAACTGCTCTAATTTCAATTGAAATATATTAAACTAATATGATGTTGTAATGATGATGATAACAAAAAAAACAAAACACCCGACTGAGTTTGTTGTGGGCTCTTCTCGGATCGGGGCGAGAAGGAACCCTCGTAACTTTAGATTTTAAGTCGTTCTGGAGTATCATCATCAGACGTACATTAGAATTAGAGTGTGGAAAGGAAAAGAAAAAAAAAAAATTTGACGATTCAAAAGTGCTGTAATATGCCTACTTGAATAAAGATATTTTGATTTGATTTGAAACTTCATTTGGCACGTCAGGAGAAAAATCGTTACGCGTTACGTGAGGTACATATAAGTGTCGTAAGATTTTTGCTGTACTCGTGCACACTTTAATGGTATCTACCATTACGACAGAATCTTTATATAAAAGATGGATTTTAAATAATATTAGTCTCTAATATAATTTAAGCCACACGAGTTCACATTTTTTTATAATCATTAAAATCTAAATCAATTTTTATTAATTAAGATATATTTCACTGATTGCAGCATTTGGTGAAGATTATGAAATCAACGAAGTTTTATGATGAATAAATACATACAGTAATTCACGTTTATATATTGGGAAATCTAAGATATCGATTGCAATTATTTGTAACATGTATGATTTAGCAAATTGACAGACATTATGAACATAAACGATTTATATTTGTTAATACGTTTGTTAAATCTTATGTGCATTAAAATATTACCAGTGTGATGTGCGTTCTTGAATTTTTCAGATGTTGTAGGTAGTTCGTAATAAAAGTAGGGTTACTTTACGTAGTGTCCGAATAGCCTTGTACTAGTGAAAAAATTTTTAAGTAAGTAAGTAAGTAGCAGCCCATTAACGTCCCACTACTGGGCACAGGCCTCCTCACTCCGAAGAGCGAGGGTTTTTAGAGCATAGACCCACCACGCTGCTCCAGTGCGGATTGGCAGGCANCTTCGGACAAATATTGAGAAAATCTTAGAAAGAGGGACTCGAACCCAGGACCTCATGTCTGTAGTCGAACATGCTAACCACTAGATCAATGAGGCAGTTTAATTCTTACAATAGCTTTATATAATTTTGACTTTTCTAGAATGAAATAATATTTTTTTGTGCATTTGTCTACGATTTAACACCTTTTCACTAAAGTCATGTGAAAGTGTATACGTTACGTACATAAAAAGCCAATTTTTTAAATTTTTGTCTTTATTTGTTCCGGTTAATTTCTGATTTTGAAGGGCCTTTCACTGGCAGATAGCTAATATTGTAACGAGGAATTACGCCGGTAACACCACGGGGAACAGCTACAAAGGCTAAGAAATACAAACAACTCGTTGTATTCATTTATAGGTAACTTTTTTCGATTACTATTTTATTATAACACGAAAGGAGTCGCTTAAATATATATTTCAAATCGACGGCCATTTTTTTGCAAATAATACGTGAGATTTTAGGAGTCGGACGCTATCCCTTCAAGTGGAGATAGATTCAAAACATTGTCAAAATCTCCTAATTAATGGACTTCTCTGAAGATTATTTTTATTGCTGACAGATTAGCGCTTGACTGTGATCTCACCTGATGGTAATGATACAGTCTAAGATGGATGCGCGCTAATCTGGCGATATACCCCTTACGGTTTCTACACAGCATCGTACCGGAACACAAATCTCTTTGTTTGGCGGTACGTTTTTGCTGGTAGGGTGGTAACTAGCCACGGCCGAAGCCTCCCACCAGTCAAAAAATGTGGAACGCTTCACGATTTTGCGTGTCATCCTTGCGCAGGGGCCATGCTAATCTTCTCTGTATCGTTCTAATTTTAGTATATGTACTGCCGAAGCGAGTACTAAAGAAGATAGTTGAATATAATGACTCGATGACGAAATACTAGAATCAGTTCAAAACAACACGTACTTTTCTACATCACCAGTTCTTTTATTCACTTTGTGAAGGAGTTGTAGACTTTCACCTGGAGTTCCTTCCATTGCAAACAACTATATCTCCAATTTTTTTTACAATTAATTAAAAAAAAACCTCCGCACTATCACTGTAAAACCCGCCACGTTACTGACATCGGAATAAGTAGGTTCAATTTCTATTTATTCAAGGAAATTTTCTGTCTACATATGGCATCGTATTTCTTATGTGTTTCTGAACTATATACCCACTATATAACCCGTAAATTACAAACAGGTCTCTATTCCATTGTTTTAAAGTATAAAATGTTTCGTTGTTGCATTTTAGTTGTCGGTATATTATTGTGTTCAAAGTGCTGAGTATAGATTTATACACCTATGCAAATAAAATACGTCGCGTAAGTTTTCGAGGTTTTATAACGCTCTTTATCGTATATTTACAATGCATATATAACATCAAAGAGCAAAAGCAAATAGAATGCATTAAAAATAGCAATCAACAGTATATTCCCTCCGTTAGTAATAGACTTACCACGAGTTAATATTTGTTCTACTGTTCAGTAAAAGGTAAAGGTAAGTAGCAGTCCATTTACGTCCCCCAGCTGGGCACAGGCCTTCTCACTCATATGAGAGAGGGCTTTTACAGCATATACCTACCTCGCTGCTGCGTATTGGCAGGCATAGTACACAAGCGAACTCTCTATTCCTTCACTCTCATAGTCCGATGTGACGGAAATCCGACACGACCGGAGAGAGATGAGGCGCAGGACCGACGGTTTAACGTGCTCTCTGAGGCAAGGGGGTGGGACACACTGCCAATTTCCCAATATTGAGAAAATCGTAATAGAAACCTCAATATCGACTTTTGATTTGGCCCGACCCGGGACTCGAACCCAGGACCTCATATTTGTACCACTAGACCAATGAGGCAGTCTAGACCAATAAGTCTCGTTAGTCAGTAAATTAACTGTTATTATACCAAACTTACCTGAGTTGGAGAAGGAAAAAGCGTAAAGGAAGCCAATCTACATTGCCATAGTTCAGTGTTTAGTTGAAGAGAGATAATTCAGTAGAACGCGATAGGAAATTGTGTAAGAGAGGGCAGGATATTTAGGGTTCTGGGCACAAAAGTGTGTGAGTGATTGTAGGGAACACAGCAATTGCGGTAAAAAATCGAATAAGAGAATGAGTAAGAGAAGGGAATCCATAAATTTGCGACAGGAACGTGTTTGAACGAGCGATGGGAATCCAGGAGTTTGCGAAAGAAAATTGTATTAACAAGGGAAAGGAAATCAGGGGTTTGGGACATGAAAGTGTTTTAATGAGTGAAGGGAGGTCAGGAGTTTTCGATAGAAAAGTGCGTGAATAATAAAAGGGAACCCAAGAGAATGTGACAGGAAACTGTAGGATAAGGCATCCCTTACTTTCCACCTCAAACTGAGGAATGAAACCTATAAATTTGCAGAGGGAAAGTGTTTAATGAGGAAATGGGACTCAGGAGGTTGCGTTAGAAAAGGAAAAGAAACCAGTAATTAGCGATGCATAACTGAAGAAGCGCAATAAAGAAGGTGCGGTGGGAAAGTGCCTAAAAGATGTAACCTTGAGGTTTGCAATGGTAAAGCGTGTGAGTCAAGCATAAGAAGAAAAGGGATTGGGGCAGAGAAGATTTGGGAAATTGCATTTTTATTTGGAAACACATCTATACTTCTGGTATTGCAAACGCCGGGATTCACTCAACATTATATACAACTATTCAATATTATAACGATTTTCTTTTCTGTAAAGAGAGTTGTAATGTTTTTATTTGTTTTAAAATCAGCAATTTCAAGACAATGCAAAGATAAATTATACGCCTCAGATTAAGCCGCCATTACCTAGATACATCCTCAATACGAAAGAAAGTTTTTCACACAATTTAAAGCCGTTTCATTAATTACATAACTCCACTTTCCACCGGCGTCGACGTTTAATGTGAGAAAACTGTGTACACAAAGTGGACTATTCCTACTGTTCTGGACCAGTTGGTGTCTGTGGCACATTCGCTATGTTGGCAGATGTATTGGGCACGATTCAGAAAGCAATTTTAGGAAATTATAACCTTTAATTAATATTCTATTCTAGGTCTGGACTAGAATGAGGTTTCTAAATTATAATTTCTAATTGGTCTAGGCCTGGAACAGAGTAAGGCTTCTAAATTATAACTTTTAATTAGTTATAAGCCTGAAATTGGGTACAGTTTTAAAATTATAATTTTTAAGTATTATAACTTGTAAAGATTGTATTATAACTTGTCAGTGAACACGTCTAAGTCGTGACGACAAAATGATGTTGAGCTACGTCAAAATTTACCTAAGATATGAGTCGTATATATTTATTTATTTATCTTTATTAAAAGGCACTTGTCCCAGTTTACAGTTTAGTAACATAAACAACAAAACAAATACAGAACAAAAACAAAACAAAACTTAAATAAAAATTAATAATAATAATAAATAATAAATAAATCTAAGGTTATAAGGCTTCCACATCATTTTCGTATTGGTACAAATTTATAATATGTTATTTACTTATTTATTTTTTATTTTTGTCATGATGAACTGCAAGCCAATACTTAAGAACGGAATTCCTCGGACACTCCGAACACATCTTCAGGATAGTATTCTGAGAGTCACGAATGCGAGTCCAAAATGATGCGATTCGAGGTATTTTAATCGCGAAGTAGTCCGGAACTCTGGCGTCGGCAAAAATACCCAAAGCACTGCAGTATCTCGGTAGTCTCATCAAAATGCGGTATGCATTATTATGCATCACTCTGATGCCACTACGTGAGTTGTTCGTGCAATTGGCCCAAAGTTGACACGCGTAGAAGCACGGACAGTATGCTCTAAACAGTGTCAACTTTGCGACATGCGAGCATGTTGCACCGAACAGCCAGATCCAACAGCCGCCTTTTCTCGTTTAACATCTTCGTCATCCTGCAGATCCTCCGTCAAAATGTGCCCTAAGTATTTGAAGCTTTCCACTCTTTCTATACACATTCCATTTAAGAAAATAGATGGTATTTTCTCCGGACCCTTACCCGCTCGGAATGTCATGAATTTTGTTCTTTCTACATTATATTTGAAACCGTGATCCCTTGCGAACTCTTCACAGATATTAAGCAGACGCCTAAGGCCTCTGATTGAGGGACTTAGAAGCACCATGTCGTCAGCATCGTCGTCGTCTCAAACAATGGACGTCCACTGCTGGACAAAGGTCTCTCTTAATGAATTCCAATGGGCCCGATCTTGCGCCGCTTGTATCCAGCGGCTGCCAGCGACCCGCCTGATACCATCGGTTCATCTGGTGGGAGGTCTGCCGACGCTGCGTTTTCCGGTGCGAGGCCGCCACTCTAGCACCTTCGGGCCCCAATGTCCATCGGTTCTGCGAACTACGTGCCCTGCCCATTGCCACTTCAGCTTTGCAATTCGGTAGGCTACCTCGGTGACTACGTCAGCATAGCTGATATTATTAACACAAGTACTACCAATATGACAGCCTACCTTGGCACTTCTAAGTTGTTCAATAAGATCATGCACATAAATGTTGAAAAGGTATATAAGGTATAAGTCATTACAT
Organism: Elymnias hypermnestra; assembly: GCA_015832385.1. NCBI lineage: Eukaryota > Metazoa > Arthropoda > Insecta > Lepidoptera > Nymphalidae > Elymnias > Elymnias hypermnestra. The sequence goes on from JACTOM010000905.1 coordinate 168,338, forward strand.
CATCTTACTTTCATTAGAGATGATGAATGAGTTCATAAATGTGGCAAATAAAGTCACAAGTACGTCATGTCTACGTAATATTTGATGACCTGTGTATGACTTATGTATAATGTCATTTTAAAGTCATGTGTTCACTTTCAGTTATAAACAATAGCATCATTTGTCAGTAATAGAAAACAGGATGTTAGATTCTCATATTTTCGAATACATTATAAGTAATATGAAATACATTTAACCTCAATACGTAGGAAGTTGTCTTTCATTGGATTGCCGGTCAAAATATGTACAGTGATAAATTAAAATTTCATATTCAACCATTCCTCAATTTAAAAGCATTTATTAAAGTAATTATAACGTTTACAAAAGGGAAACCAAATCAGACAGGTGTTATGAGTGATTAAGTGAAACGGTTGTTAAACTAGTTTCATTTAGAGGTTAATTTACAAAAAGGAAACTTAATAACCTTCCCAAATATGTCTTAATATATTCATCCTTCTCTCATTATAAAACAAATTCCTCCGCTGGTCTGTCTGAACGCCATTAATTCAAAACCTACTTAATGGATTTTCGTGTGGTTTTATTAACGAAGGTTTATATGTATAATTTTTCATGATTTTCTTATAATCTGGCTGACTTATAACGATAATTGTTGGTTGTATTGGATACAAGAAAACTTAGAGCCTTCATCGAAAACGCTGCCTAATTCTTTAGAAATTGGTGACGCCACTTTTGGCGGTACTTTGGTTTTATATTTTGATGGTGCCGCGTAAAGACATCCTTTTCCAAAAAGTACTCTATCTTTTCCATCGCGTGCATATACTCGTCTACGCTTTCGTCGCGACAAGGTGTTTTTCGCCTACCGCTGATATTTCCGCTATAAACCCGCTCGTATCTTCGTCTTGAAGTTATACGAACCGCGAGAACTATCGAAGAAGTGAACCGCTGGCCGTGTAGTGCACTGATAGTGCTTTTCAAAATCAAATCAAATCAAAATATCTTTATTCAAGTAGGCATATTACAGCACTTTTGAATCGTCAAATTATATTTTTTTTCCACACTCTGATTCTAATATACATCTGATGACGGTACTCAAGATCGGCTTAAAATCTAAAGTTACGAGGGTTCCTTCGCGCCCTGATCCGAGAAGAACCCACAACAAACTCAGTCGGGTTTTTTTTTTTACCATCATCATTACAATAACAAATTAGTTTACTATATTTTAATTAAAATTAGAGCAATTTGTTCACTCCCAAGCGTTTCTATCGTCTAGGTAATCTTGCAACTTATAATACGATTTTTCTATCAACTTTCTTTTAACAAAGACTTTGAATTTATTAATTGACATCTTTAGAACGTCTTGTGGGAGTTTATTATAGAAACGTATACAGTTACCCTTAAATGAGTTGTTAATCTTATGCAGCCTACTAGAATTTATAACAAGTTTGTTTTGGTTTCGTAAGTTATATGATGTACATTCACTCTTTTTATTAAAAGAGTCAATGTTTTTATGTACATACAACAAGTTTTCTAATATATATACGCAGTGAACTGTCATTATGTTAACTGCCTTGAATTTGTTTCTTAGCGACTCTCTTGGACCCATATTGTAAATCGCACGAACGGCCCTTTTCTGCAGCACAAATATTGCATCTATATCAGCAGCATTACCCCAAAGTAGAATACCGTATGACATAATGCTGTGAAAATAGCTGAAATATACCAGTCTGGCAGTATCAACATCTGTCAGACGACGAATTTTTTTAACAGCGTAAGCCGCGGAGCTGAGCCTATTCGATAGACCACTTATATGGGGCCCCCACTGTAATTTATTATCTAATGTTATACCTAAGAAAGCGGTACTATCTACTATCGCCGCCGCAACCACGCCCGTGCACAACCCTACTTCGGGAAGGAGTAGAAGAGCCTGACACTCCAGGTACGTGCTCGCGATTCCTTTATTCCCCCTTCATCAGTATCACCCATTACGCGGCCACGTCGCTAAATTAGCCTTCTTCCTTCTTTCTAAGCCGTTATATAGTCCACTTTCTCCATTTCAAATCCCCGCCCCGCAACAAGGACGGTGGCACCTTCTGAGATATTAAAAAACTATATATGGAGAGATAATTCCTTTTTAATAGATCTACAAAAAAGTCCACGGTGGCATATATCTACGAGTATTTTTAGAGCATAACTCGCTATACCTATTTTATTTGTTGAAATGGGCACGCTAAAAGCAGTAAATAGAAAGTTGTATAGACGGATATATTATAAATCCTTTTCAACCACAATAATTCAGTCATCATAAGCGTTTCATGTACGTTATTGTGATCATTTACATTATAACATTTTAATTAATATCCTAAAAGTTATTACACATTACGATTCTACAGTCGAATACCCAATTTTAATAGAAGACATAAAAGCAAACTTGTAATGCCGTATTTTAGATTGAAGAAGGTTCAAAAATCATTTGTCGGGTTGAGCATACGCATTTTCAATAAGGCACCGCAATCAGTTTTGAATTTGCCTTAACATAACTTTAAAAAAGTGAAAAACACCCTTTTACAAGAGGCATATTGTAATGTTGGCGATTATTTAAGCGATAAAGATATTACACATTGTGACCTACAAAACTATATTTAATAGAGTAACCGTTAAGTTTCTTCTCAGCGGAATAAATTGTCCAAAAAGGTGGTAGATTTGTTACCAACGAACAGACTACTGACGATTCGAAAGTGCTTCTCGAGCCTACTATCAGTGCGAAGTCGAGGAGGTTTGCTTTGTGTGTGTGTGACGAAACATTTGTGTTTTATAAGCACGTTTATAATGTTGTCACATTAAAACTAGTGGACCGATTTCAAACATTTTTTCACCATTAGAAAGCTGCATGTTTACTAAGTGAGGCTATATTACTTTTAAAAACATGGGGATGCCTAAGAAAAAATCATTAATGTAACCCAAAGTGAGAAAAAATTGATCATAAAAAAACTATCATCGCGTGCGCTGCGAAAACTATGCGCTTGACTGTGATCTCACCTGATGGTAAGTGATGATACAGTCTAGGATGGAAGCGCGCTAATCTGTTAAGAGGCGATATACCTCTTACGGTCTACACAGCATCGCACCGGCCGAAGCCTCCCACCAGTCTAGACTCAGACAAATTAGAAAATACAATTTCCAAAATTCGTCCTACCGGGGATCGAACCCGGGACCTCCGCTAGCAAAGCGAATACTCGCACCACTGCGCCAGCGAGGCCGTCAAATATATTATATGTATAATATTATAGAAGGTATAATTATTTACAAAAAAAATCGTGTTACCAAATATCCAACTACAATACAATAATCAAATCGGTTTATTCATATCTCGGTATTAACCCTGATGCTATTTATTAAAGACCGTTTCAGTACCAGTAAATTACTATTTAGATTTGCCTCATTAGGCAATGAGCAGCAGGCAGGCGCCTGACTGGTCTAGTGGTTAGCATGTTCGACTACAGTCATGAGGTCCTGGGTTCCGAATTTTTACCCAAGTTGGGAAAAATTTGGCGGTGTGTTCCACCCCCGTGCCTCGAAGAGCACGTTAAGCCGTCGGTCCTGCGCCTGATCTCTTTGCGCGAGTGTCGGATTGCCATCACATCGGAATATGAGAGTGAAGGAATAGAGAGTGCATTTGTGTACTATGCCTGCGAATCCGCAGAGGAGCAGCGTGGTGGGTCTATGCTTTAAAAACCCTCTTTCATATGAGTGAGAAGGCCTGTGCCCAGCAATGGGAACTTAATGGGCTGCTACTTACTTACTTCTATTTAAATTATTAAAATCGGACATTCAATTCAAAAGATATCACGTATTTAAAAATATTTATTTAAAGGAAATAATATCTCCCGACTCGAACTCCAGATTGTCAAATATTGTGTATAGGGAAGTCCAGAGATAATAAAGTATTACAAATAGATCATTTCTTTAATATTATAGAAGAAAGTATTTTTTAATTTACTACTGAGGGATATTCTACTTAAATGATGTTATGAATTTAAAATGTAGTTAGACACACATAACAATAACAGAATGGTATCCACTAGACAGCAAAAGGAAAAGAGGTAGACAGGCTAAGAGATGGGACGATGACATCAGAAAAATAGGAGGTCCAACATGGTCTCGAACAGCAAGGAATAGAACGGAATGGAGAGCTTTAGAGGAGGCCTTTGTCGGAAGACAAGTTGACGACACAAAACCGATTGCCGACTAATTATATATATACAAATATAAAAAGATTTAGTCAATAGTATTATAATTTTAGGAAAATAGTTATTAGGTAACCTAAATAGGTATAGGTACAATATTGTAAATTTAACCTAAGGTCAATAATAAAGGCTTTTTATTTTTATTTATTTGTTTATTAGACACACATTCGTTGTAAAGTAAAATCTGTATATTGATTGGATTATGAATTTATGTGTTTATCTAATAAACCGAGGGGGAGTGATTTAAAAAGAAAGTGAAATAAAACTTTAAAGTTAACGTAAAATAGTAGTTTCCACTGTCACAAGATCGGTATCTACGCGGGTGATACCGCGGAGCGTGGCTAGTAAATATACAAAATGGGTCATTTCAATGATCATTCACTTTTTATGGTGATCGAATTTGTCCACGTGTCTGATCAACACGTAGTTTTTCTGTCAGCGCAGCACGAGACCCTAATTGATAGATGGCGTATGTGCTCGTTGTTGCAGGAGTGAATCCGCGGTGCGGAGGCACGGCGCGGCGGTCGTTGACCCCGCGCTTTGTTCCTGCGAGCGCCTTTCATACGGTACCGGTGACTTTCAAAGACCCTGGAACCTCCTTAGAGGTGTTACGTGACCCATTATTTAGGATCTACGTCGGTGGCCTTTTGCTACTTGAGTGTTAATTAAGAAAAAAGCTAATCTTTCTTTTTATCATTTTTGGAGGTACGTATGTGTGTCTGTTGAGGCTTTACTGTAAGTAAGTAGCAGTCCATTAATGTCCCACTGCTGGGCACAGGCCTCCTCACTCATACGAGAGAGGGCATTAGAGCATAGACCGACCACGCTGCTTCACAAAAAGGATTTATGAGTCAAGAGTGAATGCGAAAGATGGAAGGGGAAGGGGATGGAAGAATGCGAATGATCTTGGACCAACTCCGGGACATTTTAAATAAGGGCTTGTATGAAAAGTTTAATAAGAACCTAAGAAGCGAAGGGATATGCAAAGATCGTGGAAAGTGGAAGGACGTGGTCTCTGCCTACTCCGAAGGGAATGAGGAGTGATGCTATGTATGTATGTAGTTCTTATATGAGTGTAATTCAATTAATTTATCTAAAGTGTCAAGCAGACTTATAAGTCTATAGTTTGAGGAAATGGAGTCATCTTTCCCTAGTTTTTTGATAGCTAGAACCCTAGCAGTTTTCCAGGATATAGGGAACTAACTAAAGTATAGATACCCATTAAAAAGCTTGGTCAGATAGACAATAGTTTTTTGAGATAAGTTTTGGATTAGAACATCTAAAACCATATGAATTCTTAGCTAATTTCAGAAGGTCGAACTGGTGTTAGAATGTTGTAGTTATTAATATTTTCCACGGATTTATGTGCTTCCTGATCAATGTCAGCGATTGGTCAGTTTACTGTCAGTAGCATATTAGTTGTAAAAGCAGAAGATAGGGTATCACACTATTGCAAAGCATTGTGAGTATAGGATCCATCATGGCATTTCAGAGCAAGTATTTCATTTCGTTTAGGCTGAAGCAATTTAGAAAAACGTCCAATGTCTGTTCCTGGATTCGCAATTTTAGATAACTTGGTTAGTCCAAACTTTATCTTATTTATTTCAAATGTTGTATTCAGTTAACATTTTTTATTCATGTTGTGATAACTTTTACTAAAATGTGCATTGAGCACGACTCTGGCGTAATTTGTATTTCTTTTTGAAGAAATAGGTGCGTTATGATCAACATAAGTGAAATGATATAATAAAATTTTTGATATTTCAGTATTCCATAATGCCTTATTGTACAGTTCTCATCCCGTTCTTTTGTGCATCATAGAAAGGGAAAGGTATACATATGATTCTCTTTTATGCGATACAATTGTAGAGGTAGATATTATTTTACTATTTTTAGATGTTAAATAGGTAAATGGAACAAATGTATCGATATGCTGGCCCCACTGGTGAACTAGTGCGAGGAATTGCTTCGCTAGCAGAAGTCATAGGTTCGCCTTAGTTTAGAAAAGGCAGACTTTTGACTGGAAGGCTTCGGACGTGGCTAATAACCACTGGGTCTGATATGGAAACCATGACAGGTAAATTACCACTTACAAGGTTATCGCGATATAACCTAATATTGTCTACCATCAGGTAAGATTATAGACATATTGACTATTTGAACAGGTACATATCACGGTGGCGTTTTTTTAATTTTGCCGATATTTCGACCCAGTTGCATGGATCGTGGTCACGACGTTACTGCTGTGGGCGGTTGTGTCAAGCTGTCAAGGGCAGAATCTGTCTACCCTATGTCAATTCCTTTTATTTTTCATAGACGAGCGTATATTATAAGGTAATTTACTTCATACGGTGTCTACATAGCATCGTACCGGAAGGTTTTTGCTTAAAGTCTTGCCTTAGCTGATAGGATAGTAACTAACCACTACTGCGTCAGCGAGGCTGTCAAACAAGTTAGTATAAAAGTATATAACATGTGTATCGTGATAGTGCATTTTATGAGCTGGCAAGGTCCATTGTGGCCTTTATCATAGTTTCACTCTCCGTTGACGATCAATTGGGTAAGCGTATCTGACATTCATGAATGGGACCAAATGCGAACGTGTTTTATATTGTGTAACCATGAAGACTTGTCAACGATTAACATCCATGTAATGACGGTATGAAACAAGAAAGAGGATTATAAAACTTAACATAGACTTATACCGTATCAATGTAATAAATTTCAAGAAAAAGTTAGTTTTATTACGGGTAGTTGTGAAAAATGATGTTACCCGCCATTTTGTACCGGCGGCCATCTTGGTTTTGCAATTGAATTGTATCGCCATCAACCATAAATGTTTTTGTCAAATATCAGATCCAATTTATCGTCGAGAAGGAGGTTAAATTTGACCCAAATAAATAAACAAATACGGCATTTTACGAGTAAATAAAACCTTTAAAAACAACTTTTTTTTATTCAAGTAGGCTTTTAAAGCAATTTTGAATTATTCAATCATATTTTTTTAATGACGCCTTTGTACTGAGAATCCATTGCTAACTGACTCAAACGATACTTACCTTACCTTTAAACTTACTTTAAAATAAAAGGGATATCTGATTGAGTTTATTGTGGGTTCTGCGCTGAAGGAACCTTTGTCATTTTCATCAGTCCTATATTGAAATCATATGAAAAAAATACTGTATGTGACAATACAAAAATGGTGCGAAATGCTTTAATAAAGAATTTCCTATTTGATTTGTTTAATCATACAAAGCATTTTAAGATAGAAAAATATACATATTTTTAATATAGTCATCAATTTAGACAATTTAATCTTAGCAAAATATTACTTTCAAAATATATGCACAGAGTAACTACGAACTTAAAAAATAATATAGATTAATTAAAAAGTATCGAAAGTTCAACCAGTCATCAGACAATTAAAAAAAACCAAATCAACTTAGAATTAAAGTTTAAAGTTTCGAGTTAAAGATAACTGTCGTGCGTTAACAAAATGCTAGTATAATAGGCTTAGAATGTCTACTGGATGTTTTGGTCTCATTGTGGAGTAGACGTATTGTGTGGTATTTCTTTCAGGCGCTATATTGTTTCGTTGGCCCATGAATATGCAATCGCTTTCTCGAAACTAAATACCTTAGGCATTACTAGTACATTTTTTAGTCTCGTTTTTAATCTAAGCTTATGTTAGATTTATTTTGCATCCATGGAGGGTTAGGAGAAAAAAGGTAGCAGCCTATTAATGTCTAAGTGTTGCACGGATATCTTGTTTTGGAGGAAAAAAGGTTTTTAGAGGATTCCTTAAGATGTTTTCCTTCACCGAATATTTGAAAGAACAAACCATGATGACCCAATGGTGAATTGAAAATCCTTAGGCTCCACTCACTTCCTATAAAGTTCTGACAGAGTAAACTATATATAATTATTCGTGAAAGTTCGGGGAAGGTTTAAAAGGTGAGTAGATATGAAAAAATGCTTGGTATATAGTTAAAACGAACTTCCTGTCAAGCATTTGAAGTTTGTGCCATCGTTCAGAAATCATGTTACATTTAAAAGAATACTTTTGTTTTCGACATTTGACATTGATAACTAACAATAACTGATCGCAATTATGTTATATATATATATTGGTTTAATTATTTGTGGAAGTCCAGAGAAATATTAAAAATGAGTAAAAATTGGAATATAGTAAAAACAACAATTTGGCTTTTCCATAGAAATTACTCGTACCTGTCAAACGATGATGTTCGTACCTTCGTTCAGAAATCCATTCAAATTTAATTAAAATATGAAGTTTATTTCCCGTATTTTTATTTTGAACGTCAAAGGTTTGACGTTCATTCTGTAGTTCAGAAATCAAATTAAATTTAAAGAATACTTTAAGTTTTTCATTTGTTTTTGACATTTGACATTGACAACCAACAGTTTCTTAGCGCAACTATAATATTTGAGGGACTTTGTCGAGAATGTGCGCGTAAAGATCGTGTAGTTATGATTGCCAATTCTTTTGGTTCCGGTTACCATATTTCGTACTAAAGTTGAACCGGCTCAGATAGTTTTATTATAATCGTTATTAAATGCCGGACAGACAGTGTGTACCGTGCCTTAATGATTTTTTTGTTTACAGCTACAGCGTTGACTTTTGTCTGTTTAAAAACTTTCTGCCGGATTTAACTGAAATAACTAACTGTAGTTAACCTGAAATTGGAATTTTAAACGTTACGTAAATTTTGGCAGTGCTAACTCATTTTTGCTGACGGGTTATTTAATTGTGATTTCACCTGATGGTATATCTGATATGGATGCGTAGTAACTCAGTAAAAGGTATTTTATCTCTTATGGTCTTTACTCAGTTTCATACCGGAATTTAGTATTTTGTTTTTTTACAAAACAGTAGAATTACGTGAATTTTTTTTCTTTTTTATGTGTCTCTCCGACTAACGAAGGTTGGCAGTCAGTTCTCCATATTTAACTTTGTCCATTCCCTGATGTTGCGCAACCAGGACTTCCTCTTGCGACCAATACGCCTCAAGCCAGCCAAATTTTAAATTTCTTTATTAGTATTAAATTTGTAACAATATGTACAAACAAAATTAATTTATACACACCAACATTTTATATAACATTTAAAGACTAAAAGACCGCCTCTTAAAAATATATCTGATTGCATCACAAACTTACTTGTTTGAGAGGACAGTTCGTTTATATTCTTGAAATAAAGGGTTTTTCTTTCTTTAATTTTATGTTATACTTGCTGACCCTGTAAATTTCGAACCGCCTCAGAATCAACAAAAAAAAAAGCTGAATGTTTAAATTGCAAAATGTTTAAACTTTAGATATGTGGTCAAATATTATAGTTGCGATCAGAAATAGTTGGTTGTCAATGTCAAATGTCAAAATAAATGAAAAAAACTAAAATATTCTTGTAAATAGTTTTCTGAAGGACGAGATGGCCGTCGAAACTTTGATATTGTAAACCAAAAAAAGGAAATATAACCTTAATTTTTTAATTTAATTACAATTCTGAACAACTTTTAAATTGAATTGATTTCTTGACGGTACGAACATCAAACGTTTGACAGTTTCGGTTAGTTGGAAAGCTATATTGTTGTTTTTACTATATTCCAACCATTTTTTTCATATTTACACACATTTTAATATCTCTCTAGTTTTAGCGAGACAATAATTGTTTTATATGTATATAAGTACATATAGATTTTGTGTGTTTGGTGGTAAAGAGAGTTTGATTGTGTTGTAAATATAAAATAATTATGTATCACGAGCGTTTCGTGACCAATCGTTCAGCGGTCGTGGTTGATGGTGATGTGTTATGTAATTTAATATTTCCTGGCACATCATATGGGGTTTGACCTTTCAATTTAATGATGCACCAACCGCTGATGGCTTGTGATTACTGTGTCTACTGCAATCTCCGCAGATTTCAGAATTACTATTGAATTTTTATGTCAAACAAATATACAGTTAACTCTCCATAATTTGACAGTATTTTGAATATCTCATGGTGACATTGAAAAATACTATTTCACACCTTCAGTTATTTCAAGCTTTACTGGCTTCTTCACTATCTATAATTTGAAGCATTTAGCATTCATCTTTCGTTTGTTTATGGACATTTGTTTCTATAAATCTATACGATTATTGTGTTGTTTCAAAATTGGGGTTATTTTTCTTTATATTGCGTGCGCTGCGAAAACCGTTGAAGTTTCGCAAAAATCATGTATGATAGAATTGTTCCTCTTTACAAGTTCTAGAAAAAAGTCTATGACAGAATATGTCTATCTTTTAAGGTTGGCTCACTATAACTTTTCTTGTGCTAACCAAATGTGTACCTTGTCTGTCTTTCTTTTAGACGTCTTTGCAGTTCGTATTCGACTTTGGTTTACTTGATTTTGTTATATAAATTTCTGTGATCTTGAACCGTCGGTACAATCGAATCTTCATAATCTCATAATCTAGTAATTTGAATGTCTTGATAGTTTGAAATTTTTTGCTGGACTTCCAAACTGTCAAGAGTCGATTGTATTTATAAATCGCTTTGTATTTTTCAGAAGTGTAAACAGACAAAGTTATGTTCCGAGTGCGGGTGTGGTCACGGAGAAATATGATGGAATGCAGTTGCCTCTTTCTGCGAAGCCGTCATTTATTTGAAGGAGGCAATGGAGCGAGTACGAGAAGGAGGAGGCTGGGTGGCAGGAGGCGTCTTTACGAACGCCTCTTGTCTCCTCCTTGAACATCCTCAATCGGTTCATCTGGGAGTGTCAGAGTGAATGCGCATGGGAGCCTCTGATACTCCCAATTCAGAGTGAGGAGGTTGTCGCTTGGTTTTAGTGGCAGGGGTGCGCAAATGCAATTCCGAGCGGAGAAAAAAAAAAGACAAAGTTATGTGGCTCAGCTGGTAAAGATATCCATTAGGGGCAAGATACGGCAAACTGGGTTATGTTTGTTTATCATAAACCTTTTTACCGTCACTAATTACATGTACTACTTAACTCTAATTTGAGTGGAATGCAATTGTTTTCAATTAAGGAAGTTATGCTCACATTAGTCAAGCGTATTTATTTCAAGCGAGTTTTATTATTCATTCATTGTCCCCGGTGGGGACTCCAACTCTTTTAGGGATGCCATTAATCAGAATTTTAGTCTAAGTTACTCCGTAGAAATCGAAGTTAGCCAATAGACAGAACAAACTGATGTAGATGCTCTCTGTGCCATTTAACTTGAGGACGAGCTATTGTTGGGAGAGTTAAATATGGTAAGCCAAATAAGGCAATCCTACCCGAAAATCTCATGAAGAGATTAGACATTTGAAAAGAAGATAATACTATAGTAGATGCGCAAACACACGTGCTTTTTTTCCTGCAAAATCATAGTCTTTTAGAGTACAATTCCGATACTAACGGAGAGCAAGACGCATGACCTAAGGCTTAATGTGCTTTCCGAGGCACGGAGGTGGAATTCACCGACATCTCCCTAACTACATACAAATACTGAGAATTTCTAAAGCCAGAATGTCCACAGTTGAATGTTCATCTACCAGATTGCGGAAACGACTGGGTGTTCTCTGTCTCGTGAGTTCCTACTTTTTCTATTACTTGACGTTGGTGAAGAGAATGCGACGTGAAAAATATACAAAAAAGGATGAACGAGAAAAATTGTTTGAGCAAGAAGACCCTGGTTGATTGAGAAGACTCGTAAGGGCGCGTAAGAAGACTCAGAGTCACTCAGCGGGCAATGGAGAGGGCTATGCTCGGGGTTTCCCTACGTGATCAAATCAGAAATGAGGAGATCCGTAGGAGAACTAAAGTCACCGACGTAGCCTACCGAATTGCAAAGCTGAAGTGGCAATGGGCAGGGCACATAGGTCGCAGAACCAGTGGACGTTGGGGCCCGAAGGTGCTAGAGTGGTGGCCTCGCACCAGAAAACGCAGCGCCGGCAGACCCCCCACCAGGTGGGTCGATGACATCAGGCGGGTCGCTGGTAGCCGCTGGATACAAAAAGCGCAAGATTGGGCCCATTGGAATTCATTAAGAGAGAACTTTGTCCAGCAGTGGACGTCCATCGGTTGAAACGAAGACGACGAAGAAAAAGACCCTGTATCGAGATTCATAGGATGTAGCGAAGAACTCCACAATGATTAGCAGAAAAGCAAATACCAATTTTGAATTGCACAAACCGAACCTCAATAAATATAAATTTTAACATAAAAAGAACCGCCTTCAAAACAAACTTATTTTATTTTATTTTTTATTTTTAGTGAATCTGAAGTAAACTAACAAATTGTTTTCTAAATGTGTAAACCTAAAACGCTTTTCTAATATGAGATAACTCCGTTTAAATGAAACAACTTTACAAAGTTAAATTTACATTTATATCGCCACAGCCGGGATCGAACCCGCAACCCTTATACCACCGCTTCACACATAATTCACCTTTCAAATATTGCAATGCAGCAACAAACGTAAGGTTATTGCCATTTGATTACAGACAGTTATAGATTTAGCCAAAAATCACACTCTTACTGTAAGCCGTTGAGGAGTTCCATTGATCTTCATATTTAACTATGACCAGCACTTGACCATACCGAAGTTACGGCAGGCAACTCAAATATCTGGATAGCTTATAGAAGTATCGTTGATTTGCTCCTAAGAATTGAAGAGTTCCGTAACTTTGTCATGGATTCACACAAAACAACCCTTGAAGTATATCCTTTCTAATAAAAAAGAATCATCGAAATCGGTTGGCGTGATCTTGAGTTATTCCTCCATTTGTCGCGCACATGTTTAATGCAAATTTACCACTTATCCGGTTTTCTCGTGGATGCCATCATCGGAACTGGATTAAAAAAAATGGAGCCCTATGACGAGCACCACCTTTCCTTAAAAAAAATCATCAAGATCGGTCCACCCAGTCGGGAGATATGAGGTAACAAACATAAAAAAAATGCAGACGAATTGATAACCTCCTCCTCATTTTGAAGTCGGTTAAAAATCCTCGTGATCTATAGCCAAACAAGCTGACCAAAAAGACAATTTTAATATACAGAGATATAGTCGATTCGCGGGTGACAACGTGGTTTGATAAAACGAGCCAAGGTCACCGAGTGTGTTGAATAACTTTAGTAGATCTTAATATAGCTTTTTAGGACGAGGTCGCGTGAAGAGGCTTGTGCTGCGGTTTCTCGGGTGACTATACTGATATTCTAAAGCTGAAAGTTTGTTTCGTTGAAGATACTAATCTCAGAAACCGTCTTTTTTAACTGGAAATATATTTTAGTTTGATATGAAATATATAAAAATTGTATGCAGACTTAGAATAAAAGGAAACATACCTCATATACTTCCGATGTTCATTTACTGGCACGAAGTACTCGTCGTAAGGGTTGCTGGCATTCATGTCCACCTCCACATCCTTCTTCTTAGCACCATTTTTAGGCGTTAGATTAATCAGTTCTAGATTAACTGCTTCTAAAGTCTTTGTATCACCGTTCGGTTCTTTAGTGTGTCCATTTTGATGGGGGCCGTTTGAAGTGAAGCTTTCGTTGTGGTTGGGGTCTGATTCGTCGTGCTGGTAGGCTCTGTTGTCGAAGCCTGACTGCGGCGAGGATGGGGGGGAAGGAGGACGGTGCTGCGGCCGCGCTGGCTCCCTCGGGGACGCCGATCTACTGTGGCTATCCATTACTTTTGGAGCGGACTGACATCTGGAAAGAAACAAATGAAATCAGTCAGGCATTTTAGACATGTTAAAGTAATTCTAGATAAATTAAGAGAATCACAGTTTGAACTTCTGTCTTGCTGGAGCTGTCTGTACTCGCTTAGCTAGATCGTAAGATAAAATTTAGGAAATAGCATTTTTTATTGAACTTCTTTAGGCGCCTAAAAATTTTACCCTCATGGTAAAAATTTTACGGGTGAAACGCGTGATTAGCGTCACAGAGATGGGCTTCGTTTTTTATGCAAATTAGTTTGATGGTTGGGTAGTTTTAAAGTTTACAAAACGTGTGGTCACGTAACTTGTAACTCGTCATTTTATAATTAAATGTAGGCATTCGTCGTCGTCGTCGATTCAACCGATGGACGTCCACTGCTGGACATAGGTCTCACGAAATGATGCCCACAAGGCCCAATTTTGTGCCGTCTTCCTACAGTGCGTCGTCTGGTGCGTGGTCGCCATTCCAGCACCTTCCGGCCCCAACGTCCATCAGTTCGTGTCGGACTACGTGCCCCGCCCATTGCCACTTCAGGTTCGCGATTCGTAGGGCTATATCGGTGACTTTGGTTCTGCTACGGATCTCCTCATTTCTGATTTGATCGCATAGAGAAACTTCGAGCATAGCCCAGTCCATCGCAGCTGAGTGACTCTGAGCTTTCGAATGAGGTCCATAGTCAGCGACCACGTTTTCGATCCGTAGGTAATCACTGGCAACACGCACTGTTCGAAGACTTTGGTCTTCAGGCACTGAGGGATATTGGACGAAAAAGTCTTCCGGAACTTCCCGAACGCTGCCCAACCGAGTTGGATTCGGCGGTTGACCTCCTTCTCGAAATGGGACTTACCTAGCTGGACTATGTGTCCCAGGTATGTGTAATCGTCAACAATTTCGAGTGTCGAGTTCTCAACGATGACTGGGTGGTATTATTTTTTATAAAATAAAAATATTTCGAAATTCTCTTTTCTAACTTTTAAATTCAAAAACAAAGTTAAATTAACAATTTGTATTATCGACAAACACGTGGCATTTATATTTACGATTCGTCATTCGAGATTTCAATAAATTATTTTTATTAATATTCGCCATATTTAGTATTTTAATGACAATTAAATTCCTAACATTTATCCCTTTTTTCTCCTCTAAGTCTCGGAAATATAAAGTTTTAAATTTGTATAAATATAAACAGGACTTGATAATTGTTTTTGAATATCTAGACTCGCGTGAGGCTTCCATTGTGGCTAGTAACTAATAGGTACTAAAAGCGATTTCGTAAATTGATAGTGGTAATTTAAAAAGTTAATTAACACTATTTCGACTGAATAGCTCTGAAGTAACTTTAGTGTAGATAAATCAAAAGATGTGCTAACAGGTTCAATATTCGAACTTTGCCCACAATGAGTAGTGGACCGGTTTGCAGATAGACATCAGATTTGCAGGAAATATCACGTTTCGGGAATGAATCACCTATTGCACTACTTTGATCGAAATATGAGAGAAGCGCAATCAAATCTATACTTTTTGATCGCGTTCGTTGTTTGTGAGTTCGTAGAATTACTACTTATCTCTATTTTATAGGTAGGACAAAGAACTATAATGAGAAATTTACTACTTTTAGTTTTGTTATATATTTAAGTATAGATTTGGACAAACAGTAAGGTAAATAGCAGCCCATTAACGTGCCACTGCTGGGCACAGGCCTCCTTGCTTATAGGAGAGAGGTTTCTTTGAATATAGACTCACCATGCTGGTCCACTGTAGCTTGGCAGGCAAACAAGGTAGACAAACAGCATTTACTGTTATATATCCGAAAAAAAGCAAGACAATATGATGAAAGCTCTCAATAATAACATAGTATGTAGACTGTACATACTATATACGCATATAAAGTTCTTGGGTAATGTAAAGTGATTATAGACAGAATTGAAAAAAAATGTTGAATTTATCCCCGTGTCAAGTGTGGCTCGAAGAATTAATATTACTAAATGTATTCTTTTCTTCTCTATCTTATTCTAAACACACTCTATCCGAAAATTGAATATATGTTTAAAAGTGCTGAATTCCTGTAATTGAGAAGTGTAAAGTTTTATTACGTTTTTCCACACATACCAAAAATTCTGTAGTAATTTATAAAACATGAATATCCAATAATCTCACGGCAGGAATTCGGAAAGTAGCAATATGTAGTTATCACGGAGTAAAAGGTGGCTTGCCTCGCAAATGCCCGACTCTAAGGACGTCGACACATTACTAACGTACTTAATCTGTCCGTTAAAACTTTTTTAACCTTATCCACATATATAAACGAAATCATTTTTCATGTTAAAGAGTTTTATAGTTAATGATAGATAATGTACCAAATGGAGAAACAAATATGAGGGGTACTCGTGAAAGAATAATAAATTTGTGTCATTTAGTACTGTAACGGACTCGTCCGTACGTAAATAATTATATTTATTGATTTTTCATACTTTCATACATATTATAAAAAGAGTATAAATATATATTATTTATTAATCATAAAATAAAATTAATATATTAAGAAGATTAAATCAACAAATAATTACAAAATATCATTAAAGTCGGATTCACGTATAGACGGGGCGCGTTCGTGTATTGAACCGCGCGGATCGTCACGACAGCCTCCGCGCATATATAGGGAGTGGTGAGCGGCGCGAAGCGACGCGGCACGGAGATGTCGCGAATGTATGACTGCATGTATTGTATGAGATTATGCGCCTAGCGAATAGAGGGACCGAATTTAAATATTAAAACAATATTTAAATTATAATTAAATATTATAAATAAAATAATAAATGTCATACATTACTACTGGGGCGATACACATATTAGTTGAGTTTATCTTGACTATTTCGAACGAGCGTGCTTCGGCATGCCTACAGTTGGTGTTGCGATCCTACCTTTCACTAGGAGAGGTTGGGGTTCGACTCCAGCTTATTATGGTGTCTTAAATGATACTTTATGGAGGTGACTCCATGAAGTAGTGTAAGACATCGTACTGAATATTACTTTGGTGCGTACTGGGGTCGTCTTGGGTTTCAGGCCTGTATTGATTTCGATCTTTATAGCGAGCCTCGCTCAAGGGCTTCCCCAGGCTGTTCGTCGTTAGGGCGGGGTTTCAGGCCTGTGGCCATTGTGTTACAGCGAGCCTCGCTCCACCTTGACGGCAGACAATCAAAGTTACTGTAGTTGTTTTGGGTGATACGGGTTGTGTTTCAGGCCTGTTGTAGCCTCGGCTATGGCAGTGAGCCTCGCATAACTTTGGACGCCTAGGACTCTAGAGTAGTGCTAGTACAATGTGGTTTCTGAAATGTTACTGATTGATGATCCGGCGCTATAAGCGTCGTCATCGTTAATCGGTAGTGCTAGAGCCATGACCGAATGTTGCTAGGCGTTGCGTTAGCTTCTGCGTAGCAGTGATGGACAAATGAACACTGATCTTGTGGGCTTGCTCACATGTGAAGTGTTCGCCTGTTAGGGACAATCTCTTAGCTTACTATTAAATGTAATAAAAATGACATTGTAGCATGTCATAGATATAGGGCCGCTGGTCGGGCCTTTATTATCAAGGCTGCGGGCTAGCTTATAGACAGTGTGGCCTGCATATCCCTTTGCTTTCAGTGGCTTGCCACGAATATATAATGAACCAATGCTTTTGTTGGGTTGAGAGCTCAGCGACTGGATACTCTGTGTGGGTGTGAGGCCTAGCATATGTGGATCAACGACATATTATATTATTATACAACATTCCCACCGAGGTGGTGACATATTATACATCTATGCAGTCGATCACAAGACTTAAAATATGTGATTATTATTATTATACCACGAATCCCACCGAGGTGGGGATACATACATCGATCTAGTCTAACACTGGACTTAAAACATGTGTAATATATGCGGTGTGGTCCGCCTGCCAGATACTCCTGATCTGTGTAATTGATCTGACAAGATGCATTGGTGATTTATATATCCCATTATAACGAAATCGCGCTTTGCGCATTACAAACATGGCTAATGCCTCATCACAGCTTCGGCTAACAAAATATATGGATTTCGATCCTCGTTTGAATATACCTTAGAGACTTGTCTCTACATATTGACAAAACATATCCGGGCTTTAGTCCCGATGACACAACCATCGAAAGATCATACGCCGCAGGCGCACTATAAACAGGAATCCCTATCCAGGGAGGGGAACTCATAGCACGGGTCGGAGTTCATTATCCCTGGCGGGTGTGGAGCCAGTCTTTGGATCACTCTGGTACCTTATTCATATTATAGTATTAGAAGGTACCTGGGTGCCCATGGTAGGGATTCCTTCAGCGGTAAGTGGTTACTCCACTTACTGCTTATTTTTATATGCGATAGAAAAGAAGTCTGTTGATAGACCTTCCTTGATGGCTATTATGATACATTATAATATTATCCCACAGTCACCCGTGAGATGACTGTGTTTTATTTTATTAAAACAAAAACTACTGATCCAATGGATATTATTTAACATATAATTAATGTTCCCTCAAATTACTATTTGTAATGCCTTATGGATATAATAAAATAATATTAAGATTAACAAATTTCACATTCTCTTTACCTCTGACGCTCTAAAAGGATTTGGATTACTATGAATACAACATATTAATGGGTTCTAACTAGCTGGACGATCGTATATGGCCAAATATATTTATATTTATTAAACTCCAGCGATGCCTTTAAACTATGCCAGATGCGAGAGTATGGTTATGTATATTTTTATATATATGAAAAAAAAAAAAATTATATTAAGTTTTGATGAGTGAGGTCGATACAGTTACAGTACCGACGGCCATTTTGGATTTCTAATGATACAGATAATAATAAATAAGATTGTTATAAGACCAAATTTCGGATTCGGACCGAATTTGTTCAAGAAAAGGGGATATAACAAACAAGTAAATTAAAAAACAAAAATGTACATAAAATCGTTTTAAAATTCACAATAGTTTTCAAACGCTATTATTGAATACACCTCAACGTAATGGTATATTTGTACTCGATTTTAGACCACTTTAAAACGCCAGATTAATTTAAAATTTATACAATTGTTAAGGACCTTTGACAGCACAATATTAAAAAATAGGAAAGCCATCACAGCATTTTCTTTAGAGCTTATTAGGAAGAAACCTTCGAAAGCAATATTCAGTTTTTGCAACATTTTTCATCCTTGCTCTGTGGGACGCGATCTTATATTATATAATCTAATATAGCCTTAAAAAAAATAAATGGGCTCCCCAACTCTAACAGACTTTTTAAATTCAAAGTAGTAGTTCTTGAGGTTAGCGCGTTAAATAAATAAACAAAGTCACACTGATTTTAGTACCTAGTTTACTGGTTTTTTGATTTTAGTAAAACTTTTTCCCATTGCCTCTCATTTTCCCGTCCATGTATCGCAGATTATATTTCTCGCATCAACTACTTCACTTGTATCGTGGTTTCATAAAACCACGAAATCATTTAATTTTAAAATATCTGTTTGTTAAACGGAGAACCGGAAAAATGCTGCAAGATAGCAAATAAAATAGGTAGTGTTACATAAACAGGGTGGCATTAATTCAAATCCTAAATGACGACAAGATCTTTTGTAACCGGTACATTGTTACAAATAAACATTGTAACACTTAGACGTGACAAATGAATTTTGTGCTACGCTGTTACAATACATTGCGAATTTTCCTATGTTTATCACACTTAAATATTTTATTTTTACCAATATACAAATAGCTAATATCTATATACAGGTCTTTAAACAGAATATGATGCAAGTAGTGAAGTAAAGTTCATCGAATTTTAGCTAGATAGATTAAAAGGATGAAGAAAATGATTGTTAGATTACTAGATAATAAAAAGAGAAATTGGTATCAAAAACCAAGATCAGGTTGATCTCTAGCATCTTCCTGTATGGAGCGGAAACGTGGACCATCCCCGGGAGAAGCGAAGAATTGATACGTTCGAGATGTGATGCTGGTAACGGTTAAGAACAGTGTGAATCGCAAAACACACCAATGCATCAATTTTAAATTTACCAACAACCCATTATTTCATACTTCGGCCACACAATACGCAGAGACTACGAAAGTTTGGAAAAAGTTATTGTGGTTGGAAACACTGAAGGCAAACTGTCCCACTTCCGAATACCATCAAGGACTGACCAAGTAACAAACTTGTCATCTTCCAAATTCTACAGGGTGATAAGAGAGTCGCTGCATAGAAACCGGTATAAGCAGATCATCCGCTCAAAACGCTACCCTGATACCAATCACGATCCTCAGACATGAGGGAACGATCAAGTGAGAGGCAGTACTTAAAAATGTTATTTACCTTGATTACTCAAAATCTTAGAAACACTCACCCAACAATAATCACAGTATTATCAAATTTACATGCCCTATTTCAAGAATTGTTGTCGCTTTAAAAAGATGTCTATGGCATACCCTATTTCAAATTCTAGCAAAATTGAATCGAAAGCGAAACATAGAGAGTTACTTTCGCATTATGATAATACAGTTTTGTCTAAATAGTTAATGTAACATTCGTATAGTTCTCTATGTATAATATTTTCATTTCAAAATTAAATTTCACGTCATTATTATATGAAATCTTTAATTTGCTTGAGATGGCATTCTTTGTAATCTTGTTCCATAAAATTGTTCACTTCTATTTAATTCAAATCAAAATACTTTATTATGAACTTAAACATAGATATCAGACAGTATTTCTTATTATTTTCAAATTTAATACCTAACGTGGGCAAAAGAGTTGGAAAGTTTTGACAATACTGTATAGTAAAGACATCTTTAGATTTGCTACTTTCTATTGCATTCCTAGGAGTTTGCAAATAAATAATAACAAAAAATATTTCTTTTTGAATGAACTGAAACAATAAGAAACTGTTACGAATAACCCTTTTGAAGTCATTGAAAATATGTTAATATAATTTTTGCAAGCGACGATGTTACACAGTTTGATGTAAATAATTAAATTAAAGTGTATATTTATTCACGTGATCATTTAAATGAACAACAACGCAAATAAAATAAAAAAGTAAATACAAAATGTCGTCCTTACATTAAACATTATTGTTGGTTATTAAAACGTTATTGTATAATAGCGACATTATAAAAGCAAATATTCTTATTAAATAATTACTGTTTACATTGTCACGGCTTTTAATAATTAATCTGACTCATTTATATTTCTCAATAAGTCATGGTCATCAATTATATCTGTTACAATATTTTCTAATTCTGATGTCAAGGTATACGCTACCTTGTTTGTAGCAAATGAAAATAAATGTTTTTACTCTATAAGAATTTTCATCAAACCGTTCTTGACTCATATACAAACATTTTAAAAATAATGCATTCTACTATAAAGTCAGTGAGTTACATTTTCAGACAGATGTTGTAGATACAGATTTTATTTGTTTTTTATTATTCATTGCTATTGCTTATATTTTAATAAATTGTTCAGATATATTTAAAGTACAAGTAACTGGTATGCAATCATAAATTTTATTTATCTAAACTAGTACATGTAGTAATTTGCTAATCTCGTCGCCTATACGCATTTTTGTAAGACTAGGGCACTAATTGAGTTTTAGACGTCAGTAAGTTAAATGAAATCGATTTCTATATCGTTTAATGTTGATTTACATAAGTAAGACGGCCATTTGATATTTGAATAGATGAAATTTTGCCAGATAATCCAAGTCACTTATACTGAATAAGTTTGTGAAGATCAAAAACAAAAAGGTCCCTCAAATAGCTCCCTGAGGTATTCCACAAGTATATATATTCCACACACACGGCCTGTTTTTATACACTATTTCTTTTCAGTCTATGAATCAAATTTCATATAAAGAATTGCAATATTTTTTCCCTAAAATATGAAATATGATGATATGAAAATGTGAAATATGGTATCGAATGCTTTTTCGAATCACTGTGTGTGAGCAACACTATATTACTTTGGTTATGACTTAAGAGCAAATATGTTTCTTTTTTTAATTCGTCTAGGTCTGTGAAATAGGAATGTATTAATCCTCACCTTGACCTTGGGGTATTAGGCCGCCTTCGCACAGGAGAGCCCAATACCAACGACCTAGTATAGTAATACCGGGCATGGGCTGACCTAGGCGTTCTAGGCGTCTTCCTGTACCTCTCGTTGCGAACCAGGTTCCCGCCACCTGGCATTTTACTCACTGACTCACTACCGTTTAGAAAAGTGTGCAATTTGATACACTATCATTTTTTTTAAGATATTAGATTCGATTATTGAAAAGTGGTAACGTCCGCGCCGACACGCAACCGGCTCCAGTTTCAGATGACGAAGAAAACAATCATGTAAACAACAATTGTTGTCACTTTTTTGTACAGGATGCGTACGTTAATTTTTTTCATTGATTTATTAAAGTGTTTGTTATCATAAAATTATCAAGCAGCACCTTCATTCGAAGGTGTCCTGTCAAAAATAAAAACATGTGTACAGCGAGTATATTTTACCAATATCATTTAAAAAAGCAAGGGTAGAAAAGCAGTGATAGAGACAGCGTAATGTCAGACTACTGCTCGTCAAAGTTATGCTCTACCACCATAATACCATCGTGAAGTAGATTGATAGATAAAACTAAATAAATTGTGCGATACATTACTTTACATACTAAAATAAAAGTAAATGAAATAAAAGGGAAACGGTAAGAAAAAAAGCCTTATCACTTTATGATGTTGCGGTTTCAAAGCCCGAAAGACCTGGAGTGGAAAAGGCTCGTAATACATCAATGCCTAGCTCCACAGCCCAGGGCGTTGAAGTAGGATAAGGCTGGTTAAATATCAGCAAGGAAACTCATAACCCAAGATTTTGGGGTAGGAAAAGACTGGTAAAATACTCTAGTTTTTTTTGACTAATTTTGACAGTTCCCCTGGCTTTGCAAGCGTCTGCAGGCGACAGGAGTAGTACACGAGAAATATACTTAAGGTTTTGTTGGGGTAATGGCTTCGTTTACCCTCGTTGATAGCAGAAGTTCTGGGCTTGATTCACTGCAGGGTAAGTTTAGGAAAACCTATTTACTAATTGTCCACGTTTAGGGTGGTCGGATGCGTTGTTAGTTACGATTTTATTTTTGATATAACGTTCTAAAACTTTTAGCACTTACCAAGTTGGCGTGGTACTATTTTAAACTGTATGATTGTATACCATCAGGTGACATCACAATCAACCGCTAACCTGTTAGTCATAAAAAAAGTGAGCCAAACAGCCGGTTTTCTATAAAAATGTTTTCTGCATCACCTTGTACATGATATTTACATCAAGAGTGACTTCATGCTAAAAGTATAATATACAAACTTGTCACCGTCAATATACGGACAAAGAACAGTTGTTAATAACTACATAATATATTCATATACCTTTTTATGAAAACTTCGACTATGTTAACACCCTACTAAGACTAATTTTGGACATTTTTAGACACTCTAAAGGTGTGTCTAAAAACTATCATCTCTCAATACTCTTCTTTTTATACTACACTGTTGCTTAACTTGCTTTTTCCCGATGAATTTTTGTAATGTATATATGTAGTGTGTTTGTTGTGATAAATAAAAAAAGTAAAAAGATAAATATAGAGACACAAAACATAATTCAGGTTCTAAACGATTTGTATACTTAACTCTATCTAAATCTATTTGAGACTGAGGAACAATTATTCAAACAGAAGATTTGAGGGAAATATGAAAAAATTTGTTATACATAAATTGAATTGTCAATTTAAATCATTCTTGAATCCATATGACACATAAAAGAATTCATGAAAATCTGTTCGGACGTTTAGGAGATGTTCCGTTATATGTAAGAGATACAGAAGAATTATATATATAGATAGATTTACACATACCATTGGTAAATCTCGTAATAGCACTCAATAGGTAACATTCTGTACGGTGAAGGAATTTGAAGCATGCAGTAGTGAAAGGCAGCCAACCTTACTACAGGCATACTAGATCAACAGTTTGTACTCGCCTTCATTGCCTCTGTTTTTTACTTCGTGCAAAAACCTTTATATAAGGTTCTAAAGGGCTCAAACTTCGGGCTTAAGTATTTTATACTCGTTTTTATAACGTTTGTATTTGTATCTGGAAACGATTCTTTTAACAAAGACTCTAATGGGCATAAAAGTAAAATAAATGCGGTAGAGATGAGAGCGTTGAGAAGCATGAGTGGAATAAAGCTGAGTGACAGAGTTAGAAATAGTGTGATAAGAGAACGTTGTGGTATAAAAGATTTTGTGAATAAAGATGAGAATGGTATGTAGAGAGAACGAATGAAAGGAGACACAAAAAGGTCTTATGAGTCAAGAGTGAATGGGACAGTTGCTAGGGGAAGACCAAGGCGAACGTTCCTGGACCAAATCTAGGACATTTTAAATAAAGGCCAGGTCAAAAGTACTGTAAACCGACGAACTTGTATAAAAGATTTAATGAGAGCGAAAGGAGTGAAGGAGATACACAAGGAATGTGGCAAGTGGAAGGACGTGGTCTCTACCTACCCCTATGGGAATAAGGCGTGATATATAGGCATATTTGTTTTCTACGCGAGATTTTTCTAGGTCACTAGTAGAAATTATTAGAGAAAATTGATCACAACCCTCAGACATGAGGAATCGATGGAGGAGTTGAATATGTAGAGTCACCTCTTGGACCATCTCCTCCAGATAACCTTAGGTAACCAACGAAACTGTATACAAGTTTGATATACATTTATGAATTATAATAATAAATAACTGCACTTGACTAAAGCATTGAGGTTCGATTACGGATTGTGCATGCTCATTAGTGCACGAAACACCGGCACTAATCCACACTTGCATGTTTGTGAAAGTGAGTCGCAGGCAACACGAATCTCTTTTTTTATTACTAACAGGTTAACACTTAACGGTAATCTTACCCGATATCAGAATCAAACATGGAGGCGCGCTAACCCACTGTAGCGGTAACTTTTACCTGGCGGCACACCTTTAGTGGTTGGGTAGTAAATGGCCACGACTGAAGCCTTCCAGCTCAGATTTAGATAGATTGGAAAGTATCATTTTGCAAAATTTCGGGATAATCAGAACCGGGACTTCTATTGGCAAAGCAAGAGCTGCTTTAATTTCCAATGAGAGTGCATGTCTAATATTTAATAGTATATACACAAGTTACACCAATTTGGGTTGCAGACTCAAACTAATAAAAGAAGGGCTCTTCTAAAGAAATAAGTTTTACCGGCCTAGTCTTTTTTTATATGCAAGTATGATCTACGAGTGAGGAAAGGAGGTTCACTCTTGAACATTCTACTCACGCATCATGAATTTCATCATTTGCCTTCTCAAAACCAATAATGAACTTCAAGATAGGGGAAGAAGGCGGGCAAAATCCCGTCATGGATCTCCAGGCCCACTCCGTTAGAGATAGAGAGCATCCACCAATTTGTATTGGTGGCTAGCATACAACCTATTAATGAAGGCTTTCCTAATCTATGAGGCGCCATTTCTACTCATCATTTTTCTTAACTTTCTTCTATCTGGTTCTTATGGTCCTTGTCAACGACGTGGTTACTGGCCGTCCTCACTTTATTTTGAACCCAAGGTAATGTACTTTCGGCGTCATTTTCATAGTCGTCGAATCATCATCGTCGTCGTCGTCGCTTCAACCGATGGACGTCCACTGCTGGACATAGGTCTCACGAAGTGATGCCCACAAGGCCTGATCTAGTGCCGCCTGGCTCCAGAGGCTATCGGCGTTCCTCCTTATATCGTCGGGCCACCTTGTGGGGGGTCTTCCTACACTACGTCGTTCAGTGCGGGGTCGCCATTCCAGCACTTTCCGACCCCAACGTCCATCGGTTCGTCGGACTATGTGCCCCGCCCATTGCCACTTCAGGTTCGCGATTCGTAGGGCTATGTCGGTGACTTTGGTTCTGCTACGGATCTCCTCATTTCTGATTTGATCGCGTAGAGAAACTCCGAGCATAGCCCTCTCCATCGCACGCTGAGTGACTCTGAGCTTTCGAATAAGGCCCTTAGCCTTTCTGAGCTTTCATAGTATATGATGATAACAGTCTTTTTCCTATACCAGGCTTCGCTTCCATGAAAGAGCGCTGGTCTAATAGCAGTGTTAACATTTTTCTGTCACATAACACCAGAGCCTCAACCAGATAGATAACAGATAGGCCCGATAAAATAATAAAATATATTAAGTCGTAAAAATGCACAGTTGATTGTAATTTCAGTTCTATTACGTCATTCTTGCAAATTTAATTTAAAAACTTCCTGCAATCACTGGCAAGGTTTTTACAGAAATAATTGTTTTATTGCGGATAATACGTTTTAACTGTTTCCTATATGAACCGAACCAAATATACATATCAATTTCTCCTTCTTGAGTTATTAATAACTTTGTTATGAATTTTACAAAATAACATCTATGTATAAACATTCCTCGTCACAGTATTTGACCACGATGAACTCTGAACGTATTCAACCGATTTTGCTGGATTTGTTCCAACATCACGCCTCATTCCCATAGGGGTAGACAGAGCCCATGTCCTTCCACTTGCCACATTCCTTGTGTATCTCCTTCGCTTCTTTCATTTTCATTAAATCTTTCATACAAGTTCGTCGGTTTAGAGTATTCTTGACCTGGCCCATATTTAAAATGCCCTGGATTTGAACCAGGAACGTTCGCCTTGGTCTTCCCCGTCCAACTTTCGCATTCACTCTTGCCTCATAAATCCTTTTTGTCAGTCTCCTTTTATTCATTGTCTCTACATGCCCAAACCATCTAAGCATACCGTTCTCAATTTTAGTCACTACGTCTTCTTTGATACCACAACGTTCTCTTATCACACTATTTCTTACTCTGTCACTCAGTTTTAATCCACTCATACTTCTCAACGCTCTCATCTTTACCGCATTTATTTTACTTTTGTGATGATTTCAAAAAGTTTTTTTAAAATTTATACGAAAGATCGTTACATAAGCTTTTCTTTTGCATGTGAACTATGTTATACCATTAGTTATTCTTAAATTTGAGTATCTGGAATGCAACGTAATAATGAAGTAGCCTTAGATAAAATTCTGCATAAAAGACACATTTTATTTTGGTTTCAAAAATTAATAAAAGAGTAAAGCATTTTTTACAAACACCTACTCAGCAGATTCAACCTTGGGAACCGATAGTAGGTACGTAACTAGCAGAAGTGAAGGTTTAAAAGAGCCTCTTAAGCTTAATCGAGTAAAGATCTTTTCATTAGAACAACCGAATTAGAATTGACACCAATATTAAGATAAAAAAGACAGACGTATAAAAACTTTGATTACACAATGAGTTCTAATTATCCAATACATGCGAGTTAGCTGTATACCTACATATTAATACTATTATCTAATATTCGGTCAATGATACTAACAGACTGCATATATTTTTTGTATGTAGTTTTTATACTGTGAAACGAAAATCATGTATAGTTTAGAATACATTTGCATTAAACTCAGGCAGCCTATTTATGAAATAAATAAGCAAGCAAAAGAAATATTCATTAAAAATGAGTTATTACATTTGAAAAGGATATAAATCTAAGAAAAGCAATCATTATGACAGGTTAATACGTTAAATATGTAAAATTTTTTTTTTTTTAATCTCCACTTCATTACACAATCATCAAACATATAAATGTCCAAATAACAATTTTATTTATTAAATGCAAGTGTTTTAGTTATGTAAATAATTATTAACAACCCGTTGTATAATTTAATCAAGAAGGATGGTTACGTCGTCATAACATATTTCTCGTCAATTAGAAGTAAATCTTATTGAGTTAAAGGTATGCTAAGGACGTTCCCTGACGTAAATAAGGAAAAGAAAAGGTCCTTACAGGGAACCTTGGAGGACACCTGTTCCAAAGACCGACCCAGCAGAACATTTTACATTGACGTAAACTTTTCTTTCTTTTGATATATTTAAAATCTTTAAATCTAATGATATATTATAAATACTAGTAATTTCACGTATAATACAATCAAAGTATCTTAGACTAAGCATGCAAAGGTAATTTTGTATATCTGTTGCATTATTATGCTTAAAGCAATGGTCTGATTTTCATGAATTTGTCATTTCCTGTAAAATCAACTAAAAAAGCCTTTCAATTTATGTAACGATTTCCTATATTAAACGACGAGGCAGATGAAAATCCGTCTTTCAATTAATTTTGCGTTTAAGCATCATCTAAACAACAGACGCTTGATTTTATATAAATGTATTATATACACGTGACTAATACATAACTTACTGAATTGAAAGTTCTCCAAGGTTAATCTCGTTTAAGTGAGAGGGCAGCTTTGCGTGCACGCATACCATATGAGTCAAGTTTTTGAACCCACAAACATACCATTGTTTGACTAAACCCAGCTGTGTACAGTAATATGTAACTTCTGATGTTAATTCTGTAGTTATATATGTTAAACAACTTTAACACTCAGTACGTTATAGGTGAATTAAAGCTATCATAATATTATATGTCAATTGCCAAGTCTGAGGAACAGAAAAGGCCCTAAAATGGAACCCTGGGCGACTACTTTTTTGTCTACAGAGCTTCCATAAGTATTCCATTGACTTTAATTTATATAGGATAAATAGTAATTCACAAAGTGCAATTAATGTGCATCTTTAATGCGATGGTGATGTAATATCCCGACAAAAGATGCATGTTAAATACAATAAAAGGACAATTTACAGAAAATTCCTTGCGTGTGTCAGTTACTCTATCTATATCTTTTTAGTTTAGACTTCTGTCTAAAATATGACCTGAATAGGATGAAATGGAATATAAAACAATATACGGAACTTTATCTGAAATATTTTGAATTGAGGAAGATAATTCAGTTTTCATGAATACTTTTGGCAGGAGATAAAGAATATTTCAGTATTTTTGCGTATTTAAAGAATATCATAATTCAATCTCAGACCATAGATGACCAATGTAACCAGAGACCAGAGATGAACCTTATCGTTTGCAACTTAGAATTGTTATAGGTACACAAGCTGGAAGTTGGAAAAGCCACGGTCATTAGCTAGTGTAATGTATTCAATGATTACATTATTACAAATATTTATACCGTCCTTAGATGACACCACGTAAATACCAAAGGCTCTATGAATACTTATCAAGCTATGGCATGTTAAATAGCTGGTGGTTATTGCAAGGAAATATACTAGATAACATTTATTTGGCACGTTCATACTTCGTCTAAGTATTTAATAGTTAAATCATCTAAGGTAATGCCTTTTAATGATTGCTAATTGTAGGAAAATCATGGGGGTTTTTTCTAAAGCATTTGACGTTGTAATTCAGATATGCAAAAGAATTGTATTTTCCTGTACAATGGTAGGATCCAGTTTATAGTTACTGGGTATCCTTTTTTTTATCGCTGGGAAATGCTTTTACGTACTGAGTGTGGGACTTACTGGCTGTGTCAGAATACCCCACTAAAACCCAGCGGCACCCTGGTCAACCTTCTGGTCTGACAAAGAGCTTCATAAGCAGCAACATAATGTTGGTAGTTGAGGCATGTAATGGTATTTCCCAAGTCGAGTCAACAAAATGAGGAAAAATCAATCATTAACTAGAATTTACTTCTGTTAAAATTAAGAGATTTATATGCAAAGCATAAATATGTTTTAAGCCTTTTTAGCCCTTGTTCTCGCTTATTGTAATTCACTGGGTGAGCTTTGAAGGTCATAAGGTTTAATTTGCATGAACCTCGTCTTACAAACGTGCGACATACGAATAAGCAAAGATCAATCAAAGATTCAGAGTGAGTGTTGCAAACACTAGTATTAGGTAATTCGGCTCATGGCTTGTTTCCCCACGTTATACGATCTGCATACAAGCGCAACTTTAAACAGTCTAAAAACTGTAACTTATCAAAATATTCTAATAAATCAAATAAATTTTTTATTCAAAAAGGTATTTACACGTTTTGTATCAATATTTTGTTTTCCATGTACAACTGATGAAGCTTTTAAGAGCGACTTAAAAGCTTCAGGTTACGAAAGCTCCTATGTGTCCTTTACTGAGAACAACCCATTACAAACTTAGACGAGTAGCTTTTTTATCAATCCAGAAGGTGATGAATCAAAGTTGGTAAATATATCTTATAAAAACACACATTTAAAGCTCTCACGCTCGTTTTAACAGCTGAATGTATTTCGCGTCTGGCGGGAAGGAAGTAAAAATTAAACTGATAATTTGAATAACTTGGAGAATTTCATTATTTGCTTAGGTTTTAAAGCCTTGTACCTGTACATCTGTCACAGACTAAAAACTAGTCAGTGTCGCCCACATAAACAATTCTCAGAACGTAATTGTTTATGTACACATTTAAAAATAACTTGTTTGTTTGCTTCTAATCCCAAGGTCCCATCTAGGATTAATTTATAAAGAATTTAAATATCAGAAATACGCTTCAATTTTACGCTAATTTGAAGGTATGGGTACAAGTTCTCCAATATTAACATGGTTTATCTTTGCCAAGTATCTATTGCTTACTAGTTACAGTGCAAACCCTGCCTTACGTAAACTGTACACGATTAATGTAAGTGATGATACAGATTAAGAAGGAAGCGCACTAACATGGTAAGAGATAGTTTACTTCTTATAATTTCGACACTACGTCGTATCGGGATTTATCGGGACTGGTAAGAGAGCCAGACAAATAAGGAAATGCTTTTAAAGTCTTGTCGGTATTTAGATCACGGATTAGCATTCTACCTTGTTCTGTCTATAAATATCTAAAAACTATAAGACGTAAAAGAATCTGTACGATTTTATTATCTGTTAAGTAGTTTTTTACATCCATAAGGATGTGCTCGGTTCGTTTACGCGAGAAGTTACAATGAACCTTAAGCTTATATCGTGGGAGTGCGATGTTGATTGTTTGATGATTCAATGACGCTGGAACAAGAAACCCACGCATCACTATTGCTAATCAAAATACTAGTTCTCCTGTTATGACTTCATTGTATTTTATGAGGAACTATCTGGTGCCTTCGATAGTAGAGGTACGTTTGATTTCTGGTAGAGCAAATTTAAGAAAACCTGTTCAGTTCCTGTGTAGAAATCATTAAGTGGTACATATCCTTCTTCTGTGTCACTATCATGGACTTTGTCATTTAAGAGATAAGCGGTAACCTGCCATATTTTTTAATAAGATGTACAAATTCCACAACAGACTTTTAGCATAGTTTTTAATTTCTATTTATCTAGATGTATAATGTTGAATAAAGTTATTTTCTTTCTTCAGAAGATATAAATAAAGACGCGTATGTGTGTTACCTAAAATACGAAGTTACAAATTGCTGTACTACAAATGTACCAGTTTCCTTTCTCACTGTACCCAATAATTATATAATTTTTGAAGTTCGACAAACAAACACATACATTTTATTTCAGCTAAATGGCTTAAATCCTAAACGGTTAAATCGATTTTGTGGGATTTTTTTATATCTTCTAGTAGATTTCAGAATGGTTTAGATTGACAATTCGATCCGATAAGTAAAGAATTTACTTATATCTCCACGGTATCATTAACTGAATGTTATAATATATAAAAACGACTCCGTATTTCCTTATGCCACAGCATCCCGACTAAACGCCCCCCCCGACTAAACGACGTAGGTAAGTAACAATCATTTTTGATAATTCTTTTATGTTGTTACGTAGAAAACCAGGAATTTTAAAAAAGCTGTAGTAAACTTCCTAATGTAACCTTTTTAGGGCTTTTTGCGCTGGGATATGCCCACACAGACAGATTACCCACTAAAACCCAGTGGATCCCTCCCCATCCATGAGTGAGATCACTAGAGGTTCCTTAACTGCATTCCACTCTAGTGCCCCGGAGTGTACCGACTATGAGGAACTACCACTCAATACAGTGAGGCATGAAGTGCATAATTGCGACTTCTGCCACCAAGCCACCTCCGACGGCTAGGGAGGGCTCTAGCCTTTTGCTCCCTTAGCCTCTCATTTGCCTCCTTCAGCGAGATGACGGTCTCGCAAAAAAAGGCAACCGCCCTCCACCCAACTTCACTGGCGAGCATTACCCCAATTATGCTTGCCAGTGAAAGATCTCCTCTAACCAGAGACAACAAGTTATGCCGCTGGGGTGCCCACGTCGGACACTCCGCCAGGGTATGGTGCGCCGTATCCACAGGAGCATCACACTCATGACAGGCGGGCGTTTCCTCACGGTCAAAGACCTGGTGCAAGTACTTGCCGAAATTACCATGACCGGCAAGCACCTGCACCAAACGGTAGGAAAGAGATCCGTGCCTCCTGGTGAGCCAATTGTCCAGGTGAGGTAGGATCGATCTGGAAACCCTTGTAGCTACCCTGCACTGATAGGGGAGTCGTCCGCCAGGAGAGTCGCTGCCGTCCATGATATTGTACGGTATCCCCGTATTGCTCTAACTGCTATTACCCTCTGCAACCATTTTAGGGCTTTTGACACTATAAACTTTTTAATGCAACTTCACGGCGTTTGACATAATTGTCAGCAACGGACAGATTGGGCTGCACATCAATAACCAACATATTATTATCAGTATTACTAAATTTATGTATAAAACGAAAAATGTTATGTTTAGATTAGAATAATAGAATATAAGCTAACCTTTGGATTATTTATTTTATCAATAACACCGATTCGAATTCAATGTTTATATGCAAGACAGAACAAAGTCTGTCTGTTACAGATTTAATACTTTCTATCGGTATTGCAATACTGAGCTAGACTGTTTACAATGTCTTTAATGGTGATATTGCAAGACGTTGCGTAAGTTTTCAGTCGCATTATCATTTACAAATTAACATTTTAAATTACCTGTTATTGCAGTAACAACAACATATTTAACATTACTTGTACATTTTTATGCCAAAGCTTTATTAAGTTTTATATGTGTGCAACAAACAAATCTTCACATAGATTTGTTAGTTGCACAATTAACAGTAACAGCTTTATTTTTATAGATAGATGACTTGGATTAATGCATATCTCAGACCACGTCTAAGAACCTGGTCGCTGACTATGGGCCTCATGCGGAGGCTCAGAGTCACTCAGCGTGCGATGGAGAGGGCTATGCTCGGAGTTTCTCTACGCGATCAAATCAGAAATGAGGAGATCCGTAGCAGAGCCAAAGTCACCGACATAGTCCCACGAATCGCGAACCTGAAGTGGCAATGAGCAGGGCACATAATCCGAAGTGGATCCGAATCCGATGGAGTGGCGACCCCGCACCGGACGGCGTAGTGTAGGCAGACCCCCCACAAGGTGGACCGACGATATAAAGAGGGTCGCCGGTAGCCGCTGGAGCCAGGCGGTGCAAGATAGGACCTTGTGGAGGTTATTACGTGATACCTTTGTCCAGCGGTGGACGTCCATCGTTTTTTGAATTGATCACTGGATGGCGCTTCACTGTAATCTCAACCGATGGTGATGACACAGATTAATTGCACCCGTTGCTGATGATATAGATTAATCTCACCCGATAGTGATGATAGTCTAATCACACCCGACAGTAATGATAATCTAATTCTCACCCGGTGGTAAAGATGGTCTAATCTTATCTGATGGTGATGATACAGTCTCATGGTAGAGCACTAGTATTATCAGGTAAGAAGTAATTAATCTCTTGTGGTCTTTTTACTTAGCGGCACGTCTTTGTAAATATGGTGGTAATTAGCCACTGCCGAAGTCTCCCAGACCAGACTCAGACAAATGAAAATGCAATGTCCTAATCATGCTCTTTGGGTAATCTACTAGCGAAGCCATTACTTCGATCGTTGCTCCAGCAAGACCATCAAATATAGGTAGGATCTACATCATAATACTCTTCTGGACACATCTATAGGCCCACATTAGAGTTTAGGTTTCGATGGCCCCTACCGAAATATTATTGCTAGATTGAACAAAAACTATTGATGCAGTTTTAAACCTGGTACTTTTTACCATCTTTTTCGATCGTAATGTTTCAAATTGGAATTCAGAATACCACACGACATGGACCTACGCCTAACAAGTCCTTATGAAGGGTATGTGTCCGCCTGGACAAGTGCCACAGCTTGGGCGGCGACTTCAGGCGAAGTATCCATTGATTATTGATAGAACCTTACCTTAATGGTAAGAATAAGTAATGTTTGTTGCAAAACCAATGAGAAAAAGTTTTTTTTAGTATTCGATTGTTTGTTAACAACGAACAGGCTCCAAATTGTCTTTTGTTTCTTTCAATTCTGTGTTCGAAATTCAAAGACTATTGAATGAAGTGATGAATGTGCCAGGTTCAAAACTGCATAAAAACTTTTTGCTCGACCTAATATCAAATTTTTGCTAGTACCAAACGAAGCTGAAAATGCAAGGTGGGCCAATAGATGTGTCCAGAACTATATATCTATCATCTAGACTGAAACTTTTTAAAATACTTTAGACCGACAACTGGTCAAATTCCGATAGTATTATCAGATTGAGCTATACTAAAGCTGCGCGAAATTCGCCAGTCTTTTACTAAGCAACGGTATAATACAAATTCATCGCCAAATTACTATGCAATTTATATTATAGCGTGTTGTAATGAAGATTGATTATAGACGTTTTTATTGTGACTTTGGCTAAGGCTCCTCGTGGACTTTACTTTGGTAAGCCATACAATTCAATGTGGGAAATTAAAGTACGGTGACGTAGGTTAGATGCTTATGTACAATAAACCATTTGAAAAAACACATATTTAACCATTTCAGAAAAGAAAAGAACGAAATCGTATTATCCTCATACCACTTGTATATAATCGTCATAACCTTGTAGTATGCTGTATTAGAAGAAGGTTCAGAAATCATTTCTTGATATTAACAAGATAACGAGAACATTTCTGGATTTGCCTGCACATTTTGTTTAAAAATATGTCAAAAAGTTAAATTTAGAAAAAGCATATTATAAATTTGAAGATCATTTAAGCAATAATGAAGTTTGGACTTGATTCTAATTGGAAATACATTGTGCAAAAACTATATTTATAGGAGCAACTAGTTTGTTTCCTCTCAGTGGAGAGAGAGAGAGAGAGAATATACTTTATTGTACAATACATGTAATAGATATCATAACTTAATCATAGCGATTATTACTAGGGTTAGGGAAATATTGTTACGAAAATGGGTAGGAATCAAATTTCCGAACCAGTCAATTAGTTAATAAGGGAGAGTCTTCAGACGATTCAAAAGAGTACTTCGAGCTTACAATAAATGATGACCTGTGCCAGATTGCCTAGATTTGGGGAAGGGGCGTTGATGAACGACGCATGTTTTGCCACCTACTTCCTCTATCTTGTATAATTTTGTAGCGAGCATCTGGGGTATCATTTGAGTCAAAAGTTCGGCGTTGACGATATTAGATTCAGAGGATTTCACTGGAGTTTTAGTGTCCAGCAAATCCTTAGGAATGAGTAAATTTATCCGGCATATGTCAATGAATTCATCGAAAATAATGCGGTGCAGACGAAATTGTGAGGTGTTAGCTAATATTTGTATAAAGTTAAAATTAACCATGTGTTTGCTTCTTTATATGTGGCCTGAAGCATTGTGGGTAACTGTAAATTGGTGAATGACCACCATGTCTACGGTATCGAAGGTAAATGAACCAAGGCGCGTGGGACAGTCGCCGTCGCCGTACAAGGAACCGTCAATTGTTGGAAACTGCACTTAAAATACGCACACTGAATTGCTTTTTTAAGGATGTTGCGGATACTTGACTCTGGCTATTAAAAGCTTACACTTCAGAGATTTTGTCCTCTATAAATTGAATCTACATCATCGATTGCGATAGACCAATTTTGACCACCAACGATGGAAGGTTAAGGAAATAACTGGTCCATAGGCTTAAGGTTGTTTATGGATAAGACAAAAGGTAAAAAGGAGATCGATAAAAAATGCAGTCGTAGCTCAAAAGCCATGGTTGAAAAATTCATCCACCATGTAACTATTCTCTCCAGTTGTGTCGGATTACCGTCACATCGGACTATGAGAGTGAAGGTATAGAGAGTACACTTGTGTACTATGCCTGCCAATCCGCAGTGGAGCAGCGTGGTGGGTCTATGCTCTAAAAACCTTCTCTCATATGAGTGAGGAGGCCTGTGCCCAGCAGTGGGGCGTTAATGGGCTGCTACTTACTTACCTATGTACTATTCACGATTTCTTATCTGTTCCGTAATCCGAAAAATTATAACCATGTTGGTCTTAATTCTTTCTACAACAATAATAAATATTCTCCTAGAAATAATTGACATATATTTCTTATGGTTGCCATTTTGGCAACGAACACAGCGTTCCTCCACCTGTCATTTGTCCACAGACTATATTATAGTTATAATATTAAGTACAACAAAGACTCTTTCAAAGTGTTTTCTATAAATCTTTTCGTTTAATTTTGAGGCTAATATTAAAGTTTTAGTGTAAGTTAAGGTTTAAGTCATCTAACGATCATTCTAATTGTAACGCTGGGATTGCTACCAGTTTAGTGACCCAAAAATGAGATCGTGACACATCAATTAGCTTTCTTTGACATTCACACGAAACTGTCGAAGTATTGTGTGCCCTGTCTTGTGTTAAATCTCAATGAATTGATAGTTGTATATATGTCTCGGTCTGGATATAAAGAAAATGCCCTACCACCTTTTTTATATCCGAGGAGTTGTTTAATAAAAAAATAACTGTTATTATACCATTGAATTTGTGACGTGAGGTGCTTAGAGCACATCCGCCTCGTAATGGTCGATACAAAAAAAGAAACGATATAATAAGATAGTATAACTTGGGAGTTGTACGACTAATAAAAAAATGACCCAAATAAGATTCTTGTCAGTGATAAAACTCCGTTATGTATTCGGTTGGGCAAAATGGTTTTTTACATGCGTGCTTTTGGCCAAGGATTGACCATACTTACATATCTCTCGCTTTTTTCATTCTCCTTAAACCTTTCATACCAGTAAGTCGGTTGAGAGTACTCTTGACGTGGCCCTTATTTATTGTTCCAGGAACGTTCGCCTTGATCTTCCCCTTCCAACTTTCGCATTCACTCATAAATCCTTTTTGTCAGTCTCCTTTCGTTCATTCTCTAGGTCTCCAAACCATCTAAGCATAACTTTCTCAATTTTAGTCACTACATCTTCTTTTATACCACAACTTTCCATGTCTTAGTTTATACAGAATACATTACAAAGCGACGTATTTAAAGTAAACTCTTATAAGGTTTCCTCGACTTCTCAAAATCACATTAGGAATCGTGCGAAAAATTCCACCGAGTCATAAACAGAACTAGAATAGGAAACTAGTTGCGGGAAACTTCGCGTGAACAATGACAAGTAGTTATAATTAACTACGAAACCGGATTTATATCGTCCGATGTTTGTGCCAGCTGTAATTATTAAAGAGGGCTCTAAAATGTTACCATCGGTGTCTATCGCGTAGATTATAATCCCGTGGGAAGTAACTTGCCCACTTCTTTTTTTATTGGTAACATCTTTGTGCTGTGATCTCAGCTGATGTTCTAAATTGCAGACCTTTAACTTGGTAAGAGGCAACCCTTACTAATATTATAAATGCCTTTTTACGCTACTGAATTGATTTCAATGAAATTCGGTACACAGTATCGCCATTTTTAAAGCTAGAAGCTTGAAACTTATAAGGCTATTGATTTAATTAAATAAATATAACATTAGAGTTAAGAGTTTTACTCTCAAAAGTGCAAACTTACTACTCTGTCTATTTCGTTGTCACTGCAAAACTACTGAACCGTTTTGCAGTGAAACACTGCTAAATCAACTATTTATATGTATGTTATGTCTTGTTTGTAAAATAATTAGCTCAAATCCTAGCAAAAGATGCTGTTTTTCACATAATTTTCAACTGTCAAAATTTCCCATCCTATATATGACATTAATCCCTCCAATGTTCCTTTTCCTCTAAATGTTAAGTACATTGTAAATATCTTTGTAAATTTATTAAATATACGAATAATAGAATTAAGCTGTAATTTTTTTGTATGGTGTAGTACCTAACCTTTAATTTTGTATTTTTAGTGATAAAAATTTGCAATTTTTAATTTGAAATCTTATAGCCGTACAATCTCCTTCGTGCCTTCTCCAATTCACGTGACACTGGCGAAGTTCTGTGTGGCATTTCACACCTGAAAGCCTATTATTAAAAGAAGAAGAGTAGATGTCGCGAGCATATCTACAATTAACACACTCGCTTTACTGGGAGAGGTCTGGGGTTCAATCCCCGGAAAGGTGAACTGCCTCAATGTTGCAAGTACCAGCTTTTCTAGCACAGCTCTTCGATTCGATTCCTTTCAGAGCAAATTTTGGAAATAACACTTTTTGACTTGTCGGTGTTCTGTTATGATACTGCCATAAAGACGGCGACGTAATCTAAATATAAGCAGACGAAGTTTCGCGGGTTAGTAAAGATAAAGATTAAAAAAAGATCGGGAAGTTATCACTTGTGGCAAGGTTGACTGATAAACAACAAAAGCCTTCGTCGTGAGCTCGCAGGCAGTATTGAATGCAACTTGTCAACCTTATTCGTAACATTGGTCACGACGGTGGGGAGTGCTACGTATATGTTAAGAGCTTACCAATCTGTATCCGTGTTTGTGGAAAACTATTAACAAGATCTTTGTAACATTTGCCATCTTTTCTCAAATCCAAGTCCTAAAGTGCCTTTTTAAAACAGAACCATCCGTCCGAAAGCTCAACGAAAGATCTAGTTACATAAATTAGTGTACAAGTGACAATAATTATTGAAATACCTTCACAATTAAATGATGTTACGACAACTTTTTAACAATCACTGATCATGAGGCCAATTGTTATTAAAAAAGTAACTGCTGAGTTTCTTATCTGCATTTACTTGGTAGATTCTTGCATAAAGCATATTATAACACGCTTTTATTGGCTTTAACTTTATGTTTTAAAAGATGCATGACAATGGCATAATACAAAAAGATAATAGGAATTGGATAAAATGAGGATTAATTTAATATCACTGTTACAAAAGCGTGGGGTGCTTTGTATGACATTTTTAAACTGACTTTGCATTTCGGAATTAAAATTGTAATTATAACTGCCAATAAAGCATTATAAGACACGTATCTGGATAATATTTCAGTCCTCCGTAAAATAACTTGCTCTATAACAATCGTTATAATTTGTCTCTAGTTTCATTCCGAAATCAAAATGTCATACACAGCACCTCACGCTTTTAGGACAATGACATCAAATATTCTCGTCAGTAATTTAATTCTTGTTCTTTGCATTTCTTTTGAAATTTTTTGAAGTTTGAACCAAATCGAGTCGTTCGAAGATTCTGTGACATAGATACAGGTGAAGCTAATAAAAGCGTGTTGTAATATGCTTTACTCGAGTACAATCAACAAGCTCTTTAGTTGTTTTTTAAACTATAATTTATTTTAAATATGAACTTGTATTTGAGTAGATACCTGGTCTCAGTTGACGTCTGTGTCGAGACAACTGTCAACTGTTAGGAATTTGGGTGGGGCTTCACGCCCGAGTTGGGTGCAATTGAATTACACTCTATTACGAGTGTCAACAGAAATCATATTAGTTAAGATGTTTGATAAAACTACATACCATGCCTTTTTCTCTTATGCATTATGGGCTCATAAAAAGAGTAGGTAGCAGCTCTACAACGTCTCATTTCTAGCTACAGGCCTCCTCACTCAAAGGAAGGGTTTTTAGAGCATAGACCACCCACGCTGCTTCACTGCGGGTTGTCAGGCATAGTACATAAGTGCTCTCTCTATTCCTTCACTCTCATAATGGGATGTGACGGCAATCCGATAGGACCGGAGAGATCAGGCGCTAAACCACATTCTCCAAGCCACGGGGGTGGAGCACACCGACAGCTACACAACACAGGACAAATATTGAGAAAATCTTAATAGGAAACTCAATATCGATTTTTGGACTCCCACGATCGACCCACGACTCCATCCCATGGCCCCATGTCTGTATCCAAACATGTAGACCATTTGATCAATCAGGCAGTATGAGCTACTCATGTTTTGGATTAATGCAACGATAGGGTACAGTTCTATTTTAAAGAGAGATTTAGTGGAGGTTTTTTTTTGTCGCTGAAAAATGCGATGGTCAGAAGTGTGGGGTGCGGCGATGAAGGACACCACTCACTAAAACTCAGATGGTCCGTCATGCATCAGTGAAGAACCACAGGTTTAATTTTTGTATTCTTCCCTAGTCTCCTGGATGAGTTCGACTCAGGGTTCACAGCTTAGTGAAGTCTGATCGGAAACCGAATACGCGACTTCTCTGAACGATATTTTGTCGCTTTTAAGCCTAATGAAGCATGTACGCCTATTCACGAGTCTGGAACTTGCTGTAGTAGCACCAGATGTATTTTATTGTTGAGCGTTTGACAGATGACCATCAATTACCATGATCACATGCTAACTGATGGTACAATTTAAGATGGAAGTGCGCTAATCTGGTAAGAGGCAATTTACCTATTATGGTTTCTACAAAGCATCGTACTGGAACACGATAGTCTTTTTTGGTGGTACCTCTTTGCTGGTAGGGAGGTAACTAACCGCGGCCGACGACTCCCAGCAGTCCAGACTCAGACCTCTGCGAGCAAAGCGAGTACTCACACCACTGCGACAGGGAGGCTGTCCACCCAGTAAAACACTATTCATTCATTGGAACAGATGTTCGCTGACGTACTCAATTCTGGTGTTCAAAGATTTATTATAAAATATGTGCAATAAGTATTACAAAATTCTAATTTCTAATAATATTATCGATATGTAACGAATATCTCGCAATCTGTACATGAAAGTGTTTCGCAATCAGATATCTTTTAAACAGAATTTAATGGAGTTCAACGAGCTGGTTTATGTAATACGACTTTTACTTGGCAATGAAATATTATTTAGTGATGATTGACTAGATTAGATTGATGATTTATCTACCTTTTATGTATTCACGTCGGCCTAAAAATAAGCTTAGACATGCAACAAAACTGCGAAGCTCAAAAAAATATTTTCAATAAATGAAAGAATGTAGCAAAATAAATTGCTGAATATTTTAACATATAAAACAAGCGCGCATGCGTCGAATATTTAAGGCATACGCACTAAATTACGCATTTGTTTAATCGGAAAGCAATGTGGCACTTTCTTCACTCAAAATAGCGC
Organism: Elymnias hypermnestra; assembly: GCA_015832385.1. Lineage (NCBI taxonomy): Eukaryota > Metazoa > Arthropoda > Insecta > Lepidoptera > Nymphalidae > Elymnias > Elymnias hypermnestra. Next base: position 209,674 of record JACTOM010000905.1, read on the forward strand.
CGAAAGTACGAACTTTCGATACATTTATGATGAAATAATACATTTTTAAACACAACCCATCCCATTTCGTAATTAAATGTAACTGATATTAAGGTTGTATGCCAGCAATCGCTACCAAGAGATAAGGCCGCCTTTTTGTACTCTTAGCTAGAGTTTTGTACGTATTTCCTGCATTGTTTGTAAAGCGTATTCCCTCTCTCTCTCCCAGTCTCTTTCACTTATGGTTTCTTTGTAGTATTGCCATGAAACACAAATAATTTACTTGGCGACATGTCTTTGCACTTAAAGTGGTAACTAGCCGCAGTAAAAACCGACCTGTCCTGACTCAAACAAACTAGATAATGCTACTTAAATTTCCCCTATCGGGAATCAAAGCCAGGACTTCTGCTGGCAAAGCAAGTACTCACACCACTGCACCACCGAGGCAGTCAAATTTCTGTTAATCTGATCAATCCAGGTACATTGCAGACTGATAATAGCTTATTCAAATGACTGTTTATTCTATCGCCTCTTATTTTTTCATTTATCTATCGCATGTTTATTTACAATCTGCTGAGAAATGGGGGTGTAGCAAAAAGCATTGGATAGAGCAGCCAAAGCTGTCTCACTTGCATTGTACAGGCACTTTCGTCACTCAAAATAGTGCCGAAATACGAAATTTCCATACAGGCATGATGAAAAATAATTTTACAAGTAATAAAGATAATGAGTTTTGAAAGTTCACTTCTTATTTAGTAATGGGGGGACTTTGCAGCGAGGCACGTCGCGGTTGCAAGCTAGTGTTAGTATAGATTCCTGATATGGCACCGTGTCAGAGACCTTAAATCGAATACCATATTCGCACGCGACTTGCACCGTTACTTCCGTCGTAAGCGGATGTAAATGGGAATGTGATCGGACCACTCGTTATTCGTTATACATATTGTGTAACGCAGATACCGTTGTTACATCATTTCGTTTCTTTAAAAAGGTTTAAGAATTGTTGTATGCTATTGTAAAACCTTTAATTTACTATAATATATACAATCTAATTCATTTATGAAAAGACAACTTCTTCAGCATCGTCGTGAAAGTCGATGAAACGAAATGGCGACAGTAACAAGCGTATATAATAAAACCATATACTAATGTCAAGTTTCACCAACCTAAGCTTTATATGTCCCATGAGTACATTTAGGGGCTAGTTAAGCGGATTGTTTGTAATGCTAAAAGGCTACCTAAGTATATTTAGGTTCCAGTCAAAAATATTGATCACATAGATGAGGGATCCCCTAAGTACATTTATGGACCATTTGAGGGGATTCATTCTTATCTCAGGTATCTCGTAAGTATATTTAGTTAAAGGTCAGTTAAAGGGATTGTTTCTATAAATAAGGGGTTCTCTAAGTATATTTAGGGCTAGTTTATTCCGTAGAATTCATTTTTTTATCATTATGACAGACACACGAGCTGGTGGGTCACCTGTTGGTAAGTGATCATCGCCGCCCATGAACATTTGCAGCACTAGGGGAGCTGCCGATTTGTTGTCGGCCCAGAAGATCGGAGTTCTATTACTTCTTAAACATTTGCATGTGGAAGTCTTGGGCAACACCGCTGCTGGAAGTTGGTTCCACATTTTGCAGGTACGCGGAAAAAAGATCGACTAAACCGGGTCGTTGACGAATGCCATTTATCCAATGTGTGTGGGTTGAATTTATTTCTACGACAAGATGGTTGGTCACATTGAGGTGGCAGTATTAACTTCACTGTTGAAAGTTGCCACCTCTATCCTTGGCTTGTTTTAGGGCTGTTGGAAACACGAGTCTCATTATCTTCTACACATAATCGGACCAACGGATAGGTGAGCGACTACTTAGTCTTTCTCCTTCTAGATAGATGATCTTTCTGTTATCGGGTGATATGACCCAAATAGTAAAGTAATCGTTAGTTGACAGCCTCGCCGTGATATTAAGTTATGGAAGGATTTCGGTCAGAGTGAGAAAGTTGTCCAAATGATGTTTAAATCAATTAAAAAAACATTTCAAACCGCAACAATCACAAATATTCAATTACTTAACAGTCGATTGTAGTTTTTGTGTTGCCAAAGCAATTGTGCATGCATTGGAGCAGAACACAAACGGCAATAACTTAATTTACATATTGGGCAAATGTATGATAATGAAATGTGTGAAGAAAATACTTTGAGGGCTTCGGCTATACTAGCAGAGGTCTCTGGTTCCATTTCAGCAAGCATCGGGCTGGTGGGAGAGTTAGATTGAGCCTAATTACAACACTACCAGCAAAGACGTGTCTTCGAGGAAATAAATTGCGTTCCAGATCGACGTAATGTAGAAACCATTGGTGAATTATCTCTCAGTCAGCTCGCTTATATCTGTATCAAAACTTACAATCAATGATGCACTTGTCAGCAATACTAAAAAATACCGCAAATTGTTTCGTCCTTGTGCCGCATGACAGTCGGCCGTGGAATGGTTGTAAACTGTAAGACGCACGGCAGAGCAGCCCATGCCAATATGGCAGCGCCCATGGCTCACATTAGATGTTTTATTTGAATGGTTTCATAAAAGCAAAACGTTTTTAACGTTATCCAATATACACCTTGGCAATTTTGTTATTATTGCCTGCGTTTTGGTTTCTTTGCTGATTTAGCAATAGATATTGCAAATAACGTAAAAACCGATCATTGTTATCTTATTTTTGTTAAAGATTTTATTAATACGTTCACTAATGGTTTGAAACCGAGAGTTGGTGTGGGTGCCGACCCTGAACTGTAGCTCGTGGGCAACTTATACAAATAGGTAATATTTAACAATATTTAGATACATATTTAAATGAGACACAGATAAATTGTATGAGGGAGGCAGTGACGTGACCTTCAAGGACGGGAATGTCATTTTAGCTATTTAAATGTACAGAAGTAAGCCATAGTCAGACTAAATAAGAATAATTTATGCATTTTCTAATTTGCCTCAGTCTGTACTAAAGGGAGGCCAGCCAGGATGTGCCGTTAAAAAAAACTTGTTCTTCGTCGCTTCACTCTTGTCAGAGTGGTCGTGGTTATCACATTCCCGCAGTCAGTACTTGGTTCACGACGCCGCGCCACCTCTGCCTATCTGCCGTTAATCGGGCGCATTCGTGCACGGGAGCACCTACCGCAGCCTTTATTTGGTCTGTCCATCTCATCGGGGATTTCCCTCGTGGTCTTGTGCCTTCTACCTTCACTTGAACGACAAGACGTTCTATGGGGTCATTTCCACGCCGACTAACATGCCCAAAAAAATTTAAGATCCGACTGCGGACTTCAGTGGATAGGCGCTCTTTAATGCCAAGCTCATTCAGGATAGAGGCGTTTGTTCGAAACTCAGTCCAAGAGATTCCGAGCATCTTCCCCCAACACCACATCTCCAGAGCGTCTATCTTGTAGCTTTCGGTCTGTCGCAGGATCCATGTTTCAGCGGCGTACAGGAATATGGGAAACACCAGCGATTTTACGAGCCGAACCTTGGTGACTTTTGGGATGTTAAAAAAATGCGTCCTACAATATAGTAAAAATCACACAGCGTGAAAGCCAGAAGAGGTAAATTGCCTCTTGAGAGGTTATATATTGTAATTTTAGAAGGTACAGGTTTATGAGGGAAATACATACATACATATATAGCATCACGCCTCATTCCCATAGGGGTAGGCAGAGACAACATCCTTCCACTTGCCACGACCCTTGCATATCTCCTTCGCTTCTCTCATTCTCATTAAACCTTTCATACAAGTTCGTCGGTTTAGAGTACTCTTGACCTGGCCGTTATTTAAAATGTCCTGGATTTGAACCAGGAACGTTCGCCTTGGCCTTCCCCATCCAACTTTCGCATTCACTCTTGACTCATAAATCCTTTTTGTCAGTCTCCTTTCATTCATTCTCTCTACATGCCCAAACCATCTAAGCATACCTTTCTCAATTTGAGTCACTACGTCTTCTTTTATACCACAACGTTCTCTTATCACACTATTTCTTACTCTGTCACTCAGTTTTAATCCACTCATGCTTCTCAACGCTCTCATCTCTACCGCATTTATTTTACTTTTGTGATTCTTCTGCCATACCCAACTTTCACTACCATACATAAGTGTTGGCACCAACACTCCAGCATGCACTGCCAGTCTAGCCCTTTGAGACACCATCTGGCTATTCATAAAAGCATGCAGAGCACCATTTACCATATTCCCTGCATTCACTCTCCTTTCGATATCACTTTCACATGTTCCATCTTTTGTAAATTTAGATCCCAAGTATACAAATTCTTTCACCTCTTCCACTTGTTCCCCATCTATCAAAATATTGCCATTCATCATAGATTCATCTCTTTCGAAAAGCATAACTTTCGTTTTGTTTACATTCTTTCATACTTTCATTCCTTTCCCTTTCAAAGCTTCATTCAAGAGGGCAATGTATTGTAATTTACTTCTAAAGATGCTGAATTAACAGACTTTTTAGGGTTTTATCTCGTATTTCAAAGAACCACGATGTAAATTAGATATCGCCTGTAGACATATGCAGGATTAGTTGAACTGTAAATGCATTGTCCATTGACAGGGCAGTAGTATTTTATGTTTTAGTGGGCTTTCCACGAGTCCAAATTCAGACGAATTAGAAATTGAAATATCCTCTATTTGTCCTGTCGAAAATCAAACATAAGTTCCAAAAGCAATTGCTTGCACCATTTCGCCATCGAGTCTATTAAAGTATTTTGTTATTCTGTTGCAATTAAACCGCATCATTCTAATCTACGTAATATTACGTATAGAATATTGTAATACACGGTTTTGTGTCAATCGAGCTTTGTATTGTTATGTGACACGATTTTGGGATTAGAAATTACATTACTAATGGTTTTTATAAGACCACAAATGCATGATGCTAATAGCTCTCAAAAAACATTGCTTATTTCTAGAAACATGGGATTTTCGTTCTGTAGAAAAACTTATTATTATAAATCGACGTCAATAGATGGCATTAGTAGAGTTTGATTCAACTGTATCTGTTAATCAATAGATGGAGTTACTAGAGGTGTTGGTAACATTAGTTTAATTATAGGATTTAATAAAACAAATCATATTTAATTAATTTTTACCGTAATTGGTATTAATTGGTAAAGCCTCGTTGCCAAACCTTGACCAAATAGCCAAATACGTGAGCACGTTTGTTAACACGTTACCAAACATGGGAGCAATTTAGTCGTGAACTACCTTCACATTTTGCAATCGCAGTTGTATTAACTATCATTTATTTATAATTATCTAAACAAAACACTCACCGACTATTATGGATGTATCGAATCAAGAAATTCTTTATTCAAGTAGGCTTCTAGGGCATTTATGAACCGTTAGATAGTTTTTCAATTGCAACCAGTAATTCCTGAGATTAGCGCGTTGAAACAAACATACCTTTCGCCATTATAACCTGATATATAAAATCTGGTTTCACGTCTTTTTTACCAAACTGCTCCGAAGCAGCTAGAACTGATATTTATTTGTACATTTGGTATGCGGCAAAGTATTTTTCTTTCTCCTAACCCCGTCCTACAATCAACTAGTATAGCTATAAAAGTTATTGTTCTTTACCTGCATATACCGAAAGTGATTTTGAGATTTTTCTTACTTTGAAATGCTTTTGCGAATACCGCAAGGAGTAATCCTCTATTCAGGAGTGTGGGATTAGCAGACTACACTAGAATGTTAACCCTGAAGAACCCTCTTTATGCGAATTCTGGAGGCCGGATGTTCGCTTACGCATTCAGCTCTGAAATTCCGGATAAATTCGACTTAAAAGGTTCAAGAAAGCGGGGGTAGGTGTGTTAAAACTGCACCTCCTGGTCACTCGTCTAAACACCAGCAGTGGGACCTTAATTAGCAACCCACTGAGAACGGATATTATTACGTAAAAATCGATTAGAAGTAAAAGCACAATCGATAAATAATGACAAAAATTTACGTCCAGACAGCAAATAAAACAAACTATTTCGTTAACACAACCGCATTGTTCTCGGTTACCCAATCGAAGAAGATGCTAGCAAATAACTTTTACTGTAACTTTGTTTTACAAGTTTCCACCTTACAACTTGGTGATAGGAACTGGTTTCGTGTGATATTTGTGTAATACACCGCGTAGCCTAGATTCTGTGCTAAAGGTTAGGCTTAAACAAATTCCAAAATTCTTTAATCAAGTAGGCCTTTTGAATATGAAATATTGTTTTTTCGCATACTATATCATTTTATATTTATTTTTGAGCTTAAAATAAGACCTTGGCTGATATAAATAAAAGAAAAAGTGTGTGTGTACTTATGTACACGCGTTAGAAGTTATACTTCTTAGGCGTAACAACAAAAATTCCTTTCAAACATTAACATGCATAAACTTTGTTTCGGAACTTTTAAATTGTAAGTTATTATCATTGGATTGCAAAACTTTTAGCGCGATTATTTAATGTCTTGTTGAAATACACGTTCGATCGCATAAAAAAATGCAAAATAATATATAACCGAGTCGGAATCTTCGAAATTTCAACCCTAAATCCACGGGGTACTTTTTGTTGCTCGTCAAATCAAATACATCCATCATTCGTTCACTCGATGCAAGCCAAAGGCCAAAGATTCCAAAATAATAAACGAAAACTAACTTTCATGGGATAAAAAGTTTTCTGATCCGTTTTGTGATCGAGTGTTCAACTTAATTTAAGTCGATCTGCGGTCCGAAATGTCGTCACCAAGGAAAGCCACGATCTCGGGTCACAATTGAAAGGCAGGATCGATTCATCGTGACGACCAGCTTGAGAAATAGTCACCTTACCTCCATTGAGATACAAAACCAACTTCGCGACTTCCATAGAGTATCTGTTCTCTCTATGCGCTCGAACAGTTCGGAGAAGGTTAAAAGAACGCGATATGGTACCACACAAGCCAGCTAACGGCCCCAAACTAACGCGAGCCCATCGAACTCATTCAAATTGGACTCAGCAGCATTGAAGCCGTGTACTCTTTTCTAATGAGTCTAAAATTGTGTTACATGGCAATGATGGAAGGAAGAAGGTCTACCGATGTAAGGGGGAGCGTTTTGCACAATGCTGCTTTGAAGAGAGGGTTGCTTATGGCGGTGGCTCATGGACTGTCTGGGGCGGTATATCCGCGAGCGGTAAAACTCAACTTGAGATTGTTACGGGACCACGGCTGCCAACATTAAATGCTGAAAGGTACATTCGTGAGTGCTTAGAACCTCACGTGATGCCATACGCGGACTATGTGGGCCCAAATTTCCTTTTTATGCATGATAATGCAAGAGCCCATACGGCCGGCATCGTCAGGGAATATCTTCGGGGTGTGAACATCACAGTTATGGACTGGCCAGCCAGAAGCCCAGACATGAACCCCATTGAGCACATGTGGGACGAGCTAAAAAGACTTGTTAGGGCTCGTCAGCCAGTTGCCCAGACGATGCAGGAGTTGAAAACTGCCATAGAAGAGGAATGGGAGATGATCCCCCAAAATTTCATAGAGCGGTTGATAAACTCTATGCCTAATCGTATGAGAGCTGGAGAGCTGTGGTAGAAGCCTCTGGAGGCAACACGCGTTATTAAATGAAACCTTTATTAAATTGAACATGTTTTTTATTCAATAATCAAGTGCCTTCATCGAGGCGCATACCCTTCATAAGGACTTGTTAGGCGTAGCTCCATGTCGTGTGGTATTCTGAATTCAAATTCAAATTAAAACATTACGATCGAAAAAGATGGTAAAAAGTACCAGGTTTAAAACTGCATCAATAGTTTTTTTCAATCTAGCAATAATATGTCGGTAGGGGCCATCGAAACCTAAACTCTAAGGTGGGCCAATAGATGTGTCCAGAAGAGTAATTAATGTATTTTATAAGTATGAAATATTAAAAAAAAACTAAAATGTTGACTATAGCTAACTTCACTTTCCTTAACGCGCCAAAAGAGTTATTACGACAAAAATAACAGAGTAAAATTGACTTAAACGTGTGTGTGCGAATGAGAATGCGCCCATGCGTGCGTGCGTACCTATGTGTATTTATATATATATATATATATATATATATATATATATATATATATATATATATATGTCGGAGTGCAATAGTCTTTGGAACGCTGACGCTATTTGTCAATCGGCGGAGTCAATCAGTGACGATCCGGCGCGCGTCTCTCGGTAGTTCTCGGGTGACGGCCCGCCGGTGCGGTCATCTTTTGAAACTGTCCTGTTCCTAGCTATTATTATTAATGAGTTTGTGAAAATTGATATCGGGAACATTACAATCTGAGTTAATTTATAAAGTGTTTGATTGCACCACCATTACCCATTAACGCCCACAGTATGGAAATTAAATTATGGATGTCACTAAAGATGATGTCAGCGGAGAACCCTATGCCCATGCTTTATGCTTCTCTCCTTCTCTCTTATTCTCCGACGTATATATATATTTGTTCTCAATATTATAATGTTCTTCAATTACTTTATTGAATTTAAAACATCAGCCTTTTGCTTGTCTCGATAATGCTTCAATTTATAATATGATTTTTCAATTCCGTTACGTTTAAAGCAGGTTTAGTATGTATTGCGTGTCATCATTGAAACGAGTTATTTGTATCGTGGTGCCTTATTTGTCTTTTAAATATTGTTATTAGGTATATTAGTAATTAAGGTGTTGACTTTTATGTCGTTTCTTCATAAACTTAAAATTATTATATAGATACTAACTATAGATCAAATGTTTTGGGATTGACATAAATCTATTTAATGTTAGGAAGTAAAAGTATAATAGGTTAACAAAGAAAATCACAATTTTATTCGAAGTTTCACTTCTTTAGGCGCATGAGGGTAAATTTTTATAAATGCAACGCGTACTTAGCGTCACGAAGCTGCTTTTTTTTATGCTAATTAAAGGTTAGGTAGTTTTCATATTTACAAATAAAATATGGCATTTTTATGATTACTATATTTCATAAAATATAATGTAAAAATGTTTCAGAAATTCTCTTTTCTAAATTTACATTCAAAAACGAAATTTTACTAATAATTACTAATATTGGACAAAAAACACGTGGCATTTTTATTCACAATTCGTCATTTGGCATTTCAATAAATTATTTGTATTAATTTTCGACATTTTTAATATTTTAATGCCAATTAAATTTGTTAAAACTGCCTCATTGGTCTAGTGGTTAGCATGTTCGACTACAGGCATGAGGTCCTGGGTTCGAGTCCCGGGTCGGGCCAATTCAAAATCGATATTGAGTTTTCTATTAAGATTTTCTCAATATTTGCCCGAAGTTGGGAAGTTGGCGGTGTGATCCACCCCCGTGCCTCGGAGAGCACGTTAAGCCGTCGGTCCTGCGCCTGATCTCTCTCCGGTCGTGTCGGATTCCCGTCACATCGGACTATGAGAGTGAAGGAATAGAGAGTGCACTTGTGTACTATGCCTGCCAATCCGCAGTGGAGCAGCGTGGTGGGTCTATGCTCTAAAAACCCTCTCTCATATGAGTGAGGAGGCCTGTGCCCAGCAGTGGGACGTTAATGGGCTGCTACTTACTAAATTTGTTAAATTCCTAACATATCTTCCATTTTGCCTTCCTCCCAGTCTCACAAATCTTAGGTTTCAGATTTGTATAAATATAAACAAGACTTAAAACTTTGTTTGCAAAAGAAGTTTCACTTCTCACATATTTTCTACGCACGCACGTTTTTAAAAGTAAAGAACAGGATTCTAAATAGGGGTGTGCGAATAATCGAACTTATGAATTATTCGTTCTGAATCGAATATTGATATTCGATTTGAAATTAACAATTAGTATACATTCTATATAGACCATGAAATATAATTACACAAATGAGTAATTAGTATGAAAATTTTTGTTCAAAAAATTACTAAGTTGATTTATTTTTCAGGGATAAATAATTAAGAATCTGAAGAAATATATAGAGAATTTGAAATGATTGTATTTGTAACCATTTTCTATAATTTTTTCAAACGGAAATGTATTGAAAAGATATCTTGCCAGTATTATCTATGTTATTGACAGAGATGAACGCATATTGGAATTAAGCAATTGTTTTCTCTGGGTAATTGCTTTTTAATCTAATTACATTATTCGTGAGTAGAATATTTTGATACACGATGTCATGGAATTCAAATTGAAATTAAAAGAAAATCCAGTGATATTTTGATAATTCGCGAATTGTTCGTATTAATCGCGAGTTTCGAATAATTCGAATGTTCGATTCGATCCGAATTTCGAATGATATTCGCACATCCCTTGTTCTAAATTTTGAATGGTTGTAGGGGTGTGCGGATATTTCGACCTTATATATTATTTGTTCCGAATCGATTCAAAACTTGAATTTCGAATAATTCGATTTTTTCCCAAATTATTCGTAAACTGTTAAATTATTCGTGAATTTTTGAGTATTTTCAATTCAGGATTTCTTATGTTCAATATTTACACAAATAGAAGAATTGTTATAGTTTTTTTAATTTTATTTTAAAGAGAGCGAAGTAACAGAAATTATATGGTAGCAAATACAGTATTCTAGAAAATACAACATTTAAAAATTTGCTACAAATTTTTGTTGAAAAATAATAAATACGATTGTGAATCGGGCGACAATGGAGTTCGTTTATCAGATACAATATCACTAGCAGTGGAAAATATTTTTTTCAATTTCAGCCAAAGTACAAGAAGGTATTCGTAAATATTTTTTTATACGAAAAGTGTATGTTCGATACCCGCTTTAAATGATTGAAATAGAAGCAAATGAAAATCCAGAGATATTTCATTAACTAATTGACTTTTTCGAAATATTCCTGGAATGTGGATTATTTTAATTATTCGATTCGAACGATATTTGCACACCCCTATTGGTTTGATATCATTTTGAGTAGTACATTGACGTTATGCCTTTACTTCACGATGTAAAAGCCTACTTGTATAAAAAACAATGATTTGGTTCAAGTATATAAAATATTAAGCTATTTTGATTGATAATATACGTTAGAAAGTAATTTCCTAATATAATTACCAATTGATTTGTGATACAAATCAGCATTGTAAAAAGCTTTCCTATTTAAAGGGTGTGTATTACAATATTTATACTTTCACCGAATATTATTACTTCCTTTATTCAATTTGTCAAGTTTTCTCTTTATCAGAGGAAGTTGAATGCATTCAAACAATTCTAATGCCCAATTAAGAGTAAGTCATAATATTATGAAAGCGAAAGCAAGTTTGTTGTTCACGCTTTCGCACATAAACTGCTGAGTCGATTATGAAGAGACTTGGTCTAAGGATAGACAGAACCGTTGAAACCGGTTATAGGATATTGTTTCTCGCTTTGTAATCTAATTTATTTAATTTTATTCTTTATTGGTAATCAAACAGCGTACAATTTGGACATTTTTTTACATTACATTTAACGCTAAAAATAAGGCCATGACAGATTACGTCTATTTACATAAAATAAAAATTAACAGAGTAGAGTCAACTTAAATAATAAGGCAAACAACTTTGTGTGTGTGTGTGTATGTTATACGGGGCCGTCGCTTCAAATTTTGCGGACTATAACCGGTCGTTAGTTTATTCGCTGGAAATGGCATGTAAGCATTCCGACGTTTTACCTTCGATCAGGAGTGTAGGATTCACTGCAGGACAGAAAATACCCTAAGACCCAGCGGGAACCTCTCCATCCTGAACTGTGGCGTCAGAGGTTCGCTAGGAAACATTATTTTTTGAGACCCCGAACTGTCCGGACCATTCAAAAGGACAAGAGCGGCTCTCCTAAGCCCCGGTCTCTTTCTTCAGATAGAGGTGGTCTTTGCTACGGGATCCCTCTCCCTCTCTAATGCCTCCTTCTGTGAGACGACGTTGTGAGAGAAGGAAGAGACAGAGATATCACAATGTGGCTAATATTCAACAGATTTGGGTATTATAACGTGTTATCAATCGATAGTTGCCGATCATTGATGGCGGAACGGGACGAGGTCATCGTCACCTTCTGCTTGAGCCGAGCGTGCGAGCGACAGCGTGTAACAAGCGATAGAGATGCGCTATCGTTTTAATTCTCCTGGTTATTACAACAACTGTTTTTCATCAGAGATTACTTATGACGTCCGTAAAGCGATTTTACAAACAACCAATTCTTTTAAATAGTGCAATGCAAAGAGCAGTACAGTAATAAATAATTTATCTTTGAAACAATGACACATTATATTACAAAATTAGATTTAGTAGATAACCCTTTGTACGTACGGGCCGTCTATATAAATAAATCTCTAGTTTAGATGTTTGACGCCAAAAGACTTCAAAATTAATTAATCGATTTTGATCGATTAATAAACCAAGAGATTCTTATGTGTTAAATTCAACAAAATTTCAATATTTGGCAACATCCAAGTGATTTAAAGTCCCACGTTGAAGTGTACCCAGACAAAGCTGCGCGAGTCTATTTAAACAATATTTGATATAAATGAGTTAAAATTTAAATACCCCCGGAAATAAGAGATCACGAATTAATTAACGTCATAAATTAATTAAGATATTTTTGATACCGTCGTAACGACACACGTCACTGTCCGCGAGCAGTCATTCATCAAAGTTTCGTCGTCCGATGTTGGTCCAAATAAACTTTCCAACTGCTGCAAATTAGATATCAGAGGTTTAGAAAGTACATTGAAAACACTTTATGTAAGACGCTGAGTCGGCTCACTTCAGATGTGCGATGTAAGTGTGAATTGTGATACAATCTATCTTAGTGTACACGACACCAGTATGAAAATAACATGGCCAATACGATCAGATGGTTATTAACTTTTATCTGAAACAAACAGTTACATTAAGTTATTACACTCTAACTTAACACTGCAGTGCCAATACCATAACAAACCAGTCAAGCTTCCATAAATAACTTATGAAAGGCACTAATATATTTTTAGTACACAAACACACAGATAACACGCACACACACACATATATATTGAATCATAACAGTTCATACATTTTTCATTTTAATATATTTAAGTAATTATTTTGAACTTGTTATAATCCGGTGTACAGCATAAGTATTTTTTTCTTAAACGACGCCTTCTTAAAGAAGAAAATACTTATGATATCAATCAGTTTTCTTTTGTAGTTAGTTTTTGTTTATGTTATTGGTGATTGTAAACATGGTAGAGTAATAATTAACCAAGGTCGAAAGCCTACCGTCATTATATTATTGTCAGGATATAATCTTGGACGATATCACGGAGAAAGTACATTGCGAGTTATACCAGAGTTTTACCGCCTAAAACCTGAGGGTACTCCAAAATTTTTTCTTGACGAGGCCATGGGATCGTTAATGGGTGGCACGCTGCCACCGCCCCATTAGTAACGTGCCCCGTAAATCCAAACAGGTCCAGCTCGATGTCGTGGCACTGACCCATAGCTGCGTAGGTGTCGTGCCCAGAGACCTTGGCACTTCACCAGCCTCCTACCTCTCTACCAGACAGCAGGCCCTGTACCTGCTGCCCTGAGGTTATTCTACAATGGAAGGTAGCGGATATAATCCGCTCATCTGCTCCCAATCATTCTGCATCTGATGGCGGGAGCGACCACGTCCTCCTCCCTCAATCGCTCCGCAGCCTTCTGCGACATCACCTTCTTACTACTCATCATACTATTTGGCAACAGGCAGTAAATATCCACTCCAAAGGTCGTAGTTAATGCAGCACGTATCAGAACCCATTGCAGACATGTAACGGACAAGTCCTGTGTCATGTCGACGATATCGCTACAATCGTTGCACTCCTCGGCCGCTTCCCTACCGACCACCTTGCACAGGTACTTACCAAAGTAGCCGTGGCCTGATAACACCTCTGCAAAGTGAAAAATAACAATTCCAATGCCTCTAGAGCTTCAGTGCTTCAGGATAGGCCGGATCGCTGACATTGTCTCTAGACCCACACTTGGAGCGCCAAGTGACTCCAGCCATTTGACAGTGAGGCTTGCCTGTGCTATCCCGTGGCACCGCCAGATTTAGGCAGGTTGGGGAAGCCTTTCATTGCTCACTCCACTTCCAGGCTCATACAAATAACAACATCATACAAACAAATGTTGTCTATTAAGGAACTAATGCAAAACCTCAGCGCCATTTTCATTTTGATGCGCTTTAAATACATCAATCAATTGCTGTTCATTAGTCTCGCTAAAACTCTAGAGCAGCTGGACTTATTTGTAGAAGTCTAGGAAGCGTTGCTTGGAATGCTTGAACATGCTTGGAATATAGTAAAAACAACAATAATTATTGCACAAATTAAATTACTAAAAACAAAATGGCGTCGCCTGTGAGTGACGGGAGCTCTGTTGTTGATAATTTTTCCGTATAATATTATTTAAATGATGTGTTCTCACGATATTAAGGCAGTCTGCCAGAAAAACAACCAACGTGGTTCATAATAATTTGTTAATAGCCGTTTAAATCTGCGTTAACGTGGAATTTACGCAAAGTGCTTAAGTAGAGCGGGCTCAAGCAGCGGATCATTATGTAAAGAGCGGTGTCATTACTTAGTAATGATCATTATTTAATTATGTCAAATGTTATATTCGAATTATAAAAAAAATAGAATTTACACAAATACCAAAATAATGTTATTTTGAAGTGAAATAATAACTATTATTATCCCCCTCATAGGAGAGTGGGTTTGTAAACCATAAATCATCTCCGGATCCGAATCACTTACGGATCCGAAACGTGGTCGCTGACTATGGGCCTCATACGAAAGCTCAGAGTCACTTAGCGTGCGGTGGAGAGGGCTATACTCGGAGTTTCTTCGTGCGGTCAAATCAGAAATGAGGAGATCCGTAGCAGAACCAAAGTCTCTGAGATAGCCCTACGAATCGTGAACCTGAAGTGGCAATGGGCGGGGCACATAGTCCGACGTACCGATGGACGTTGGGGCCCAAAGGTGCTGAGGTGGCGACCCCGCACCGGGCGGCGTAGTAGAGGGAGACTCCCCACAAGGTGGGTGGACGATATAATGAGGGTCGCTGTTAGCCGCTGGAGCCAGGCGGCACAAGATCGGGCACAGTAGGCATCATTTCGTGAGACCTATGTCCAGCAGTAGATGTCCATTTATGTTGAGCGACGACGACGAAACCACCCCACCACTAATCTATCACGCCTTTTAAATATGGAGTAACATTTTTAATTGACTTTGTTTTATTCAAACAGCGTCAGTTACTGATTCCAAACAATATGTACGAATAGCAGCGTGCATTACCTAGTCGCATATGTTATATAACACGTCTAATCATTTATGTACGTGAATTGAGAGTGAAACTTCAATTAACAGCACTTTTACCCACATGCTGCGGTCTCGCCCAGAGATCGCCTTTCACAGAACTTATTCACCTATACGGAGGCTCTATGTTAGCTAACGAGTTATATCAACTATCTGCGTACACTATGTTTTTTCACTGCGTATACATATTAGAAAACTTGTTGTACGTACACAAAAACATTGACTCTTTTAATAAAAAGAGAGAATGTGTATTATATAACTTACGAAACAAAAACAAACTTGTTGTAAATTCTAGTAGGCTGCATAAAATTAACAACTCATTTAAGGGTAACTGTATACGTTTCTATAATAAACTCCCACAAGACGTTTTAGAAATGTCAATTAATAAATTCAAAGTCTTTGTTAACAGAAAGTTACTTAGACGATGGAAACGCCTGGGAGTGAACGAATTGCTCTAATTTTAATTGAAATATAGTAACCTAATATGATATTGTAATGATGATGGTACCAAAAAAAAAAAAAATACCCAACTGAGTTTATTGTGAGTTCTTCTCGGATCAGGGCGCGAAGGAACCCTCGTAACTTTAGATTTTAAGCCGTTCTTGAGTACCATCATCAGACGTATATTAGAATCAGAATGTGGAAAAAATAAATAATTTGACGATTTAAAAGTGCTTAATACGCCTACTAGGTTAAAAATATTTTGATTTCATTTGATTTGAAAAACCTCAACTACGGTATAAGATAAATTAAGATCTATTTAGAAGACAGAGTTACTCTATTTCCAAGAACTGACCTTACTTCAATTTTGAACACTTGGAGGTCAGAAATAATTCATATGAATGATTAAATAGATAGAACGTAATTTTTACGTCTTTGCATATAGGTTGCTAACTTGTCAAAGACAAAGCTCACCCCCCACCCCCCACATTAATTAGAAAACGCAATTTCCTAAATGTCTTGTCGGAAATTGAACCTAGGCCTTCTGCTAGTAAGGCTGCTACTAACAATGGAGACACTTGACGATTCAAAAGAACATATTAAGCCTAATTGAATATGGAATATTTCGTTGAATGTTTCAAAGGCCCGTACGTACAAGTATAAAATGCAAATTTAGTGAGACGGTTTTTGAAAGACCGAGAAGAAATTACTTATTCCTGCATTACCTCTTTTTATCATGATCATCAAGTGCCTTCTTCAAAATGAAGTTTGGCGGTCAGTTCGTGGAAAAATCTTCTCTCTTGATCAATCCTTTTTAACTGTCTACCAGGTTACGGACATCCTGCCCCTACGATCAACCTGGGATACTCAAATTGGGATCTTCTTTAAAGATGGCCGAAAAAAGCCACCTTTCCTCTCACGATATTATTAATTTTAAGCAACACGTTTTAATAGCTATATGATTAAAAATATCATGACATTGGTCGAAAAAATGTGATGAAACTTTTTTAGGCGCATATGTGTATAATTTTTATGGATGACACTTTTTATGCTAATTCGTGAATATAAACAAGACTTAAAAATTAGTTTTCCAAAGAAGTTTCACTTCTGATATGTGTACTTTGTATGCACGCATTTTTAATCTCGAGACAGACTGAGCCACTGCCAGGTATTGTCCGATTTATAAAGAACTTCTTAGATTTGTATATGCATATTTATTTTTTAAATAAAATCATCGAAGTATCATATCACACCTAGAACATGTCTATGAATATTTAAATAAAATATTTCAATGGTCAGTTTTCGTAATGGTTATCGCCAAAATTTGGCAATCTGTCAATAATGTTAGGTAATACAAGGTTTCGTTTCTGTCGTTTATGAGTAACTTGTCGTTTTACTATAATAACCACGTTGTTTGATGATCAATTATACTCATATTACAAATTTTCTCTTGAAAGTAGAAAACCATCACGTTTATTGCCACATCTTTCATACTAAAGCTTCATGATAAACATAATCAAAAGCTTTCGACAAATCGCAGATGCATCAAACGTGAAAATAAGTCGGTGTTACCTTTTATTTTCGGACATTGTTAATGAACCAATTAAATACGTATTAGATATTTACTATATTCACTGTTTAAATATCCAGGTGTTCGACTTTATTACGTAAGGGCTTATTTTTCTTAATATACCAAAAATTATGGAACAAATTTCAGAAATCTCCACTTAGATTCGACCAAGGCATTTAAGTGACAAGATCACTAATATTTTTACAAGTCGAGGTCATCGTCTCTCTGGTGTGGCTTAACGAATCGTTTTGAAACGCGAAGCTTCATAGTTTTCTGTGAAATATTTGCTATAGTCTATTTGACAGGTGGGACCAGTCCACTTATTTGAAAATATCTGTTTAGGCATTTCCTTTCGGACACTGCTGAATAACATACATATATACAAAGGCATGTATGGAATACTAAGTAATCTTATTGTTAGTTAATATATTATTCAAGATTGACCGTCAAATTTACAAGTGCGTTAAAAATATGTCTAATATGTATTGATTTGTACACAAAAAACTAAAATAATTTGGGATACCTTACCTCTTTAAAACAATAAGAAGTGAACGATTTGCGCTTGTATTTGCACTTGTAAAAATAAAGGTAATTCAGAAAAGTACAGAGGCCACTGTCTAGTTATAATGGCGCTGCCATACTGCTGTTTAATAATGTTTATAAACATTTCTATCAGAGTAAGAGCATTCGAAACATTTAACAGTTTCTTACATAATTTAACATTTGAAAATGTTTGCAAACACACAAGTGTGGCAGCACTATATGATTGCCAATTAATTAATGTACTGTACCTTAAGGCGTTTGTCTATCTACAAGGATATCTATATGTATATTTGTTTTGCTAGTGGTTTCCCTAGCTACCGTATACTAAGTTAATGTTAGATAATATATTCCTCAAGATTGACCTTCAGACTCCGCTATGCGTTGATAAAGTAGTGTTAAATTTTTCGTCAACTGTTTGTTTCTTTAGTGACTATAGTACTGCACTATTTTTTCTAGTACGGTAGCCTAAAAAAGCCTACTAAACATCGGTCTGCTTGCATATTTCGATGAATTTTTAACGATTTAAATCTGCCCTACAAGACATGAATAAACCTGCAAATCGTTCAGAATAATTTCTTGAATTAGGTTTAACAAACCTTTTGGAACCTAGCCAAGTTTATTTTAAGGTGTTAATTTTGTTTTTCTGGTACGAATTATATATACCCTAAGCTTAAACGTGACAAATATAATATTTAAGATTAACCTTAATGCTGTGATTTTTTTAATATATTCACTACGCACGATTGTATTCACTTCGGCTACTTTCAATGCACAATATGACGAAGTTCCATTGGACCATTTACTTTCCTAAATTTCGACTAAATCATATAAAAGGTCATGTTTCCATATTCTAATACTTTGATTAATATAAGCATTTATTATGGTCTCAATTTTTACATATTCGTCCTTTAGTTCTTTGCTGATTGAATTGAATTGAATGCAAAACCATCAAATGATCGCATGGTATTATAAAATTAGATATAAATCCAAATTTGTGCTCTGAGATTGATATTTAATGAAATAATTAACGTAATATTGCACAGTGATGCAGAAAATGCAACACCAATGTTATGTAAGAACAGGTTTGCAGGAACGAAACTGGGTCGTGGAGCTTTCCATACAACTCGTGCGTTTTAATGTTTATCCAATTTTTGATACCGGTCTAAGTGATTTTGTCTAACACGTTTAAAGTAATATATCCGGGTTTCTTGTGGCTTACGTAAAATTACATTATACACCAATAAATCTGAGAGCTTAAAATTTTCTACATTTTAAAGAATTTATGGTATAAATCTACCTGGAGTTCCTAATCTTTACAAAGGAAATATATAATGTAAAAAAACATATTAATGACTACAAATATTATCGTTAATTATATAGTATACAGTAGAATAAGCTAAATAAAGTAAAATAAAGAGAAAAAGATACAAATAGTAAACATAATAGAAAGGAAAAACTAAATTAAATATAACATAGAATGCAAATGTTTAAGTTATAATCCGTAGAGTTAACAGTTGGACCGAAAAAGAAAAGTAAAAGCTCTGAACCTAAGAACAGGATCTTTGCCAGAATATGAACGAAGAATATCTTGATCGTTTAGATGATTGTTTAATAGAGTCAAGAAGTCTATATAACTCTACACGTTAGGAAATGGTAACAATCTGCCTTAAGCTCAGATCCAACCTCATAGGAGCTTACTGCAGCCACGACTTTGGTGGAGTATTTGTGCTTGGTCTCATATTTTATTCAGAATATCTTCACTGATCATCTATCCAAGTATCAGGTATAAGAGTAAAACTCTTCGAGAATAAGAAAGCCGATTTTGCCGACAACAGTCATTGCACTAATAAAAATGCATGTGTCATGGCACCTCTTGAAGGGAAAGTGCAGGGAGTGCCTGTAAGACTGGATTCCTCCAGTGTAGAAGCAAGCAAATGTTATGCAATTTTTTTATGGAAATGCCGATGCAAGAGATTTTGTTAATTTTTTTGTTATTTTAACTGAAAATATAAAATTTCGTTGTTATAACATGAAATTAATAGATGAACATGAGCTAAGAAAGAGTTTTTGAAAAATCACGTATAGAAAGCACAATTGACAACATATTAGAGGTGAGCTTAGTGTGAAAATTTTCATAGCAACGTCGAATCTAAATACAGAGAGGTTTAGTGGGTTGGTACAAGATCCATCTTTAAAGAAACTTAGAAGTTATCTAGAAAATGACGGACCAAAAACCAAGTAAAAAACTCTAATTAAAACTAAAGGGCTTTTTACATTTGGGAGCAATGAAGTGCATTATTTAGACATGATATTTAAGAACCTATTGCAACGGGCAAAAGGCAATAAGCCTTAGAGAGCGACATGCTCGCAAGCATTTTAAGTTAAAATTCAAATTGCGGATATAATCTAGTAATTATACGGAAAATTACTTAAGTATTTAATGTAACTAGTAAAAAATAATGATAGCATAAAAATTGTCTCGCAATCTATTGTGCATGACAAATGACAGAATAAAGCCGGGGATGATTTTCGTAGGCACAACGCGTGACAACTAAATTGCTTGCGGCTGTCCTTGGCCTTTGAAGGCTGTATCAAAACCAGTAAAAATGAAGCTAATGTTTAACCGGAATCTCCACATTTCGACGCTATAACGGAAATTTAGTTAATTAACGAGTAGACTTTATAAAGACACCTATTATAGTCCTACTAGAAGCACATGGGTACAAATACACATGAATATTTAAGTAACCACTATCATTTTTAATAGTACAAGATTGAAAAATATTAAATAGCCGTAACCTCTTATAATTACAAACCTAAATAAACTTGACTTGCTGAGAATCGAAGAGCTGAAGAGAATTGCTGATAAAATGCCTGAAGCAGCTAAAAGTACTATTTAAAGAAAGAAAGAAGACTATAAAGAGCCGTATTTTAACATTTATAATAAAAAAATGTATATATAATTATTAATTTATTATATCAATTGTTTCATTGCGATTGAAATAATATTTAATTTATTTAGTAAGATACATCAATAGCACATATATTATAAATTTATAAATATGAAATAACACACTTTTCTGTTTTGTTATAAAAATATAAAGGGCATTTTTATAAAAAAAAATACATATTACAAATGAAATTTTACCCAGTAATTTAACAATTGGTGTAATATTTACATATATTGTAACATTGAAAACGAAGCTTTACTAGATACTATAAAAGAAATAGATAAAAACGATAATTTATAAGACTTTTAAACTAGTGCAATCGTGCGTGATTAAATAGCCTTGATTATAAATGATTTTGATGATTTATAATAACTGTCCTTGGCCTTGGTGGGAAGACAAGGGCAAGATCATCACAATCCGTAACAGCTATAATAACAATTATTAAAGTTCCGATTTCATTTGATAACATTGATCTATGCATACAAAAAATAATCATAAACAACCCAATAACAAACAAAAACATAATTGTACTTGTTAATTTAATGTCAAAATATTTTGAAGTAAATGCACATGAACCTCTATACGATCCTTGAATAGAAAACTTCGTCGATCTGAGAGTCACAAGTACTAACTCTAAGCAAATACACTAACGGACAATAACTAGTTATTTCATAATATTCATAAAAGTAGATATTCCTCATCTCAATCAAACAAATGACTTAATCTGATTTTAAAGATTCCTTAAGTTTTATACATAAAGCTTAATACGTTTATAACGATATAAGAATATACAGTAATAACGCACGAGATATATGAAGGCTTAAAATGTATAAATGTCATAAGCCGGTTCATAATGTATTCTTAGAAGATTCCAGCAATACAATTCATTGGGTATTATTGAGTATTAGAGGTTACGTAAGAAGAAAGCTGTAACATGGCGTACTGGTTTGTGAATGCTTATTGAAGCATATAAATCTATTGTTATTATATGTCGCATAAAGAAATCAATGAACGAAATCTCATCTATTATTATTTACTTCGTCTTTCTAATAATCGATTTTATCTTTGAACTAAAGATATTGTTTATTTTGATGTTCGCAAAACGAGACTTTTCACGTCAACAGAATAAGTTGTTTTAAAAAAAAATCGATAAATTTAATTATCTAATAGTTTTTCTAATTTGTCTAGATTTATTGGCGTGAGGCTTCAGCTATGACCTATTGACCCTATAAACAAAAGTGTGCCTCCAAAATTCAATAAGCGATGACTTGAGTAAGTTATTAATAGTAACTCCGTTGTGAAATATGCGGTAGTGTGCTATGTACAGGTTTTCTTTACTCAAATCTTTTTTTAAACAGCCAAGAAGGAAAATCAGCAAAATGCTGCTGAACTACGATATATCTTTTATTTATCTTTTATTATCATATAGTCATTATTATATATTAAGAATAAAAAAGGACCAAGTATCGTTCCTTGCGTGACACCCATTTTTAACAGACAATATTTTATTTATCCTACAAATTTTAATGTGATCTTTAAACTAGCTGTCTTTTAATAAAGGTTTTGTTTTTGTTAAATACCATGTATATGACGTTTTCTAGGAGTTCACTATTGAAACGTTTAGTTACAAAATAGAAAAGGTACTTACCAAGACTCAAATGGTCAAGTAATGAGTGTACTCCAACGGGAAAACACTCTGGTGCACTTAGCCACTTAGTTTCCACAAAGTTTTTTAACCACTTTACAAGAGTTTCACAGCCTTAATAAGGTTTTAAACAGCACATTCTATAAAGGATTAACAATTACTCGATTTGTTCGTTTAACAGTTAATCGATTAAATAACAATTAATCGATTATATTATATAAATCGATTGTTCGCAAAGTTTGTTAACATCACTAGACACGTACACAGTCACGGATCTCTCCTAATCTGAAAAGAAAGAGAGTTAATGTATTACAGGAGAAATGATGCACAATTAAAATTTATTATTAACTAAAATATTTGTGTTAAATAAGGCCTGGTTTTCTGTAAAACCAAGGCTGACGAAATTGGGCGAGAATCTCGAGTTATAGTTTAATTTCCTGGCAGGTCCAATTTACAAAACCACATTTTTTAATTTGTCGAATTCTGGATTAATGAGAGACTTTAACTATGACTAGTTGCAATCCTACTAGCAAAGAAGTGCTGTCAAAAAAATGCACTGGGGATGTAGATACTACAAGGGTTAGTAAATAACCTTTTACCAGATTTAGTTTCCACCTTAGAATTAACAGCATCATCATAATCTGACTTATTGCGTATAACTCTTCTTACTCATAGAAAAAGTAGCTAAATACCACAATGCTTATTCATTGAAAAGCCCATGAAAAAGCTTAATAAACAGGTATAACGATGAATTTGCCAATTGACCACATTTTACGATGTAATATAAGAAAAAGTGGCGTCTGTTCGAGATTCTATCATGCAACTCTTGACGAACCCATGTCCAAGAACTAGATCCGATCCGATTTGTTCCGATATAGGACAGAGGATAGTTTTTATTTTAAACGTACAAGTTATATTGTCAATTAAGTAATATAAGCATATAATAGATGATGAATTTAAGTGTAGGCAGACGAAGTTGGTCGGTTCAGCTAGTATTATATAAGATCATGATAATAAAGCCGTTTTTTACCATTTTCCGGAAAACTATAAAACTTTTAGATTTTATATTTATACAACCTTGATAAAACAATCGTTTACTTGTAGCGATTACATCGCTGAAGTATTAAATTCCTCTTTTTATAGTCTATTGATCACAATGAAGGATATTTCTTATGAAATATAAGCGAGGCTATGTGTTTAGTTAGTAAAACGCCCGTGACGTGACCTTAGCGATATGAAGTAGTCGTGACCAACTACTTGTCTGTGTCGTGTCGTCGCCACGGCTTAAAAATATCGATATATATAGAATTTTGAAAGAGTATCGATATATCTATGTCCTTTTGTAGGTTATAAAACACGGTCCAAGGCCGCATTTGTGTTACTCCAACAGTGAATGTGGATCTTGAGGAAGTTTTTGTGTAAATTGGTTGGAATATAAACTAAACTAAACTACAGGCGTCTGGGAGCTTTCATTGAAAACGCTGCCTAACCCCTTAGAGATATTACAAATCAAAATACTCCTCTTTCATAGATCAACAAAATATTTAAGGATAACTCACAATATCGAGTGATAGAGAAAATGATAGATATATCGAGTAATACTTTTAGTTACTAATCAATTGAAATAGCTTCTAAGTATTACATCGTCGCTTCAACCGATGGACGTCCACTGCTGGACATAGGTCTCACGAAATGATGCCCACAAGGCCCGATCTTGCGCCGCCTGGCTCCAGCGGCTACCGGCGACCCTCCTTATATCGTCGGTCCACCTTGTGGGGGGTCTTCCTACACTGCGTCGTCCGGTGCGGGGTCGCCATTCCAACACCTTCCGGCCCCAACGTCCATGGGTTCGTCGGACTATGTGCCCCGCCCATTGCCACTTCAGGTTCGCGATTCGTAGTGCTATGTCTGTGACTGTGCTTCTGTTACGGATCTCCTCATTTCTGATTTGATCGCGTAGAGAAACTCCGAGCATAGCCCTCTCCATCGCACGCTGAGTGACTCTGAGCTTCCGCATGAGGCCCATAGTCAGCGACCACGTCTCAGAACCGTAGGTCATCACTGGCAACACGCACTGTTCGAAGACTTTGGTCTTCAGGCACTGAGGGATATTGGACGAAAAAGTCTTCCGGAACTTCCCGAACGCTGCCCAACCGAGTTGGATTCGGCGGTTGACCTCTTTCTCGAAATTGGACCTACCTAGCTGGACTATGTGTCCCAGGTATGTATACTCGTCAACAATTTCGAGTGTAGAGTTCTCAACGATGACTGGGTGGAGCGGAACATGGATATTGGACATAACTTTCGTCTTATCCATGTTCATTTTTAGGCCCACCTGTCGAGAAGCTCTGCTGAGGTCATCGAGCATTGCATTGAGATCTTCCAGAGTCTCTGCCATAATGACCACGTCGTCGGCAAACCGTAGATGAGTGATGTACTCGCCGTTGATGTTGATGCCCAGTCCGTTCCACTCCATAAGCTTAAACAGGTCCTCCAACGCCGCAGTAAAGAGCTTCGGGGAGATAACATCTCCCTGTCGCACTCCACGCTGCAGTTGGATAGACGCTGTGCTTTGGTCCTGTATACGGACTGACATGGTGGCGTTTTCGTACAAACACTTCAACACGTGTATGTACCGGTGGTCAATTCGGCATCTCTGCAAAGATCTCAACACGGCCCATGTTTCCACCGAATCGAAGGCTTTCTCATAGTCCACGAACGCCAAGCAAAGTGGCCGATTATACTCCTCGGTCTTCTGTATAATCTGCCGCAGCGTAAAGATGTGGTCTATGGTACTAAAGCCTTTTCGGAATCCGGCTTGTTCGGGAGGCTGGAAGTCGTCAAACTTGCGAGCGAGACGATTCGTGATGACCCTCGAGAACAGTTTATAGACATGACTTAGCAGCGCAATAGGTCTATAGTTCTTCAATAAGGTGTTGTCACCTTTCTTGAAGAACAGAACTACCACGCTCCTATGCCATGCCTTGGGCACCGTGCCTTCCAGGATGACGGAATTGAACATTCGCTGAAGGACTTTAAGAATGGGTTTTCCACCCGCCTTCAGGAGTTCCGCTGTGATTCCGTCATCACCCGGTGCCTTGCCGTTCTTCATCTGTTTGAGAGCCATACTAATCTCGTACAAGCTGACGTCCGGGATATCTTCGGTATAATGCCGGGTCAGTTTGGCACGGGGATCTTTAGCCAAACTATCAATAGGCTTGCAAGTCGATGTGTACAACTGTCCATAGAAGCTCTCAACCTCCCTCCGAATCTCAGGTCCAGATGCAATGAGTTCGCCGTTATGGGTCTTCAGCCGCGTCAACTGGCTCTGACCGATAGACAAATCTTTTGCGAACACTTTAGTGCCTTTGTTGCGTTCGATGGTATCTCGTATACGCTCGGCATTAAAGTGTCGCACATCACGCTTTTGCGATTTAGAGATCTGTCTATTGATCTGCCGATATGCGGACGCGTCTGCTGTAGACTGCAAGCTCATTGCATGTCTCTGTTCCATGAGATTAAGAGTATGGTCTGAGAATCTCTTGGTTTGCTTTTTACGGGGTTTATAAAATTTCATCCCAACCGTATGGACAGTTTCCACTAGCCTATCGTTTAGCTCGTCCACAGATTCGCAATCCTCGAGGCAGGCGAAGCGGTTTTGCAGCTCTAGTTGAAAGCTCTCGGGGTTTTGGATATGCGCGCGAGTGGGTCGGAGCGTAGACTTCACCAGTCTGAACCGCTCTCGGTGTACGTTGATATTCAATGTGCCTCTTACCATACGGTGATCGCTCCCAGTTTTCACTTGATTGATCACAGAGACATCATTGAATATGTTCCGTTTCGTAGACATGATGAAGTCAATCTCGTTTCTCGTGGAACCATCAGGACTCAGCCAGGTCCATTTTCGGAGCGGCTGTTTCTTGAAAAAAGAGTTCATCATATAGAGTCCCTCCTTTTCCATGAAATCAGCGAGCATCTGTCCCCTCTGGTTCCGTTGCCCATACCCAAATTGCCCCACTCTCAACTCTGCCCCGCTTCGTTCGCCGAGTTTTGCGTTGAAATCACCCATAACAACGTTGTAGAAGGTCCTAGAGGTATGCATGGCTTTGGAAATGTCCTCATACATAACCTCTACATCATCATCTGGATGCGATGATGTGGGTGCGTAAACCTGGATGACCTTCAACGAATACCGTTTGGTAATTCTGAGTATCAGGTACGCTACCCTGTTGGACACGCTGTTAACTTCTACAACGCTGTTGACGAGAGATTTGTGGACGAGGAACCCGACACCACCTTGGGACTGGTGTTCGCCCTCCCGGTAGTAGAACAAGTTACCGGATTTGAGGATTATCGTGTCCTCCCCCTCTCTACGGACTTCCGACAATCCTATAATATCCCAGTGTAACTTGTTTACTGCTTCTTCCAGTTCGAAGATCTTTTCGTCGGTCCTCAAAGTGCGTGCGTTGTATGTTGCCAGGTCAAGTCGTCGGGGTTGGCAGCGGAATCTCTTCCGGAGATTCTTAGCACCCCCTGCCCCGCCGTTACCATAACCGCTGCCAGAGCTAGGAATAGCGGGGCTGCCGGGGACTGGGGGCCATTGCTGCCTTGTTGTACTCATCGTGGTTGTGCCAATAATCACCACGCTTGGCAGGCGGGTTGGTGATCGCAGTGCTGACCCTCTCGCACCGATAACGCTGCTGCCCGTTATCGGTCTGTGGCATTTAGGTCAGCGAGGAATGGATATACCGCCATTTATCGGTATGGGAGTTGGATAGGAAAGATTTGGTATGTGGGATAAGAGGAGTTTTGGGGAGCATTAGGGTTAGGTATAGGACATTACTGCCGCGGGCAGGAGAGTGAAGAGCGGTAGTAATAGCTCGAGGCGTCCGGGGTCGCTTACCCGTATGCTTAGCTAGTAACCGGACAGATTATCTGGCTAAGCACCCTCTGAACAATAGTAATACCCTCTGAACAATACTAAGTATTACATATAATGTCACAAAAGTCTAAAATAATATAAAATAAATATCGATAAAAGTATCGAGTTAAAACATGATATTTATCGATTATTTTCTAAAAAATCTCGATATATTGATTGCTAGTAGTTGGATTGTAGTAGTTGGCTGTTCGCGACCACATTCTAATAAGGCACTAACAAGTTGTGTCCATACTTGTTAACTGTGTAGGAAAAACCATATGATTTCTTTGATACGAAATCATATGACAATTGGCAGCTCGCCTTTTTTGTTATGCGTCAAATTTTTTATGTATATGGAACGAACATTTAGTATGGTCAATATGTTCCTCGTCCATTGCCACTTCAGCTGTGCGATTTGTAGGACTATATCGGTGACATTGCTTCTTCTACGGATCTCCTTATTTCTGATTTGATCACGTAGACAACTTTTGAGCTTTCTGTATTCGGGGTACTTCTCAGAAAGACTACGCATTACGGGCCTCGAGGTAATGCCACTTTGCAAGAGCGACTTTTCTCGGGCATTAGATGCGTAGTAATTTGTTTCGCCCATTCACAAACGGGCTGGATTACAACGGTGATGCCAGTGGGTCCATCCACGTCGAGTTCGATGGGTTTCAATTTCGGGTACCGTCACTGGATTAACACATCATCTTCGCCGTCATCGATCTCTTTATTGATCGATGATCGATGGTTAACTTAGAGTTTACGTTTGAATCACCATTGTAAAAGACTAGTATTTAGATTCTGCCAACGCTGTCAAACCGAATTGAATGCGGTGGTTGGCCTTCTTCTAAAAATGGACCTATTGCATTGCTGAAATCGTGATTGCTTCCATCTTTCTTCTTAATATTCATCTTATCTATGTTTATTTATAAGCCCGCCTATTGAGAAACTATACGGAGGTTCTCATTGAACATTAGATCCTCCAGAGTCACTGCCAAAATGACTATGTCATCTATGATTATGAAATAAAGCAATCAAGACAAATTGATATATGAATATCGGCAAATGTCAAAGCACGGCAGCGGGCGACCTCGTGCGCTGACCCAGTGGCAGCGGCACAGCACCTGATTGTCGAAAACTGGTTGCGTAACCAGTTACGAATACGACAGGCTTTTGGAAAGTCAATTTTCGTATTTGCCAGTTTTGTAATATTTGGCTTGAAAATCTTGGTACCGATGTTCGCAATTGATTTGTTTCGTAATCCATACAAATAAATGAAATTGGACTTAGTAATTTTAAACTAATAGCTTTTCACTATGAAAGTATATATTTAATCGAATCTAACGAAATATCTTTGTAACGATTGGATCGATTTTGACGGGACATTCGATGGCTGATAACTGATGTTATAGGGAGTAACTTAGGCTACTTTTTTTTTAAAAAAATAAGGTTTTGTGAGAACAAAATTGAAACCAATGAAATATTATCGAGTGCACATTTCGCACCAATAGATAACAACGTTTTTTTTAACGCTGGGAAATCCTCGTGACTACCTGGAATACTCGAGAGATTGTTTCAGGGAATGGCGGACTCATACCAGCTAAAACCCAGCGGTGCTCCTACATCACTCGGAGACGGGGTCACGAGAACGCGACTGACAGATATTCGCAACCTCGCCAGCGGTGTGCCTGCTTAGGCCAAACTCGGTCAATGACCAAAACTTACTCCGAAGGTGGATTGTCTGGAGCACGGACCCCGATTCTGTTACCCAAAGGTCACCACTAAGGAGGGAGACGGCGATCGTGGGTCTCTCGCCTCCTTCCCGGGCTTCTCCTGCGAACGATCGAAGTGGTCACGTTCGCCTCCCTCAATCGTTTCGCCACCTCCTTCTGCGTCATGACATTCCCGCAGAAGGAGAGCACACCATGCTCTCTCGCTGCTCACCGTCATTTTAATGACGGTGGGGAGCGAGAGATACGCACCAATAACCGCCACGAGCGCGGTACGCTGAACAGTCCAGGCTGGGCATGCCTCAAGCGTGTGTTGGGTCGTGTCAATGGCGCAGCCACACTCGTGGCACGCTTCGGTAGGCTCACACCTAGCCACTCCGACAGCAGTGCCAAAGCGACCGTGGCCCGACAGAACCTGCGCGAGGTGGAAGGTCACTGCGCCATGTGCTCTGTATAACCATTCTTCTAATACGGGCTGGATTGCCAATACGGATTCCGCTTTAGCTTGACAGAGCCGCCCCCTCACATAGTTTAAGTGCCAGATTTCAATGTAAACACAAAAATTTGTGGGGGTCGCTGTTGTATTAAAGCAGTGATATGTAACAATCTAATTAAAAAATTGTTAAGCTTACTTCAAGAATATTTCGATTTGGATTATTTGGTGATGTGTCAATCTTTTATGAAAGAGATATTTTATATTATTATGCAAAGATATCGTGATGCGATGACGTTGCATTTAGAGTGCTAGTTGTTTTGCCACTTTATGATTTTAGCAGTTGTGTATGATTGCTTGTGTAAAGATTACACATGTTGACTTCTCGTGAGTAGCCATTTTATACTTTACTTAGCTCAGCTTACAAAGTAAATGAACGATTACATGTGTTTTCTCAGTGTCTCTAGAGTAAAGATAATGTTAAAACTATCAACAGAATATATTTTTTGAAATGAAAGTGAAAAATGAATTGTAAAAGATGGATTTGAAATAAAATATAAATCATAAGCCAAAGAAGTTTCACTTCCTCCACGTGTACACTATTTTATCTACCCTAATATGATACAGTTTATTTCGTTGAAGGCTTTAAATTTAAACATTGTTAATTTGAAATTATTTGTTGTTAAATAGCCTATTTCAGAGTTATAATATAACATTACGACCAATAGGTGCATCAAAGAAAAATGTCGTAAACATGGGGAATATGTATTTCTATCAGAGATTCTGTTGTGTTCGCTGCGTTAACAGTTTAAAATTAGACAACTCTAATGTTAAAAAGTTCTAAAAAAAGACAGCAATTGGATATGTCTTGAAAGATACTAGACACCTTTTTTATGGCAATGAAGCTTTTTCTCTTTCGAATCTTTTTCCGGGCTAGTTAATACATTTATATTTATAATTAGTCTTCACCAGCTTTTCTATTATATATGTCGGAGTGCAAGAGTCTGTGGATCGCTGGTCCGTATATAATAGTCTGTGGAACGCTGGCGCCATCTTTGTATCGACGTGGGGGCAGAGTCAATAAGTGGCAGTCCGGCCCGTCTCTCGGCAGTTCTCGAGTGGCGGTCGGCCGAAGTGGTCGACTATTGAAACTGTCGCGTTCCTAGCTATTATTGTTAATAAGTTTGTGTAAATTGATATCGCGAACATTATAAACCGAGTTAATTAATACAGTGTTTGATTGCACCAACATTACCCACGAACGCCCACAGAATAAGAAATTAAATAATGGATCCAATTAATGACGATGTCGGCGGAGAGCCCTGCGCCCCTGTGCTTTATGCTTCTCCGTACTCTCTTATTCTCTGAGATATTATAGCTATATCAAGCAAGCTCCTTAATCCAATGGTTGCCTGGTTGAAATCACTACTGTAAGACCGTTGTTTTGCTCGATCATTTATCTATTTGTGGTGTACAATATAATGTTATTTCTCCCTCTCTCCATGTCGCGAGCTCGGGGTGTCAATGTTCAGTAGACGAAATTAATTAGACCAACGAGCCAGTACAAATGTACAAGTGTTACTGCAAATGTTTCAAAATTCCTATAATTTTGTCACAAGAAAACTAGACTAGGGTTTCATAAACTGGTGCTTGATATTGAGGAATTTGAACAAAAAATGAGTTTAGCAACAGCCCAATTCATTAGCAAAGTTAATAGTGCTTGCAGTTTAGTCAGCGTTGGCCGAAATAGCTCGTGGGTGCACGCGAAAGTAAGTGGGGACCGGTCGCCCGAAGGCCAACGGGCGAACGCTTTGTCTAACGTTTGCGACTAAGCCAGCGGCAACAGCGACTGCACTCAACACGCTGTATTTTTACACAGTGATTTATATTTTACTCATTCTCTGAATGTAGCTCGTAATAGTGCTATTGATAGAAAGAGGTTTAATCCTCATAAAACCCTTTAATCGGATTCAACCTGCGAGATAGCTCTCCTGTTGAATGAAGAAGATGATGCTGGATTTTAGTGGCAGGATGCCCATCGTGGAAATCTCAGCGACATCTGTAGGTGATCAGGTAGCATGGCAGATGCAATAGAGGCCAGGGAGGCAGGGGGGAGAGTTGTATCCTCCTCTTGCGAGAACGTCGTTTTACTAAAGGTTCTTAAGAGGGCAAGGCAGATTGCACCTGAAGACTCCGCGTGTATTTGAGCACTTTTTACTTAGATGGTTTGGTTACGCAATGAAAGGAGACTGACGAAAAGGATTTATGAGTCAAGAGTGAATGGGAAAATTGAAAGGGGAAGGCCAAGGTGATCGTTCCTGGAGCAAATCCAGGGCATTTTAAATAAGGACCAGATTAAGAGTTTAATGAGAATGAAAGAAGGGAAGGAGATATGCAAGGATCGTGGCAAGCAGAAGGAGGTGGTCTCTGCCTACCCCTTTGGGAATAAGGCGTGATGTTAAATATTTTTTACCACAACCTTTGATTCGGCTTCATCAAGGAGCTGAGATTGGAATACCCAAGCGAGCAGCTGGTCACTTTAGGATGACGAGGATCCGATAGGTTTTAGTAAGTATCCTTATGACCAGTCGAGGTGTGTAAAGGCATTGCAGAGTGATAAAAACTTAGATTTTACGGGGTATTCTGGCCTACCTATACTTTCTACCGATTTCGGCAGGGGTACGTAATAGAATCTACCAGCGATAATAAAGGAGAAAGGGATGGCAAAAAATCTTAGCTACAGTCTTGAGTTTACAAATTTCTATGGGCGATTAATTTTGTTTCTATAGAAAACAACATTAAATAAGTGTCTTTGTTGAGTTGGTTTTTATTGAGTTTCTTATATAATTTGCTTTTATAGAGTTAGTGGAGGGTAACGCGAACGGGGAAGTTAACTTCTACTATGCTCGAGTGGATACCCTTGGGTATAATGAATAGTAAAATTTAAGAGATTTTTTATCGAAATAAAGTTACATAGAAGAGTTACTCTTAGATTCATCTGGCTTAAAAAACCTCTTCGCTTTTAGATATTTGCAGAACTATCCGAAATGCCAATGTGATAGATAATTAGTTGTTTCGACAGGCTTTTCTCAGCCTCTGGAATGTGGGTTTTTACACTCAATATATGAAAAAAATCAACATAATGTCATTGTACTTCCGGTCGAGGATTACTGTTGTAATTGGAGCTATAGTCAGTAACTAGACTACTACAGTTAATCTAGTAATATTTATCGAAATCCAAAGATTTTATTTAATCATGTGTATAGTTCACTAAATCGTAGTTCACTAAATCTTGATAAAATGCGGTAAAAAATATTGCCAAGCAAGTGAATGACTTAATATTTACGTGATCTTATTTATCACTTTATATACAGTGTGTTCTAGATAAATTTATATTTATAAATATTTTTTGACGTTTATGAAGAAAAAACTTAATTTTTTCCAAATATTTTGGAAAGCTTAGACAAAAACATAAAGAACTGTTGTTAATTTGTAAACCATTACTTATTAATGTTGACATAAATAAATTAAATTCATTATTGTTCAACTTCAGCTAGTTTCAAATACCTATTTGAATTTTATTCTTGTCTTCATATAATTGACTTTCGATCGAAGTAATTATATCTATATTGATGATGACTGATGGTGACATTGATAAATTACTTTAATTCGGTCTAGAAGTTTCTTTTTGGAGTAAAACTTACAACAGACTTTGTAGGATATGGTTTTAAAATGAACTTCTCACAGGGCGGTAGGGAAAAAGTGGTTATTTTTCGGGTGGGGAGTTTTACAAGGTGTAACTGATGGTAGCACATGAGAGCGACGGACGTTCTATTAGTGGCACAATAAGAGTAAAGTGTGTCCGATGTAAATAACTTAATAGGATAAGGGTTAAACAATATCGTATCGATTATTGTCGGCGCTTTTATTAATTATTAAAATGTAAAACAGTAGTTACAGTGCCATAACTACAGTAGTTGGGTATATGGTATTGTGGATTTTTTTATCATCAAAATTTTCCCTGGCACACGCGATGACATATTTTTTGTGACCAATTTCTTCACACCTTGGGTTTTTGAGAAAGTAATATAACTTATGTCGCTCAATGAAAATACAGCTTTCTAATAATGAAAAAAATGTAGTAATCGTTCCAGTAGTTTTTGTGTGAAAACGTTACATATATACATGCAAAAACACAAATGTATCTCTCACTCTTTATAATATTAGCTTAGATAAAAGATGAATTTACGATAAAGTTTTATCATAGACTATAATATTTTTATTTATCTCTAGTTTCTTTTAACTTGTACCACAACTGGAGGTGTATAATTCCATGACAAAAATGCATACTGCACCTCGTACGAACCAAAACATGCGTGTTCCCTGTCTCACTCTAACCTTCAGTGCGATATACTTCTATCCCTTTCTAACATTGAAAGTTTCCTTACAATAAATCCAATGTTAGTAAATAATACTAAAGGGACTCAACGACCTCTAAGTAAGATACAAGAGAAAGAAAACATAACTGTGGGTTTATGACAGCTCGATGCAAGTTCTTTATGCTACACCCCCATTCCTCGGTCAATTGTAAAGCGACATTTGATAGATAGATGAAAAAATGAGGGGCGATAGATAACAGTTTCATTTTAATAAGATATTATCAGTCTGTGACTGTTTGTAATGGAGCTAGGTCGACTAGATTAACAGAAATCCGACTGCCTCGATGCCTCATTAGTGTGACTACTTACTTTGCTAGCAAAGGTCTTGGCTTTGATTCCAGACAGGGCAAATGTAAGTAGCATTATCTAGTTGGTTAGTGAAAGAAATGCCGCCAATTAAGTTATATGTGTTTCAGTATAATGCTGTATCAAACCCATAAGAGAAAGAGAGTGGGAGAGAGAAAGAGGGGGAATACACTTCACAAACAATACAGAAAATACATCCAAATCTTAAGCTAAGAGTACAAAAAGGCGCCCTTATTGTTTAGTCGCGATTTTTGACAGGCAAAACTGCTTTTGGGAGACTTAGGTAGGAAATGGGATAGGTGGTGTTTAGAAATGTATTATTTCATCACATTTGAGTCAAGTTCGTACTTTAGCCAATATTTTAAGTGACGAAAGTGGCATATTGCTTTCTGATTTTTTCGACGCATGCGCGCTTGTTTTATATGTCAAATATTTGGCAATTAATGTGGTGCGTCATCAAAATTTGTTATTAACTTGTTTCTTCACTTAATTCTTCATTAGAATTTATTGATTTTAAAATATTTAATAAGGAACATTCGTAGTAGTACAGAAAATTACCAGATTTTTCCGATTGTTGTTTAAAGCAAAACAATATTCAATTCTAAATCTGATTAAATTAACAATCTGATAAATAGTTTTAATGAAATCGCTATACCAAATTAATCTGACTCACCCCATTTTAAATTTCCTGTATCGATTAAATAAAACGTACAAACAACACCGAAACCAATTTCAGCTTATTCAATTTAGCAATTTAATCTGTTTTACGACATTTAAATATAGTTTTAACAAGATTTTCTGTTAATGGTGGCGTAATAGAGCTGAAGTATTTATTTATAACCTTATTGCACAGAGTGAAAAAGGTAGGCATGATTCTTTCTAAAAGACGTAAAACTACTTTACGCAAGCTGATATATTCTAAAGTTGAGAGGGACATATAAGTGAAGAAAGAAAGAAAGAGAGAGGGTATATTATTGTAGGAGTATAAGAGAGAGGTGCGAGCACACATTTTCTTTCTCTCTTTCTCCTACGAGGGAGAATATAGTAGATGCTTTTCCTCACCGTTGAAGGAAGCCGGGTACCAAGCGGTGCGTGTTTACGCATCTCCTCCCGTGAATGCTCAGTCGGATTCATCCGGGAATCATTTTTTATTTTTTATTTCTGATATTGGTTTGCGATTGACTGTAATCTCACCTGACGATAAGTGATGATACAATTTAATATGGAAGCGCGCTAATCTGGTAAGATATACCTCTTGTGCTTTTTACAGATCTCTTTGTTCGGTGGTACGT
Source organism: Elymnias hypermnestra (assembly GCA_015832385.1). Classification (NCBI taxonomy): domain Eukaryota; kingdom Metazoa; phylum Arthropoda; class Insecta; order Lepidoptera; family Nymphalidae; genus Elymnias; species Elymnias hypermnestra. The sequence continues at coordinate 245,288 of JACTOM010000905.1, forward strand.
CATTGCTGGTGCCTTACTAATGGATGGAGAGGTTTCCGTAACTTTTAGTTTTAGAGGTAATGAGAGGCCTTCTTCCTCGCAAAGTCCTACACTCCTAACATGTTAGGATTTTTTCCTATAGAGATACTTCATTAGAATAGACTTCATTATCGCCAGCAAAATCAAAATATATACATTCAAAATCACCTTTAAGTTGAAAATGTCAAAGTCGCCGTGTTTTTTTACTGCTCATGTTTATTTTATCCCAATTCAGCAACAAAGTAACCACAAGGTCAGAAGTGGCTTGAACTCTAAACCTGTTTTGTTTATGGTGTATCCTGCTTAGATATACATTTTAGAGATGATTCAATTGAATACAATTAAAAAAACACATTATATTATATTAACTAGCTGACTCGAGTAATTTCGGCTGTTTATTAATATTCGACTAAAAGTACAACGATATGCTTATGTATTAAGAGGCTTAAAAATATTCAAAAAGTTCAAAAGTAGTGGGTATGAGGTACAATATAATGACTATTGATAACTTGATAATTTATTTTTCCTTTCCTTTAAAAAAAGTTTTGTCTTGGTCTTGCAAAAACCTCTTCACGGCATCCATCACCTCGTTATCGTCTTCATATCTGCTTCTCTTTTACTATTCTATCAATTTGGGGAACAGATAAAAATCACTAGGCGCCAGGTCTGGTGAATGGGGGCTGGCCAATCAGCCAGTTTGCTGAATGGCAGCCATAACAACTGCCGACCTGTGTGCGGGTGTGTTGTCGTGATTTTTTTTACGCTTGGAATTGCATTTATGCTCCTCGACTAGTTTCGGGTGTGGGATGTCCTGAAGATGACGCTCTTGTGTCGAGGCATTATGCTAAAGTGTGGTGCGCTGAGTCAACAGCGGCACCACACTCATGACAGGCAGGAACTTTCCGAAACAGCCGGGTCCGGTTAGAACCTGCTCCAGTCTGAAAGGAGACGACCCATATCCTCTGGTAAGCCATTGCTCCAGGTGAAGACGGATCGCCCCCACAGTGGCCACAGCCGCTACGGGGGACTTGAGATCATCTCTCCACTGTCTTTGATGGTATTCCTCAACTATGGGATTAAAGCTGCATAGTAGTGGCCTGTAATAGTCGTTCCACGCTGTAGGTAAGCAATCAACCAAAATATTGAGGCCTTGCCAGCCCATGTTGACAGCACGAAACTTCTTCGGGATCAAAATGTTTAGTCCATTGTACAAAACGAAACAAAAGTTTTCAGATTCTTCTTGAAACTTGTCCAATATCTTCGAAATGTCAACTCGATTTCTGACTGTCGGTTAACATTCTCGGCATCTTGCGGAAACTTCTTATATTCAATATAGATTGAATAGTTCCAATTGAAAAGCCCGTTTTGTGAATTAAGTATCGGATGGTAACTCTTCGGTCGCTCAATACAATTTTCTGGACTTTCGCTCACAACTTTTTGATCCTTCCTCGTATAGAGTAGTAGCCCATTAACGTCCCACTGCTGGGCACAGGCCTCCTCACTCCGAGGAGCGAGGGTTTTTAGAGCATAGACCCACCACGCTGCTCCACTGCGGATTGGCAGGCATAGTACACAAGTGCACTCTCTATTCCTTCACTCTCATAGTCCGATGTGACGGGAATCCGACACGACCGGAGAGAGATCAGGCGCAGGACCGACGGCTTAACGTGCTCTCCGAGGCACGGGGGTGGATCACACCGCCAACTTCCCAACTTCGGGCAAATATTGAGAAAATCTTAATAGAAAACTCAATATTGATTCTTTCATTCTTCCTCGTATGTACCGTTGTAAATGTATATATAATTTGGTGAAACCTATATATAATTTGGTGTTACCCACGTAGTTCTTGATTCCGTTATGCTGTTCTTAATGCAAGTTTAGATCGCCAACGGAACGTGTATGACGAATATCTCATCAAGGGGTGAATGGTGTAACAAATCTCTCAGTAAGTTTCGCTTATATCCGGATCCCGTGGAAATATAGTAAGAGACTACGTTAAGAAGTAACCTACGTCCTTTCTCGGGCTCTAGACTCTCAGTGTTCCAAATTTCATTTAAATTGGTTCAGTAGTTTTGTCGGGACAGACTTTCTTGTTTTGCCCACAGTTGGATGTGAATGCGCTACTACTTACATATTTTATACTATAGAAAAAATGTAAAGTGAATGTATATAGTAATAATGCTGATAAAAAAAGTATACTCCACTGAGGTTCTTTGCAGAACAAGAGATCGATCGATCGATCGATCGATCTTTGAAATACAAATTTATATTGTAGTGTTTATGATAGAAAAGATACTAAGTGTCTTGTGGGTTCTGCTCAGAACTCTTTTATTTCTAATAGCCCCAGCCGGCCTGGAAATAGTGTAAAAATAATTTCGCCATTACATATTATAGCACATATAGAAATACATACGATTACGTAAAAATTAAACACGTAACAGCGTATATTCATATACCATTGATAGATCACGTTTTGAACTTCATTTCAATAAGCAAACGATAGTACATTACGTAAATATAATGTAATGATTTCTGTTTAAAAAAATATATTACGAATTGTTACGTAAACACATAATATGTTTGATAAACGAATATTTATGTAAAACTTTACGTGTTACTTTTTGTATGTTTAAATTATTGCGCTATTTTTGTAATATACAAATTTATACAAGCAAAAAGACATCTATTTATTTCTAAAACTGGTGGTAGATCTGTTACTAACGGAGCAACTAATGACGAATTCAAGAGCTAATTGAGTTTACTTGAGTAAAAAACTATGTATATGAGTAAGGCTGCACCTGGCAGCCCATTAAAGTCCCATTGCTGGGCACTGGCCTCCTCATTCAAATCAAATCAAATCAAAAATATCTTTATTCAAGTAGGCATATTACAGCACTTTTGAATCGTCAAATTATATTTTTTTTCCACACTCTGATTCTAATATACATCTGATGACGGTACTCAAGATCGGCTTAAAATCTAAAGTTACGAGGGTTCCTTCGCGCCCTGATCCGAGAAGAACCCACAACAAACTCAGTCGGGTTTTTTTTTTTACCATCATCATTACAATAACAAATTAGTTTACTATATTTTAATTAAAATTAGAGCAATTTGTTCACTCCCAAGCGTTTCTATCGTCTAGGTAATCTTGCAACTTATAATACGATTTTTCTATCAACTTTCTTTTAACAAAGACTTTGAATTTATTAATTGACATCTTTAGAACGTCTTGTGGGAGTTAATTATAGAAACGTATACAGTTACCCTTAAATTCATAGGAGAGAGGGTTTTTATTGGATTGGCATTGTACTATGTACACATATGCATTCTCTATTCTTTCACTCTCACAATCCGATGTGACAGTAATCCGACACGACAAGAGAGAGAGATTTTTTTTCAATTCAATGGATTTGTTACCAGTTCATTATATAATAGGTATCCTTTTACAATCAGTAAGGGTGTGCAATATTCGATTCGAAATTCGAATGATTCGAAAGATATTTGCATGAATCGAATTATTCGGATAAACATCGAAATATTCCTCTTACGAATAATATACTTTTCGTTGAAAAATCAATGAGGCAGTCATTGCTCTGCCTCATTGGTCCAGTGGTTAGCATGTTTAGCACACAGACAGGAGCGCCTGTTCCAAAATGTATATTGAGTTTGCTATAAAGATTTTATCAATATTTGCCCGAAGTTGGGAAATTGGCGGTGTGCTCCACCCCCGTGCCTCGGAGAGCACATTAAGCCGTCGGTTTTTGCGTCTTGTCTCTTTCCGGTCTTGTTGGATTCCCGTCACTTCGGACTTTGAGAGTGAAGGAATGAAGGAAGGAGCAGCGTGGTGGGCCTATGCTCGAATGACCCTCTCTCGTATGAGTGAGGAGTCCTGTGCCCAACCGTGGGACATTAACAAGCGGCTACTCACTTAGTAGTGTTAAAAAATCAATTGACCCAGAGAACTGCCCATTTTCAATATACGTTCATCTCTGTTGGTACAATAAAAAATCTAAATGGTGATATAATATGCAATCTATTATGCAACAATGTTATCGAAAGAACATAGAAACCCCAAATTGAAAATATAATAATTCGAAAAAAAAAAAAATCGAATAGTAACATTCGATTCGCAACGAATAATTCGTAAGTTCCAATTATTCGCACAACCCTGATAAGCAGCCTTTTTTTGATATCAATTAAGTTATAATAACACCAAAAAGTTCGCGCCATATTAAGTGTAGTCGAAGTTGCGCGGTTCAGCTAGTAGTAATAAAGATAGATATAGGAAATTTTAGTTTTTTATTAGGAGACAAGTTTAATCTTCTTCAAACTCACTTCAAGCACATTCCTCAGCAAATGTCTAAGACGTGGCTTGTCTCATATCCACCGCGATGCGGAACTGTGTAAGTGAATGTCAATTTTTTTATAAGACATACCATTCTATGTATAATTATTTGATATCCTGACTTGTGCCTATATACAAAACAAGTTTATCTGAATAACATTACAATTTATTCAATTATCATCATAAAAATAGAATGTGACTAGATTTTAAATGATAATATTTGCACTTGATTTTCTCGCTAGTTTCTTAAGATTAACTTTCTGAACCGATAGTACATCTGTTACCAACGGACAGTATTTACCAACGAAGAATCAAGTCTTTATTTTACTAACGAATATTTAAGAGAACTTATTGAAATATTATTTATAAATAGTCAATATAAATGTTATATATTTGAAATAAGACGTTTTAATCATTTCAAGTGTTTTAAAAGACTTAAACCATTATAACTTGAAACGATTTGAAATATATTCAAGAAACTATATTTAGTTGAAAAAAAATGAATTATAATGTTATGTACATTTGTAAAAAAAAAACATTATTTATGTACATAATTGCAAACATAATCACATTTTACTTTTTTAAAAATGGTGTATCCACCTGTTTTATTAAAAAAAAGCACTTCCTTCGTTTGAATTCTCTGACACGCCTCCAACGATTTCGGTTACACGAACTCGTTGAAGTCTTTTCTTAAGACCGTACACTTCTTAACAACTTTTTGCTATTAATTCATTAAATTAAATGGAAGATATTATAATTTACACAAATCGATATCAATTTAACTATAAATTTACCGATTTTAGATTGAAAATTGTAAAACCGCAAACGTTTCCATGACCTTTGTCATAAAACGAGAAAGGATTATTTGTCATCTAAAAGCTCTCGTGAAGGCGGCTTAGGAAATAACTTTATGTCCTTAATCGTTATAATGTTCAAGGTAAATGTGTTAAGTTAATGAAATAAATTGAACCAACCTGTTTGAGAAAGGTACAGCGACACTGGAGCAAAAAATCCTTTAAACAAAATGCACTAACACTTTGTGAATAAGTTTCAAAATGGCGAACGCTTGTAACGTTCGAATTTCGAAGCGGCTTCGTCCGCGGTACGCGCGCGAGTGGCGACCGGTCGCGTGCGCTCGCAGCGGCGGCTAACCTGTGGATTTACGTAGGTACTCTGCGTCATCGCCTAATACTAATACCTAGTACTTAGTACTTAACCTTTTACCGTGTTTTAACTAAGAATGTAGACATTTTCACTCAAAATTAGATACAATATTTTAAATACATTGGACGCATGCACATTTACTTTCTTAGTATATACAGTAAAGATATAATGGAATAAAGTAAGCAAAGTAAACTAATAGAAAATAAAATTTAATGAAATATAACCATAGCTTAATGAATCTAATTTCTAATGTAGTCAGTTGAGTTTTAAACCTTCACTTAGATAATAATAATCAGGGCGCAAAGGAATTTATGTAATTTTATATTCAAACTCGTTCTTTAACATTGTTATATTTTGACGGTACCTACGTATAAAGAATCAAGTATAAAATCCTAATGTTGCCTTGGAAAATTCAAAGATAAATCAATGGTCGTCTAGTGGTCGAAACACGGCCATTATTAATTTAAATTATAAGTTAGAATGTTAGAAACGTCTTTTTGTGAAAAACTATAAGCAAAAAGTTATAGAAATAATCAATTCATATAAATTTCGATAATTTGTTACAATTAGGAGAAGTTTCGTATGAAAATGAGTTAATAAAGTTAAGTATAACGTCAACAATTTTAACAAAACCTAAACACTATAGTAATTTTTCTAATGTAACCTCCTCAGTGCTTTCGACAATATAACCTTTTTTATATTAACCTTATAACGTTGACAAAAGAGTTTTTATGCGGGCGTTTATGTCAAATACAGAGTAGTGTGTATAGAGTGCTTTTATTGATTTAATGTATTTATTTATATTCATGAAATATACTCTTTTGTTCACGCAATTTTCGTAAAATGGTATACAAAGTTTTGCTTTATGTACGAGTATTTATATGTAGACATTTTTTTACTGTGCTATCTTTTATAGTAATGATAAGTTTTTATAAAGAATGACCGAGATGGTATATTGGGTTTTAAATTGAAATTACAAAAATATTAATGTCTAAAATAGGAGTTGACTCGTTATACGTAAGGTAAATATTTATACAAATAAATTTCAAATTTTAGACGTACATCGGAAATAGTATATAGATAAAACGATGTTTGACTATTCAAAATGCCTACATAAAGATTTTTTTATTTGAATTTGTTTGTTAAGTTCTAATTAATTCAAAATCTAATAAGCTTTATTCAAAGCTAGGTGTCTCCCTCGGTGTCACACGTGTTTCTGTGGGATTATGGGGACCTCCGCGTATAGTGAGCATCTCCATTCTTCTCTCTCATTCATTCAATCATTTTTCATATCGTGAGATTAAAAATAAATCTCTTTAAATTCTTATTTTCTTCTACACAAGCCTGACATTCCCAGGAAATTCTAGATGTATTAAATAATACTTTAATACACTCTCTTCGTGTTAACTATAGAATAAAAAAAATTTAAATCTTATCTCTAAATGTAGAGTAATTTAATGATATTGTTTCATTTTAATATAAAAAAAGCAGAGCATATAGTGTAATAAAACTTTAATGTTTTTATAGCGAACCATTATTTTTTACGAGGTATAATTTGTGAACAATAGTGACAGTAAAGTAATTTAAACTAATAGGAATCTATTAATATCTCATTTTATTGCAAGAACAATAGTTAGTGGAGTGCAATAATTGTACTGGATATATTGTTTTCCGGTAATCAATACTCGAAATAACATGTATTATAGTAGTTTAGAATATTAGGAAACTAATCTATACTAGTATTATGTTAAACATAATATCTTTTTTAGGTCACACATTTTTGACACACACTCGCATATAGTACATGTAGGCGTATTTGTCAATCGTTGACAATTATGTCAAACGCAATAATGTCAAATGTTTATATTGTCAAAAGCTGTAAGGAGGTTACATTACGAAGTTTATATTGTCATAAGCACTAAGCAGCTTACATTAAGAAGTATGATGGTTATCTTTTTCATTCATAAATTTTTGTTTTTATTAATTTAATATAATCTTAAATTACATTACATATTACATTTTTTATTTCATCAAAAATTATAGGCAGTGACCTCCTTGTAAGTTTAAAAGAAAATCTGTATTAGGAGGACTCTACACAGATTAGTTGTCACGTGTTATGACACATTAAATGTAATAAAACATTTGTAGTTTATAAATAAATTATTTAATTAATTGAAAATCAGTGTGTTATGTTAATGAAAGACCATGCAAACATGTGTGCGTGCGTGCGTGCGTGCGTGCGTGCGTGCGTGCGTGCGTGCGTGCGTGCGTGCGTGCGTGCGTGCGTGCGTGTGTGTGTGTGTGTGTGTGTGTGTGTGTGTGTGTGTGATTATATGCATGTCAGAAATAATGTATAACCTATTTCATGACCAACAAAAGTTTTTCAGTCTCATTATATGATAGTTTTTGTAGCCAATCTGAAAGTTTATTTTTACATTCATATGTTGTTAGTGAGTATAAAAACCTTATCCTAATTAAGCACAACACATTTTTTTTGTAAACAATGAATTATATTAAAAAAGGACCTTGTTTATTGAGAAGTATCGTATCATTAATTAAATTATCGACATGTATAAATGAATAGATAGCATTTATTTCGCATGGTTTTAAATTTCATGTATTTTGTATGAAAAAAAAGTAAATTAATAGTGTCTTGACAAAATCTGTCATTATTGAAGTCTTTGACATTAGAACCATAATAATGTTCAAACTTATAATTATGGTGGAATTTCGATCGCTGTACGACCTTTATTTATAAATAATATGAAAAAACAACATACAAACAATATTTTAAAACCCCCCTTTTTTCATTACAATTATAGCATTAATGCGAATCCAAGAGGTATACTCGTATTTTGCGAAAGTTGTTCAACTTGGTAGTGTTATAGGCAGACAAGGCGCAGGTAAGCCAGTGGTTATCAAACGAATACTCGGAACTACTTGATTACGATCCCCAAGCGATACACGTACGGCGGGAGTAAAGCTTTCGTTGCTTTTTGTTCGAAGTGTAAGTAACTAAATATACCCCTGTGTTGCCGAGGGTACGCATCCTGTGATAAATTAGGAATGTAATTTTAAGACTTTTGGACGACTAAGCTTTGAGGAATTTACTAAATATGGCTCTTTTTCATGCTTTTTTAACGCTGAGATGTTTTGAGTTTAAAGTGTGTTTATAACTCGACCCGATTGAGTTTGTTGCGGGCCCTTCTCAGATCAGGCGCGAAGGAACCCTCATAACTTTAAATTGTAAGTCGTTCTTTAATGTTATCATTTATATATGGAAAAAACGATATTTGACGATTCAAAAGATAATTTGATTTTGACTCTTTTATTGGTGACAGTTTAGCGATTGTCTGTGATCACACCTCATGGTAAGTGATGTTACAAGTGTAAGATGAAAGCGCATTAATCTGTAAAGAGGCAATTTACTTCTTATGGTTTCTACACAGCATCGTACCGGAACTCAAATCTATTTGTTTTGGCGGTACGTCTTGGCTGGTAGCTTAGTTTTCTACCAATTAAAAATTGAGACTTTACTAGCAAAGCGAGCACTATTTCTAGTTTCTAGTTTCATTTCGAAATGCAAATTTGCACATTTATCTTAGACAAGTGTACTCATACCTCTATGACATCTTTCAAACACAAACTATATTATAGCCTGAAAATAGGTGTAGATTTGCAATCTAAAACGCAATAAATCTGCGAAAATTAATGAAATATTTTTAATAAATGAAAGAGTTCTAAAGTAAGTAAGTAACAGCCCTTTACCGTCCCACAGCTGGGCACGGGCCTCCTCACTCCGAGGAGCGAGGGTTTTTTAGAGCATAGACCCACCACGCTGCTCCACTGCGGATTGGCAGGCATAGTACACAAGTGCACTGTCTATTCCTTCACTCATCGAAAGAGATCAGGCCTCAACCGACGGCTTAACGTGCTCTCCGAGGCACGGGGTGGATCACACCGCCAACTTCTCAACTTCGGGCAAATATTGAGAAAATCTTAATAGAAAACTCAATATCTATATCGGATTGGCCCGACCCGGGACTCGAACCCAGGACCTCATGTCTGTAGTCGAACATGCTACCCACTAGACCAATGAGGCAGTTCTAAAGTATATTGAGTGAATTACAAATTTTGATGACACATCAAAACAAATAAAATATTTTGACATATAAAACACACTACATTACGCATTTTTAAATCTAAAGGCAATGTGGCACTTTCGTCACTCAAAATAGCGCTGAATTGATAACTTGTATTAATTCCTGAGATGTGTAGTATGGAGGACAATGGGTTCAGGTGATGGGTTGAATCAGAGCGGAACCTCTCGCCCTACTGTCTCAACGGACGACTGATTCCGAGGATTTCTACGAGATATAGGTTTCTATATGAGATTACATTATGAGATACACGTCTTCACATAGCCATAGCATTCTTTACTTTATATATAATTATTTATTTAACGTCAATTAGATAAGCAAAGTAATCCTAACCAGCGTACTGATGTCAATGTCAGCGTACTAATGACAGATTTAAAGAAGAAGAAAGAAAGTATGTATGGGTTAAGAATGAATGAATTACTCATCTGTTTACTCTACGCTGATGATCAAGTAATACTTGCGTCATCCGCTAATGAGCTACAGGAGATGCTAAATATTATGAATGAAGCTTTGAAAGGGAAAGGAATGAAAGTGAATGTAAACAAAACGAAAGTTATGCTTTTTGAACGAGATGAATCTATGATGAATGGCAATATTTTGATAGATGGGGCACAAGTGGAAGAGATGAAAGAATTTGTATACTTGGGATCTAAATTTACAAAAGATGGAACATGTGAAAGTGATATTGAAAGGAGAGTAAATGCAGAGAATATGTTAAATGGAACTCTGCACGCCTTTATGAATAGCCAGATGGTATCTCAAAGGGCCAGACTGGCAGTGCATGCTGGAGTGTTGGTGCCAACACTTATGTATGGTAGTGAAAGTTGGGTATGGCAGAAGAATCACAAAAGTAAAATCAATGCGGTAAAGATGAGAGCGTTGAGAAGTATGAGTGGATTGAAACTGAGTGACAGAGTAAGAAATAGTTTTATATGAGAACGTTGTGGTATAATAGAAGACGTAGTGACTGAAATTGAGTGAAAGAAGCGAAGGAGATATGCAAGGATCGTGGCAACTGGAAGGACGTGGTCTCTGCCTACCCTGAAGGGAATGAAGCGTGATGCTATATATGTATGTGCAGTTATAAATGAGAATTTGTACCATTTGGTACTCATTCCAGCAAACTTGGTTATATATAATTAACTGGGTACAAAGGTAGCTTATGCCCTTAATTTTTATATTGCTGACAGATTAAGAGTTTGACTGTCAGTGATGATACAGTCTAAAACGGTAGTGTGCAGACTAGTGTGTAAGTAAGAGATAAGCAAATTTTCCTTGATGACACGTCATTGTAACTAAGGTAAGGGTAAGGAAGTAACTAGTGACGGCCAGAGCCTACATGAAGACTTTGACAAAATTGGAAATGCAAGTTCCGAAATGTGTCTTTCTGTCGCATCATTACACCAAATATGGATAAATTTGTCGCAATGAGTCGTAAAGTCCGCTGAAGATTTTTTCCCCTTTACTTCTTTGAAATTCCGTATTTTCTTTTTCTCTCTGATTATAATTCTGAAGTCGTCGCTGAAGAAAGTCATCGGTAGAAGCCAGTAATATAAAATTCTTAACATTTTCTATATAAACGGTTACCTTCATAATTTAATAAAGAGAGAATTTTCCTTACTGTTCTTTTATAAGGAAAGTGATACATTTACCTGTTTAATTGAGCATACTTTATATTCTAATCATGACAGCCTTAAGAGTCAGAGAGGATATAACTGCGAAACCTTGGCATTTCATCAGAGAATGTATTTTTGTACGAATGATTTTGCAAAGTCATGTGGTTCACCGAATCTAAAACGAATTCCGTCAATCATCCTAATTTTTTATGCATTTATGCATCCCAGCTGTAAGTTATATCTTGAACTAGGAGTATGGTGGGACTCGCTGCAGATCAGAATACCTACTAAAATCCAGCAGTACTTTTCGCATCCTTGTCTGGGGCACCAAAGCTTCGATGGGGATATTCTGCTCTGGGGAAAAAGCTATGACCTTGTCTCCCATATCCTATGGCCTTGGCCTATGAGTTCTTTTTCTTTTATGGGTTCCAATATATACGAAATATATCCACTTCATGTGGTTTATATAATGATATTTTCCTGGTTGAGCCAGCACGTTTAATAGATGCAGTTAGTGACACAGCTGGGCAATGCCTGTTGAATCTAAGAAAGGCATTGTAATGACAATATAATCTAAAATGTAACCTTGGAAGATGCATTTGACTTCTTCACAGTTTCAACACAATATCGTACAACATAATATGTATAACATAGAGACGGAAAATATCACAAAAAATATATTACTAAAAAAAAACCAAAACAATCAGATGACGCACGGGTCAACGAACGCGAAAACGAAGTGCAAAAAACCGCCGCGTCACACCTTTTAATGTACGTGTCAACGCACTTTCGCTCGATTTAGGTGATTCTTATATACGCACACAGGCAACGACCGCGTGCGGTTCTTGACTCGAGCGTCAGCTGATGTTTTCTTGTTGGATTTTTTAGTGAAGTCGTATCATCAACGATGGTTAGTACTATCGTCTGTCTTCGTTTCCGGCAGCAGTCTCCTAACACCTTGTATAGAGCGCAAATTTTTTGCTTGGTACCATATTCCCAACCAAACCAAATAAAAAATTTCAATTAACCCTACTAGGTGTTGAACCCTTTTAATGAAACCCACTTACCATCACGTCAACGAGGACATTAGTTCTTTTATTATTGACAGGTCAGTGCTTAACTATAATCTCACTTTATGGTAAGTGCTGATCTAGTCCATGATGGAAGCGCGGTAATCTGGTAAGAGGCAATTTGGTTTTTATGGTTTCTACACAGCGTTGTATCGGAACACAAATCTCTTCCTTGGCGATGTGGTGATAACTAGCTACAGTCGAAGCCTCCCCTATAAAAATAAAGACAGTACTCACACCACTGCCAGCGAGGCCTTATTTATTTCCCGCTGGTATTTGTGTTGTGGTAGATGGTACTTGTGGTACTACGGATCGGAAACGTGGTCGCTGACTATGGGCTTTATTCGAAAGCTCAGAGTCACTCAGCGCGCGATGGAGAGGGCTATGCTCGCTAGTTTCTCTACGCGATCAAATTAGAAATGAGGAGATCCGTAGCAGAACCAAAGTCACCGACATACACGGACCCTACGAATCGCGAACCTGAAGTGGCATTGGGCTTGGACTTTGAGGCCGGAAGGTGCTGGATTGGTGACCGCGCACCGGACGACGCAGTGTAGGGAGACCCCGCACAAGGTGGACCGACGATATAAACCAGGCGGCACAAGATCCGGCCCTGTGGGCATCATTTCGTGAGACCTATGTCCAGCAGTGGACGTCCATCGGTTGAAGCGACGACGACGACATGGTACTTCCCCGGATGACCACTATTATGATTTGGAGTTAGTGACAGACTATTTAGATTGTTTCATGACTTACTATAGGGTGACATCATGGTCAAGTGCTGGTTAGCAATTTAAAAAAAACCCAATCGTGTATCGAAAGCCGGGATTTCACAAACTGTAGTGTAGGAACGTGGCATTTTCCTGGTACAGTCAGGGTAACTTACAAGGTCTATAACAGGGATAATGTGAATTAATTACGACACTCCAGTGTCACAAAAGAATAAAAAATATGTATGCAAGGCTATAAAAGCATTGTTATATCTTCTATAAATATAAAACAAATCAAAATAAATATCTTTTAAGAAAAGTACACTTTTCTTTTTCTGTATTATATCCAATCATTTTCCCTTATTGCATTGAATATGCGACTTTTGACGATATGAATGATTTAAAATTGAAAGATACAAATCTTTCACGCTTTTTTCGAAGTATAACATTATTACATCACCTTATTTATTATTATATAAACGTTGGAGTAATTTATTTACTCCCTTTAGCTTTGTTTTAATACATATTTTATTCTAATTGAGTCGGCAAACTTCGTACCGCTTCAGAATCATTAGATAAAAAGCTGAATGATAATTGCAGAAAGTTTCAATTTTAGTAAAAAAATGTGGCCAAATATTAACCGGAATAAAAAGAATTCCCGCCAAACACCGTCAGAATATTATGGCTGCGATCAGAAATTGTTGGTTGTCAATGTCAAATGTCAAAAACAAATGAAATGGTTTTTGAATTTAATTGATTTCTGAACGACGGGACAAATATCAAATGTTTGACAGGTAGGGATAGTTTCTAAGGGCAAGCGAATTAATTGTTTTTGTTATATTTCAAGCATTTTTGAAGTTATACTTCTTGTGGTACGTTAGGGAAAAATGATGCCACAAAAAACTGACACCATAAACTTAGCTACAGTCAACATTATAGTTTTTTAATATTGTATAACTATATATTACTCGTTAGATATATTGAGACATTGAAAAAGTCAACTTGACATTCTTATAAAAAATTATAACTTTCAGACTCAAGTACAGAAAAAAGACTATAACCTTTATATATCCAATGAAAGTTAGTTTTCGTTTATTATTTTGGAATCTTAGGCCTTTGGCTTGCATCGAGTGAACGAATGATGTATTTGATTTGACGAGCGACAAAAACTACGCCTTGGATTTAGGGTTGAAATTTGGAAGATAGCAACTGTTACTTATATATTATTTTACATTTTTTATGCAATTGAGCGTGTATTTAAGACATTAAATAATCGCGCTAAAAGTTCAATGAAGCTAAAACTCACAATTTAAAAGTTCCGAAACAACGTTTATGCATGTCATTGTTTGAAAAGAGTTTTTATTGTTACGCCTCGGAAGTATAACTTCTTACGCGTGTAAATAAGTATACACACACACTTTTTTTTTCCCATGTCTTAAACCTTATCTGGACTTCTATAAATAATTCAAAACCAAAATCAGTCCAGCCACTCTCGAGTTTTAAACAGCAATTGATTTTTATATATATAGGCGCTATAGGACAAGCAAAATTATTACAATTTACCTATTAATTGAGAGTGAGGGCAACACTGATGATTTACAGTTCATAATAGGACAGGTATTTATCAAAGCCAGAGGAAATCAGTAACATATGGTGTCACAGTCCGCCGCGCGCCCCACTTGTCTTGCTCCGAACCACTTCCTTTAACCTTTCCACTTGACTCCACATGTCACTACTTTCCTTTCTTACACGTTCGACTTATGATACAATTTTTCATTTATTTACATACGACACACAAATTTTACTTTATAATCAAGTATTTTAATGTTTTTTTCCTTCCAGGAGGCATTGCTGTGTAGAATGACCGAATGTCAATTAAAAAACAAATATGGCTGTGCTATGGACACGGCCGTTAGTTGTACGTGAATATGTACCGTAATTAATAATAGTTTCTATGTGTTACTGTCCTTATCTAGCGTAATAAACTCTTTCATCCTTTAGCTATCTAGTGGTCTAGGAAATTTTAAAGACTTATTCATATAAAAAAATAAAATCAATAAGTACTCTGTGCGAAAAAGAAATTGGGTTACTCTGTAGTCGGGTTGTCAATTTCGCGAACATAGAAAATTTACTCAAATCTCAGTGATACTTTGTATTATTGTTGTAAATGAAAAGGTTAGTTTAGTATTTTATTAACGCTCAAAAATGTCACCTCACCAAAAACACAGTACACTAAACTAACTGAACTGTAAAATTGACAAATTATTAGGTTAGGTTTGGTTATGTTTTACTTTTTATATCGCTGGTTAAAGCCACCGCATCTAATTTTATTAATTTAACAAAATCACGTAATTACTTTGTATGGTATAATATCTACATTTCAAAATTCACTCCTTACATGACATAAAAAAAAATATTCGACTGAATGGTTGCGATCGTTGCCTTACCCAATTGTAGGTTTTATTAATTAAAAAAAATGACCAACCGTCAATTGTTTCTTTTAAATAGTATTAGATAACTTTTTTTGGCGAGAATTTCGCGCAAATAATTTAATTAGCTAATTAATATTTGAAAGAACTGATTAAACATCAAGTGTCATCAATAATTAGTTTAGAACAATGAAGTAATTGAACTTGAGTACTTTATTAACGATTAGCTGACAGATTCCCGCCTAAATCCGTAAAATATTACAGTTGCGATCAAAATTATTGGTTGTCAATGTCAAATGTCAAAAACAAATGAAAAAGTTTTCTTTTAAATTTAATTGATTTCTGAACGACGGGTTGAATATCAAATGTTTGACAGGTACGAATAGTTTACAAAGGAAAGCGATGCTGTTGTATTTACTATATTGCAAGCATATTGTTCATATTTACTCACCTTTTAAACCTTCCCTGGACTTCCACAAATAATTCAAAACCAGGCAAATCAATAGAATCGCTCTCGAGTTTTAGCAAGATTAACCAACACAAATTGTATATATATAAAGAAGACAAGATATAAATAGGGATTCTGTGAAGTAATAGTAGGAATTGAATAAAAACATTGCATTCAACTGTATTTAAAGAAATATTCTTATACCAATCGAAACACGTACGTATGTGAATATCCGTCTTTACCTGACTTAGTGAATGGGAGGATGTGCAGGAATTTATGTTGGCTCATAAAAAGGGATTCCAAAGACATTATGCTGTTTATTGTTATATTGTATCATTTGTTCGCAATGCCTTTTTATTGCGTACAGGTTGGGACTTGTCTGTGATATCAACTGCAAGTGATACAGTCTAATACAGTACTTTTAAGAGACCTTAAGCCAAGCTACAGTACAGTCAGAGTAGAACTAACTTCTGGATTGTTTCCCAGCAGCTCAGACTCAGAAAAAGTTTAAAATGCAACTTCCTAAATTTGTCCCGTTAGGAATCGAATGCAGAACCTTAGATGGGAAAACTATTGTACTAACGTGACCCTCAAATGAGAATGAGTGTGATCTCACCTAAAAGTGGCACTGTGGCGACATGGCACTTTCCTATGACATATTAGATCTCACATACCGTATTAGACCTTTGGGCCTGTGGGCCCTAGTTTAATTAAAGCCCAAATTTATTTTAAGTCATTTAGTTGGGCCCTAGTTTATTCTCAATAATTTAGTTGGTGCTCTAGTTTATTTTAAATATATTAATTGGGGTCCTAGTTTTTTTAAATAGTTTAGTGGGAGCCCTAGATTATTCTAAATAGTTTCATTGGGTTCCTAGTTTATTCTAAACAGTCTAATTGGGGCTCCAGTTTATTTAAAATAGTTTAGTTGGGACCCTAATTTATCTTAAATAGTTTAGTTAGGGCCCTAATTTATCTTAAATAGTTTAGTTGGGGCCCTAATTTATCTTAAATAGTTTAGTTAGGGCCCTAATTTATCTTAANTTGACGCAATCTACCCTGGTACTCCGGGATACTATTCCTGCTGGAAATTTAGTAAGGGGGTGGGAGCAGCGCAAATCTACGCCTCCTACCTCCCAACCTCCTGCGCCGGAGAAGGGGAGCGTCTATAATATCCTCCATCTGCCTCTCATGTGCCTCCTTCAGCGAAATAACTGATTCGCAGAAGGACGCCACTGCCTTCCACTCCCTTTCGCTAGTGAGCATTGCGCCAACTAGACCCTCCAAAAGAGTAGAACTACCTTCTGGATTGTTTCCCAGCAGTTCAGACTCAGAAAAAGTTTAAAATGCAACTTCTTAAATTTGTCCCGTTAGGAATCGAATGCAGAACCTTTGATGGGAAAACTATTGTACTAACGTGACCCTCAAATGAGAATGAGTGTGATCTCACCTAAAAGTGGCACTGTGGCGACATGGCACTTTCCTATGACATATTAGATCTCACATACCGTATTAGACCTTTGGGCCTGTGGGCCCTAGTTTAATTAAAGCCCAAATTTATTTTAAATCATTTAGTTGGGCCCTAGTTTATTCTCAATAATTTAGTTGGTGCTCTAGTTTATTTTAAATATTTTAATTGGGGTCCTAGTTTTTTTTAAATAGTTTAGTTGGGGCCCTAATTTATCTTAAATAGTTTAGTTGGGGCCCTAATTTATCTTAAATAGTTTAGTTGGGACCCTAAATTATCTTAAATAGTTTAGTTGGGGCCCTAAATTATCTTAAATAGTTTAGTTGGGGCCCTAATTTATCTTAAATAGTTTAGTTGGGCCCTAATTTATCTTAAATAGTTTAGTTGGGGCCCTAGTTTATTCTAAACAGTCTAGTTGGGGCCCCAGTTTATTGAAAATAGTTTCGTTGGGACCCTAATTTATCTTAAAGAGTTTAGCTGGGGTCCTAGTTTATTCCAAACAGTCTAATCGGGGCTCCAGTTTATTGAAAATAGTTTTGTTGTGGCTCCAGTTTATTGAAAATAGTTTTGTTGTGGCTCCAGTTTATTTAAAATAGTTTGGTTGTGGCTCCAGTTTATTTAAAATAGTTTGGTTGTGGCCCTACTTTATAATAAACAGTTTCTATAGAGATTTCACATTAAATTTCGATAATATTTTCTACGTAAGGTTCAATACAGTAACCGACAGATAGCAAGTTGTATTACGCAACGCACGCTCACATGTGACCTTTGATTATATTCAAATAGTGTTGTCTGATTGATAAAAAATGATGATTCACCAATAATGGGTGATTCAGAATTGCAAATTAATATGCTTTCAATGTTTAAACTATGTGATGTGGGCTTCACAATGCCGTAATGTTAAGGTACCTGAGACGTAAATATTGAATGAAAGGTTATTTCATGATGAACACTTTAAATTAAAGGAAAATGTTAAAGGAAAATTTAAGTCAGTGGAGATAGATGAAGATAGATAGAGAGAGAGGTATATTTCGTAGTTATTATTGATTTGGTGCCTGGTTTTTGAAGTGAAGACTTCTTTAGCATCGTTGTGATTTTAAAAGTCGATGAAACGGAATAGCGACAGACACGTAAATTCGTAAAAATTAACGTGGGGTAAGTGATGATACAGTCTAAGGTGGTAGCGAGCTAACATGGTAAGAGGTTGTTTTAATTAGTAACAGATTTGTACCAAAACAGTCTAGTCTTCTACCATGTATTGCGCACAATTTTTTTTTTATCTTTTTATTGATATAGACGTTTGCTTTCGTTGTTTCTATATTCTAACTTCTTTATATCCCTGTTATCTAAAATATGATATTTGTGTAAACCATAATTGATCTTATTTTAACTGTAAGTCTCTTTAAGTTTATATTCGAAACTTATAAAAGATTATTAACTAGCCTTTGGCTAACGAATGCTGGCGTATAACCTTTACACTTTTTGTTATATAGATTACTTTCAATGGCAAAATTTTTAGGTAACCGGTGATACTCAGTGCACATCAGTACTACATAAAACTACTACAAAACATGACCAAGTTTGCTAAATGTAATAAATTATCGTGTGCTTTAAGCTTCTAAAGGTACTCTAACAAAAACCCGAAGCTCGTCGCGTTACTATTACGAGAGGATGAGTCACTCTTATTTTTACATCGTAACGGTTGCCTTCGGTTCGGAATCACTTGTTTGTTTTTTTTTAAATCGCGTGCGAACGTAAAGCCCCACAGCAAATATTCCATGACGATAAAAAAATGAATATAACAGATAATTATAATAATTATGTTACCTCCTTTAAAAAAAAAAAACCTACTTATAACATAATTGTGTGGATTAACAAAAAATAATTATAATTTTTGAGAACTTTGTCAGTTATAAGCACAATGTAATCAAATCAAAATATCTTTATTCAAGTAGGCATATTACAGCACTTTTGAATCGTCAAATAAGTTTTTTTCTTTTCTTTTCCACACTCTAATTCTAATGTATGTGTGATGATGATACTCCAGAACGACTTAAAATCTAAAGTTGCGAGGGTTCCTTCGCGCCCTGATCCGAGAAGAGCCCACAACAAACTCAGTCGGGTGTTTTGTTTTTTGTTATCATCATCATTACAATATCGTATTAGATAAATATATTTCAATTCAAATTAGAGTCTAAGTACTCTTGCAACTAATACCACTTTTCTATCAACTTTATTTTAACAAAGACTTTGAATTTATTAATTGACATCTCTAAAACGTCTTGTGGGAGTTTATTATAGAAACGTATACAGTTACCCTTAAATGAGTTGTTAATTTTATGCAGCCTACTAGAATTTATAACAAGTTTGTTTTGGTTTCGTAATTTATATGATGTACATTCTCTCTTTTTATTAAAAGAGTCAATGTTTTTATGTACATACAAGAAGTTTTCTAATATGTATACGCAGTGAACTGTCATTATGTTAACAACAGCCTCAATATAGCGATTTGACTAGTTTTTCGATAGCTCCCAGCATAATTCAGTAAAACTTCTTTATCCCTAGATTGTAGAAATAACTGCGGGGCGAATGACGCTAAAGTGGCTCTTGGGACTTAAATGTTCATGAAAGATTACCAAATGTTATGATTTTTATATTTGCTAAGAGTTTACCTATACAACGTTAGCTTTTGTTTATTAAATTAAGACTCTGGTGTAGCGTCATGTTGCGCTAAATTTTGAGACAGTGAAAAAGTCCTTCTTGTATTTATAAGCTCATATCTAAAGAAAAAACTTACCTCAAGGGTTTTCATTGTTATTCACATAACTTATGTAATCAAAAACACAAATATTCACTAATGAACACTCACAGTTTACAAAATACCACGAAAAAACCTTAACGATCTTCAATTCGACACATGCACTGTTTGAAACGGTCGCTTTGTAACTGATTTATTTTTTGTTTTTTTTCTTCTCCGGTGTTATGTTGACGCATATTTTGTTACGACAGTTATCGAGAAGCGAAATAGGTAATACACATTATGACTTTAAAAGAAAGAGATGCTTAAATTTCTGATTGCCGGTATTGAGACAGAAATATCATATAATGTTAACTAGTAGCTGACACTGGCAATGTATTTCAAATCGGCGTTGTCAACCAGTAGTTAACAGGGACAATCTAAGGGTTACGCAGGCATGGCTTGAGATGTAAGCTGGTGAATGAAGCTTACTTGAATATTTCGTATATAAAAATACAACTATAAATATAAATACAAGTATAATACCCTACTTGGGCCCGTAGACAAGTCACCAACCTCTTTGTTTTAATAGCGATAATAGTTATTATATATTCCAGAACACTAGCGCCATCTATCGGGGACTGGATAGAGTCAATGAGTCAGGCCGGCGGCGTCCTCAACAGTTCTCAATTGACGGTCCGCCAGAGGGGTCGACTTTTGAATCTGTCGCGCGTTCCTAACTATGGATATTAATGTGTTTGTGTAATTTCATATAGGGAACATTAAGTGATTGGATATTATAATCTGGGTCAATTACTTGATTGCACCAACATTACCCACCGACGCCTACACTTTGAAGGTTGATTTATGGACCCCACTAATGACGATGTCGGCGGAGAACTATGATTCTTCTCTGACATATATAAATCCGTGTCACAGTACAAGCTAGTGAATATGATTAACCAAACACTAGAACTTAATAATTATGTGACAAAATATTTCCCCGTTTCACATGAATATTACAATGAATATTTCCTGATGAGTTTTTAGTCATAAATGGATTTTTCGTATTACTAATTCGCATTCAATTACTCACATATTTTCTCATCACCTTTAACTGGTTATTATGATAATAAACTTGTTGTCTTATAATGTTTTATTATTTCTTCACTACTAAATGTGGTCATTTCGATGTGACTCAATTTGTTATAAAGAACCTCTGTAAATCGAACTTGAGAAATCCATCTCAAAGATGGAAACGCTAACAGATCACGTCCTTCCATTTGGCGCGATCCTTTCACATCTCCTTCACTTCATTCATTCTCATCAAACCTTTCATCCAAGTTCGTCGGTTTAGAGTACTCTTGACCTGGCTCTTATTTAAAATCTTCTGGATTTGGTCCAGAAAAGTTCGCCTTGGTCTTCTCTTTCCTGTTAACCTTGACTTATAAATCCTTTTTGTCAGTCTTCTTTCATTCAGTCTCTCTACGTGGCCAAATCATTTAAGCATATCTCAATTTCAGTCACTACATCTTCTATTATACCACAACGTTCTCTTTTCACACTATTTGTACAATGAAGTGTGGGAGTCGTTGGGAGTCATACTCAGTAAAACCCAGCGATAATCTCGTCATCCTGTAGTGGAGCTTTAGAGGAATGGTAGACGCAATCTACACTGGTATTCCAAAAGATTCCCACTTAGAACTCTTACCTCTTGACGTCCTGTTTCGGAGAAGAAGTCCACAGCGTCCTCCCCCTGCCTCTCGTTCTCTTCGACGAAATAATAGTCTAGCAGAAGGAGACCACTACCGTCACTCCCATTTGCTGGTGAGTATTACGCCAATTATGCCCTTACTTATGGTCCCTTCCAAACCTAAGACCTTTGCTAGTAATCGTACTGAAGAAAGAGATTTCAAAAGAACTTTTTTAGCTTACTTGAATATTTCGCATAGAAACATACAACTATAAATATAAATAGAAGTATTATACGCTACCTGGGCCCGTAGACAAGTCACTTTCGAAGATTGCTAACGCTTAAAAATGTATGGGAATGACGTTTCATATCGAAACTTATCGAAAAATGAAACGTCATTCCCATACATTTTTAAGCGTAAGCAATCTTCGAAAGTGACTTGTCTACGGGCCCTGAATAGCTCAGGAATAAAAAAGTACGTAAAGTTTCTTTTAATGAATTTTAAGGTTAAGTAACATCTCTCCATTACGTGACATTGTAACTATTTATCGCAACATTTAAATGTGTGTATATTTTTCGATTATTATCATAAATTTTTTGTTCTTTATAGCTTTTAGTGATTAAAGCTCATAGTTAGTTTTGCTTTGTACCGATAACACATATTATAAAGTACTCTCCCATGTTTAAGGGCCTCTGGAAGAGATCTCTTATTAGTGATAAGTCCTATGTACACTCAATATCTTTCTACTGTATATTTGTTTTGGTGCATAAAATAAATAAATATAATATCCTAAATTTGTAAGACAGAACTTTTACAGGTTTTAAGGATTAACAATTTATTACTGTACTATCTATTGTGCTAACTATATGAATTTTTAACACGTTTTAATAGTTATATGATTAAAAAATGACTTACGTTGACAAATGGAGTGATATAATCATTAAAACTACAAAACACCTCAAATTAACGTTTAGAGATTGTGCCCGTCGATTTGTATTAAACGTTTTGCTCAAATATAGATATAATCTTATGAAACCTAAGTGTTTTAATAAGAAACATTTCTGCCTTTTTAACCAATCACCATTTGAAATGTTTAAATGTATTTATGTAAATGTAACAATAAGAAGAATATGTTACGGTCCATCTATAAGGCGGTGTTCGATGTGCGGACGCCAAGGTCACGCCGAAATATTGTCGTTAAACTGGTTCAGCAATTTTATAATAACGATAGCTTTTATGACTCAAGCTTTTTATTGTTACACAGTTCAAACCCGTAGGTATTTTATCTGTTTTCCTATTTTATTAAATATTAAATCATTCTAAAACAAAGTTCTTCGCCGCGCAACCCAGCGTACGTGATCAACGGTTTAATAGATAAAATGAATATTGCAAGTTATCTTTAAAAGATAGATATATGTTATGGTTGACTCTTTTGTAGATCTATAAATGAGGAATAATCCCACCATATATTGTTTTTTCATATCTCAAAAGGATTAGGCAGCGTTTTCGTTAAAAACTTCCATGTTTGATTGTATCCAACACTTCAGACAATTATCGTTATATTTCCACCAATTTACAACCAACCTTGACATATTTTATACATATCCATTCCTCAAGAATCACTCTATCTTATGGTGAAAGCAGTATGCAAATCAGTTAAGTAATTTTGTGTTTATCACGAAGAGATAGATGCGGTGGAGTATAGTTTTGTATATAATGTTGGCATTATGTGTCCCTATTTATTACGATTTCCGATCAATTGCAATATATAGATGGAAAGTATAATTGAATTCTAATTATCGCGTATATTAATCAATATCCCTTACTTAAAGCATCCTATATATTATTCCCACTAAATGCCACAATTCACAAACAGTCATTGTTGTTTATTGCTAAGTAATAAGTTTTTTAACTATCCTAACCTAATCTTATTGTAACAAATTGCATGGTAATGAATAACTACCTACATTCTTTAATATTTTATAAATATTACAAATTAGTTCCTCACTTTTCGTTGAAGTTGAAAAAAAAGATAAAGATCAGGATGATTCAACCGTCTGACGTCATCTCACGTTGAGGGTTTCAATTGTTCCTTTTTTTTATATTATTTAAAACAAGTCCATGTTAAGGAAAATAATATTTTAATCGAGTAATACTTCCTTACCACTATTTATTCATTTAACTATCAATTATCCTGTACATATAACGTATCTAACGTTTCAAATCATGAACGAATCATTGAATACTTCTGATACATTCATTTCCCATATATCGAAACCTATGGAATTAAATAACGACGTTTATTGTTTAAATATTGTAAATTAATCCATCAAAAATTGATTCCTTGTAATAATTCTCGTAAATCAAGGCAATTAACAATTTAAATTGTCATAATATAAAAAATAATAGATAAAGCGCCTGATAGAAAGTTTATAGCAAAGTCTATGATATGCGTTGTGCTATTTATTATAGCGGCAATAGTTAAGTAAAAAAATAGATTTCATATTAAAGCAACAAAGAATTGAATTGTACCTTTCTAGCTTTTAAAACCTTGAATGGAAGTCTAGAAACCTATAGTCAAATATATTATACTTTAGTCGGAAAGGATATAATTTAGGACCACTATTATAAACCGCTTATGCTGTTTTTGTAATCACACCGCGTCAACATTCATACGAATTGAGTAAGAGGACACTTATGTTTATTTGTATAAATTTGTTAGTTAATAATCATTGTCTACGGTTTCTACGTATGTTTTGGTTTATGACCCCTCGTTTGTTTAGACATTGGAAATCGCAAATTGTGTAAATAGTTAAAATTTATGCAACAGCATCGTGTCCGCAGCCGTCAGATGTTTGTTATAGAGAAAACGACCTGAATTCGTAATGCATTTGCCAATAACAGGCGTCCTTGCTTTCGAAAACTATGCGTTCGCGTTGATTTACTGAATTTTTCAATATTTATACCTATGCTATAGTTAGTTTATTTGGTGAAACGCTCTTATCTCAGAAACTACTGGTTGGATTTTAAAAATTATTTTTGTTAAGATTATCTAGAAAGATTACTATATCTATCTAAGTTATCTAGGTAAGTAAATTTCGTCTGGAAGTCGCTGGCTATACCAGGATACCCAATAAAACGCAGCGGCACCATCTTCATCCAAGTGTTGGGGTTCCAATGTCCACTGATGCATTCAGCTCTGCCGCCCCGGATGAAACCTACTTAAGGGTTCAGTTGAAGGACAGCTGACGGGCAAAATTGCACCTCCTGTCCTCCCCCCTCCTCCAGCGAAAGCTAGCGTCTGCCATGAGCTCCCTTTGCGTGTTTACTACCTTACACAGAATGACACCCTCACAAAAGGAGGTCACTGCTCTCCAACTTGACTCATCATTTAGATGTCCAAGACTTTGTATTGAGTTATCATTCATGTGCTTTAAATAATTAACTATTTATCTATAAGCATATTTATCTCTTATAATGTATATCAGTAACTAAATTAGCTAGATTTTAGATATACAAAGATCAGATGTTTTAATATCAGACATCGGTTAACAGTTTTGTTATAGAAATAATTCAAATCAAATCAAAATATCTTTATTCAAGTAGGCATATTACAGCACTTTTGAATCGTCAATTTTTCTTTTCTTTTCTTTTCCACACTCTAATTCTAATGTACGTCTGATGATGATACTCCAGAACGACCTAAAATCTAAAGTTACGAAGGTTCCTTCGCGCCCTGATCCGAGAAGAGCCCACAACATACTCAGTCGGATGTTTTGTTATCATCATCATTACAATATCATATTAGTTCAATATATTTCAATTCAAATTAGAGCAGTTCGTTCACTCCCAGGCGTTTAAGTAATCTTGCAACTTGTAATACGATTTTTCTATCAACTTTCTTTTAACAAAGACTTTGAATTTATTAATTGACATCTCTAGAACGTCTTGTGGGAGTTTATTATAGAACCGTATACAGTTACCCTTAAATGAGTTGTTAATTTTATGCAAGATATAATTAAAGACAAGTAATAAAATTACATATTTATTTATACAAATATTTACATCAATTCATTTCAATAAGCAAATATTAGATTTCTTTATTTAACTGACAAGTGTTCTTAACTGAAGTAAACATACATAATAAGTTATTTATTACATATGAATGAAATGGATTGTTTATGTTCGTGTGTGATACGACA
The DNA here is from genome assembly GCA_015832385.1 of Elymnias hypermnestra. Classification (NCBI taxonomy): domain Eukaryota; kingdom Metazoa; phylum Arthropoda; class Insecta; order Lepidoptera; family Nymphalidae; genus Elymnias; species Elymnias hypermnestra. The sequence continues at coordinate 271,346 of JACTOM010000905.1, forward strand.
TTTTCAGAACCAGTACTGAAAAGTTATAGCCGCCGACTAAATTTTTAGGAACTGCTCACACAGACAAACAATAAATTCAATTTGGTTTTATATTATTTATATTTGTACTTGATGTCATCTATTACCTTATACGTATATATGTATAATAATGGATTGAACTTGCAAAATTAGGAATTACGTTGGTTTTCCACCTATGAGAGTCATGATGCTTTCTTTGTACAAACTGTAGATTTTTACTTGCAAATTGTACATAGAAATGTGCCGTTTCTTTGACGTAAATATTGAGGAAGCCTGCATATCCTGGAAGCAGTTCTGGGTATGTTTCGTCTACCAATCAGTATGGTGGGTCTAAGCTTTAAGCTCTCTTTAATGAATGAGGAACCTGCACCCAGCTGGGACTGTACGTATTGTAAGCTCCAAAATTTGTTCAACTTCTATTGTAACTGAGTAACAAACAACAACAATCAAAAGATAATTAGTAAAATAAAAATTACATTGTAGCGCCTGCTCACTTTTAAGAGGCAAAAACTTGTTGTTTATGTGTTGCCGTTAAATAACAGCAGGCGCTAACCTTCATTATTATACAATATTTAATAATATATTTTGTTTGTGTCTATCCAGATCATAAATTGTTTTGATTTGAAAAAGCTTGACTTGAGTATATAAAGTCTGATTGTCATAAAAAGCTTATAGAAACTACGTTTAAAAGAGTAACTGCTGAGTTTATTGTCAGTTTCTTTATGGATACATTTAATGTACTGAACCGGTAGCAGATTGGTTAGCTCGGGTAGATTATGGACAAACAGAGAACACGAATTTAAATGCTAGAGTGTTACAATGCCATTATCACATACGAATGTAATATAATTTAACCCACGAGTACAAGAACGACCTTGACTTGAAAAAATAATGTCTTTAATAAACCTAGCACACATAATATTAATTTTTCGAATCATATAACGGCCGTCATCATATCATATCCTACCTGTCAAACATTTGACGTTCGTCCTGTCGTTCTTTTTTGACATTTGACATTGACAACCAATAATTTCTGATCGGAACTACAATGTTTTACGGAATTTAGTAATGAAGATGAATTGTTCCGGTAAAGTTTTGACCACATTTTCACTAAAGCTGAAACATTTAGCAATTATCATTCAGCTTTTTATTTATTGATATTGTGGCGGTGCTTAGTTTCCGGGTCAGCTAGTATTTTCGGGCCGTTCGTGTTGTGACGTGTTGTGTTCTGTTGTGTTCTATTGTGTTGTTTTGTATCGTGTCGTGTGATCTAGGTGACAGAGAGCGAGGCCCGGAAACGGTGGTCCAGGCTGCCGTAGCTGGGCCGATAGCGCGGCGTGCGCTGGCTCCAGGGGCTTCGGCGGTTCTTGTAGCTGGAGCACGCGATGAGACTGTTCATGGCTGGAGGCCGGGACTGCTCCACGCTGATACCGTACCTGCGGCTGCAAATAACAATTATTGAAGTAAACCTTCATTACGCACGTTTAACTTTCTGAAGCAAGAGCGTTGTGTTAATTGAGAGGGAGATATACATGTTTGTGAAGATAGAAAGAGAGAGAATTACGTTTCGTATATTACTACAGAGGCGAGAGCGAGATGCGTGTACATATTTCCTTTTTCTCTTTCCCTCATAGACAGTTGGCTAAAGTTTCGTATATCCAGGATAGCAAGGTATTTGTAAAAAAAAGTTTTACATCGGTTGTGTCTACAGTCCATTTTTTTAAGTCTACGCTTCAACCGATGGACGGTCACTGCTGGACATAGGTGTCACGTAGTGACGTCCACAAGGCCCGATCTTGCGCCGCTTGGCTCCAGCGGCTACAGGCGACCCTCTTTATGTCGTCGGTCCATCTTGTGGGGGGTCAACACTCCAGCACCTTCGGGCCCCAAAGTCCATCGGTTCTTGCCCCGCCCAATTCCACAGGTTCGCGATTCGTAGGACTATATCGGTGATTTTGGTTCTACTACGGATCTCTTCATTTCTGATTCGTTCACGTAGAGAAAAACCGACTTGGAGTTGGAGTTTTTAAGTAATCTTTTCTTTTCTACTATTTCCGCCTTGTATTTATCTCTCCGTGTCGCATTACAGCGGTAAAAGTAAAAGAGCCAAAACCAATATGGCACTCATGTGAAAATACAACTTCTTAAAATTTTAATGGGAACCACGACTTCTGCTAGCGAAGCGAGCACTCGCATTGTGACGGACTTGTATTTAGACAAATGTAAAAGATGTAGCGACTAAAATTGAGAAAGGTATGCTTAGAAAGGTTTGGGCACATAGCGAGAATGAATGAAAGGAGACTGACAAAAGGATTTATGAGTCAAGAGTGAATGCGAAAGTTGGAAAGGGAAGACCAAGGCGAACGTATCCGGACCAAACCCAGGACATTTCAAATAAGGGCCAGGTCACGAGTACTCTAAACCGACGAACTTGTAGGAAAGGTTTAATGTATTATAAGATATACATTTATTCAAAAATAATATTTATATACTTATAAATCACACTATTAAGTGAGAAAATACATAATATGTAATATTATTCGCTTCAAATTATTTGGCCATCGTTCAGGAGAGCCGACTGTCACGCATGGCGATTGATTGCTTTAGGGAGTAGAGTAAGTTATAGTATCACTGTGCCAGCGAGGAGAAAAATTTAAATATCTATTTAGTTCGTATTACGCTATTCCTGCCCCGAGTTCCATATCCTCATTCCTTGAGGTCGGAGTCAATTTGTTAATTACCTGCGTTACAAATGGCAATTATACCGTACCTCTTAGTTCTTGTAGGCGCAATGTATTTGTCCCCAATCAATACACTTTCATCCAGGGTGCCGTCCAGCTGCATGAGGTCACCAGCTGACACCGACACCTCCATCTTGTAGCGATCACACGTGCACAGGAACAGGAGAACTACCGCCATCTGCATAAAAAAATTAAATACGATCATCGGTTTCTGCTTGCTACCGGCCGAGAGATAGCAAAATTAGTTATTTATAGGATCGAATCAAATCATTTTTAAATAAACTTTAATTTTAAAAAAATTTAGTTTTTTTTGACGTGACAACATGTTATAAATCAATGGTTGTTACGTTCCGCCCAAGCCCAACGTGGAAGAGCGCCGCACAAGCGGTAAAGAGGCATTATCGGCCTCATTGCATTGTTTATATGTCCTTACATAAAATTATCGTCCGTAAGTCGATTTTACAGACAGGTTATCAGGTAAGTGATGATACAATTAGTGATGGAATCTGGTAAGAGATAATTTACTTCTTATTCTCAATTTTTTCACGGCAAGTCTTTGTGGGTAGGGTGGTAACGACCGATCCTTGCCACCATTACAAACACAGACAAATTAAAAAATCCAGTTTCCTAAATTTGCCCGTCCAGAACCGATTTTTTTTGAATATGCATAAAAATACATTAAATCAACCAAAAACACACACAACATTACACACTCCACCATGTCTTTGACACACACACGTGTATAGAGTATATATGCGTATCTGTCAATCGCTGACATTTATGTCAAACGCCATAATGTTACATTAAAAGAGTTTATATTAAAAGAGGTTATATCAAAGGCAATAAGGAGGCTACTTTTGAAAAGTTACAAAAGTGGTTAAGTTTATTTAAAATTACTGATGTTCTACGTAACTTTGTTAATCTTTTCTTTCATATGAACCTTTTCATGACTTCAATCTTATATATTACCAGGGGCGTTCCACTCACCACGATTAAATGAAGGATTACGATGAAAACTGTGGAATTTCTGAACCCGATGTATTGGAACAGGAGACCAGACACGGTGGGACCGATGAAAGCTCCCAGCGCGAAGGTAGACGTCCACATACCGGACACGAGGCCATAGGTTTCAATTGAATTTGGTAACCCACTAGAACTGCGAGAAACAAAATAAGTTTAGAATATAAAAGACACCTTCCATTTTAGACGTTCTGACCGGTTATGGATGCTTTGGAAAGCTCCTGCACCCTATTGGCATCATCAACATAGTTGCAAAGCACTCCAATGAGAGGATGTGGGCGGAAGTAACCGTCTGCAAGCCCGTAGTTATCACTAGCTAAATAGAGAGAATGTAGTGGTTGCTCCTCCCGCCTCTGTGAATCATTAGTTTAACTCCTCCGGAACATTAAGGCTGAATACGAAAGTTAAACACCTGGTACCTCACTCTCCTGGAAGAGGGTTCTGCTGGGATTCAGTAAGAATAGCGAGGCCCTCTTGCAGAGTTACACACTCCTGACCAAAGGGTGGGGGTTTGTTTCTCAAAGCAGCAGATTTTCCAGCAGAAAAAGGAGAGCACAAACAGCACCACGATCATAACAAACTACAATGCTTCATGTCTCATTCTCTCTCACGTTCAATATCATCAATGAATGTGCCTGTCACTTTTCTTTTAATCGACTTTCGAATCACAACGACGTTAAAGAAGTTTTCACTTCAATATCTTGAAAAGTTTTCTATATTCCTATCAGTTAAAAGTGAATAAAAAATAACTATTTTATCACCGAGATATCTTTAAATAACATCAACCAGTGTTCATAGCATTTACTAGTTAATTTAGACATCCATGGGACGGTTTCTTAATCTATAACAGGCATATGTACAAACAATTTGTGTTTTATATGTGATTTTAAACTTCAGTTTGCAAGCCTTGAGAAATATATTATCGAAAAATCTAAATTTAAACAGAAAAACGTAACCTATTGAATTAACCCGAACTGCGCAAGAAATTTATACAAAAAGTTATCTATCACTCAGTTAATTGTAGTTTAAAAAAAAAGTCTCATTGTAACATAAACCGGATAACCTTAACTGATAAGGAATTAGTGCGCATTTCGTAACACGCAATTACATTTATAATAATTATAAAAAAAAACATGTGACTTAAAAGATAACCCTATTTTTAGGTGTTTTTCTTATTGCTAATCACCTTATGGTAAGCGATGGTACAGTCGAAGACGAAAATGGTATCTACCATCGATTGTACAGCTTTATAAAATTCCCCACTCGAAAAATAATAATACCACCAATTACAGTCGTTAAAATAACTTCAAACGGAAGTTGTAATTAAACTTATGACAATTTACGGAATAGTATTAAACCGGATGTAACGCATTAAACGTTTTACTGATAAAATAACAAAAAATCAGGTTTAGATCACGACGTTGCCTTATGGGACACCATTAAAGTTGACTGCGGTATTCAAATATGTGGTTGTACTTTCGCAGAACAAATATAAATCTAATAACCAGATTTTGCTGCAGCTCAACTTTGTTCAGTTGTACTTCATAAAGGTCTGTGTAACAAGATTCAAAATCTAATAGTGGGAGAAGGATAGTATGCAAGAGAGATTTCGGTTTTAAAAGGTAGCGAGTTGTTCCATCTCTTCAGAGAACCAATCGAAGCAAACATCTTCCGACTTATTTCAGCCACTTGGGGTGTCCTGGACATTGTACTGCCAATCAGCAAACCAAGATTTTTTATTGGCGTGGTAATAGGTAGATTATGAGTATAGGTTTAATAACGAAGTTCAATTAACTGCCAATTACTACCTTCTATAGAAATTTGTGTTTTATTAGGGTCAATATGAAATCCATAAGATTTATTGAGAGCCTCAATGGCACTGGCAGTGTCTTGAACAGGAGCAGCAACTTCAATTTCAAGGTTTTCAGGATAGAGGTGAAAAGGAGTAGAGATAAGTGCAGTGACAGTGTATTATATAAAGCAAAGAGTAGAGGAGATAGGACCCCGCCTTGGGGAACACCAGCAGAGGGAGATGAGAAAAAGGATACACATAGCTTTTGACAAAGTGCTGCCGAAGAGACAAATAGTTACTGAACCAATGAAACTGAAAAATATAATGATATTGATCGCTAATATTAAGGTGTCTATACAGCGTCGTACTGAAACAAAACTTTTTTGAAGTGAAAACTAGCATTGTTGTAATTTTAAAGTTGATGAATCGAAAATGCGATAGTAAAAAGAGACAGACACATAAATTGATAAGATTGAATGTGTGAGAGAATGAGAAAGGAAGCATTATACTGTATTTGTTATGTTGGTGGTTCTGTTTGTGCTCAGCTTCGTGCCCTCTCCACTCGTGTTTACATTGAATTATTACTAAAATCTACAATCATCCTCATGCCGACATTTTACATTCGTCTCATTATCTTTAAGACAACATTTTTGAAGGTCTCACTTCTATATTCTAATAATATATATTTACATATAATAGATACATACATTGCAGTACCGAGGGCGTCGGAAAACGAAGATACCAGAAGGCTTCCTATACCGAGGCCGTGAAGCACCAGACCGGTGATTGTGACCCACAGGATCCTGGGAAAACACAGTTTACTACAGTTCCATTTATTAGTAACTAACTCACCCCCGCTACTTCTACTGCGTTAAATCCAAAAGTGGTAAGGGACATACTTTAAAAGATAGACATAGGCCGCTGTGGACTTTTTTAGGACTTTTCTATAGGAACTATTCCTCCATACATAATTGTTGCGTGACTTTAACCTTTTCCGAAGTACACCCAATAGAATCGATAGTAATAATTTTCCCGTTTTTGGAACGGTTGTAATTGTTGCTCCGCTGCTATTAGTATTGAAGTGATGTTAAATAGTTTGTAGCCTTTCTCGATAAATAGGCTATCCAACATCAGAAGAGTTTTACTACCACCACCAGTAGGTCCTGAAATTACATCGTTGAAGCAAACGGACATTTAATGTATAAGCGAAATAGCACTCGCTCACGAAATCTCCGAAACTATTGGTCTGGTTATTAAAATTGCGAAAACTATATATCTTTAAAACCATTGGTCCGACTGAATTTAATGTTGGTAAACTTTTTCATTAAGAAACGGTAGACGTTGCATAGGAACAGGATTATGAACTAACCAAGGAATGTCACGGAGAACAGCTAGTAATAACAAAGAAAAGCACTTACGTAGGTATATCGAAGAAGGGCGCTGGCCCAACGAGCAAGAAGGCGCCGACGACGAACAAGTGGCCCACTGTTGTAATGTATTTGGGCTTGATGGCCGGGTGGTCACACAACCAGCCCCACACGGGGGCCGAGAGGGCGTACGTGCCTCCGTTGATTATGAATATCACCCCCAAGATCACCGGAGAAAAGTGGAACTGGAACCAAAGAGTTATATGTGAGTTTCCAGTATACCTCAGAGATAAAGGAAGATGTTTTTGCGGCCAAATTTGTATTACTTTGTAACTCAGTTTCAATCCACTCATAATTATCTACCGCATTTATTTTATGCTTATTCTGCCATACGCATCTTTCACTACCATACATAAGTGTTGGCACCAACACTCCTGCATGCACAGCCAGGCTGGCTCTTTGAGACACCATCTGGCTATTCATAATGGTGTGCAGAGAACCATTTACCATATTTCCTGCATTCACTCTCCTTTCAATATCACTTTCACATGTTCCATGTTCCATTTTTCAAATCTATTTGTCAAACCACTATGAGGGTGTTCTTCCGCGAATCCTTGTTCTTCTCTTTAAGTTTTCCAGTGTTAAATTGCAAATTTTAAGCAGTTCATATTAAATGATGTCCAATGACACAGTGTTACGGTTAAATTTAATTATAATTAACTAGCAAATCATCAATTACGTCACGCAAATGCGGCTCCAGCGTCGCCTGCAAGAAGCCGATGCTCATGCTGGTGCATATGATGCTGATGGCGGCCAGCAGCACTCCTGGGATCTTCAAGAGGGTCATCATGGTGGCTGCAAATGATTAAACGATAGACTATTTAAAGGAGGATTTCATTGATAATTATACTACATTTTTTAATACTCATTAGGCCGATCGCGCTTCTTTATCGTGACCTATATCTAATGGATTTTTTGAACTCGATCTTAGAGCACTTAAAAGCGTTGGATTAATTTGAAATTTTGCACACTTGTTGAGGATAGATAAACGTATATTAATGAAAATAGTTTCTTCCACTATGTTTATCTTCAGGATTAGGAGCTTAATCGCACCAGGAATGAGCAATTTGTGTGCTTGTTAATACGAAAGCCGGTTGTTTGTATTTATTTCATAAACTAATATGTATCTATTGATAATTCTGAACTTACCAGTATAATTAGGAAAGTTTGACACCGAAACATTGTACATATTAGTACAGTAGTCATCGATTTTTCCAACAAAAACATTGTTCAATTTTTAATCAACTAGCACAAGGTATACCAGTAAAACAAAGTTCGTAAACGTGATCTAAAGCAAAAATATGATAGCTTACGTCCTGTGGGTTTTATGTCCTCGTCTTCGAATGTGTTAGGCAGAGTCAGGTAACACAGTATAGCAGTGAGGAACAGCGCAAAGCCTAGCACTGCAAACGGGAGTGAGTATCCTCCCCAGCTGTACAAGGCCCCGCCCAGCATTGGGCCCACGATGAGACCAAGCCCAAAGAAGGTTTCCAAAGAAGCCTGGAAAGGAAATATTGAAGCATTGACCTTGAAGTACGATGGTATCTATCGTCTATTGTGAGCTTTGTTCAAATTTAAAATTTAAAATTTAAAATCACTTTCTCTCTCTTTAGTAATAGTATATGCAAGTTGGAATCAAATAATTTCTGGAACGCCAGCGCCAGCTATCGGCGCTGGACAGAGTCAATGAGTCACAGGCCGGCGGCGTTCTCGACAGTTCTTGAGTAACGGTCGGCCAGAGCGGCCGACTATTGAAACGTGCGTGCGTTCTTATTACTGTTATTCTTTGTGCAATTTGATATCGGGAACATTAAGTGATTGGACATTTTAATCTGAGTTTTGATTAATAAAGTTTGATTGCACCAAATTACCAACCGACGCCCACATTTTGGACGTTAAATTATGGACCCCAATAATGACGATGTCGGCGAGAACATATGATTTTTCACCGACTTTTATTGTATGCATTTTCATTATCTTAATGTATTTATACTCGTGCTACCTTCTCCCTTTCCGTACTCTGACGATTTCCCTACACTGGGTTTTGTGAAAGAGATCGCCAGATAGCGATAAGACCGCCCTTTGCACACTAAAATTATTTAATTATTGTTTTCTTCTTTCTTTCGTGGTGTTTACATTCCTGTAGAATTACAGTGGCATATCTGACTGTGAATAAAAATGTAGCAAAGTTTTACAACGACAATATTGCTGTGTATATATTTTCAGGCGCTTTTAAGTATGATTTCATTTAATTATCGTTAATAATACAGTAGTGGAAAATATTAAAAATGAAAAAAATATCTACATTTTTAATGATATTTCAATTGGCTGTATCTTTTATAAAAATGATCGTATGGAAGAAATATAAAAAAAAGCCATTTGAAACTTGAAGTTTCTAATTTTAGGATCTTGGAAAATATTATTTTTCCAAGTGACACGTATCACGCAATCGTAATGAGTATGAGAACAAAATAATTTAGATTTTTTTTCAATCTTAATTTTGATGTAAAGATTGATGTAAATTTTTCATGCTTAAGAAACCTACCGTCGATTTTCTCTGCATACATTGATTTCGGAGATATGCTTGAACAAAGAGAAAATGATCTATTTTCATTCAAAGTCCGATAGCTCGGCGAGAAACTGTCGTGTTGAGACCAAAAAATCCCATATTTAAGCTAAATAGATAACCTATCCAATACATATTGTGGTTCAATTGGAAAAAAAGTCGCTTAACTAATAATAAGATAAAACAATAATTCAAAATTTATTTCTCATCGTATTCATTACGATTGCGCGATACGTGTTACTTGAAAAAATAATGTTTTCAAAGATCCTACGATTAGAAGATTCAAGCTTCAAATTGCTTTTTATTTTACTCCTAAACGACCATTTTTAAAAACCTACAGCCATTTAAAAAGTCGTTAAAAAATTAGATATTTTTTTGATCCTTTAATTTATTTCTCACTGTGAATTGTAATATGGCAATATTTCACAATGACGATATTGCTATGCGAATATTTTCAGGCGCTTTTAAGTATTCTTTCATGCTTCATTTTAAATAGACGATTTTTAATTATGAATTTAGCTAATACTTACGTTATTATAATAAAAGAGGCTATATATGAAAATAATAAATTATATAAACAACATTCCCGGAACAGAATATCTTAAAAGAAAGTTCCATTACATAAGATCTCATTGTTGTTATAATCGATAGTTTCAGGTCATTTCAATCGATAAAAAGAGGTTAAGTTTAACTATGAAAATTGACACCAATTAATAAATAACTAACAATGTTGCTTAACAACTTGTAACAATTATTGTAATGGATTTAATTGTTAGCCATGCCTTTATTACACTTAACGTATCATTAGCCGATTATAATTCATAACCATTAGTAGTTTAAGAGATTTAGTATAATATATTGAAAGAATTACGGGTGGAAGAGCATATTATATAAAAGCTGAATGACAATTTCAGAATGTTTCAACTTTAGAATAAATTGTGTTCCGAACAAAAACAATTCTTAATAAAAACAACGCGATCTTTACGCCGTTACTCGCCAAAGTCCGTCAAATATAATAGTTGCGTTCAGAAATTGTTGCTTGTCAATGTCAAATGTCAAATTTCATTTCAATTCTGAACGTATTTTAAATTTAATTGGTTTCTAAAAGACGGGACGAACATCAAATGTTTGACAAGTAGGAATTGTTTCTAAGGGAAAGCGAAATTGTTGTTTTAACAATATTCCAAGCATTTTTTTCATATTTACTCACACTTTAAGCCCTCCCTGGACTTCCGCAAATAATTCAAAACCAACACTATCCAAATCAGTCCAGCCGCTCTCGAGTTTTACGTGAACGAACAGTAGTTATGCTTAAGCTAACTTATGTGAATGACGTTCCAATACTACTGTTAAATGCATATAGTAAGCTATTCATAACAGATAGATATATGCCACCGTAGATTCTTTTGTAGATCTACTAAAGACGAATTATCGTACCATACACTTTTTTTATATATATCTAACGGATAAGGCAGTGTTTACGATGAAAGCTAATAAGCTGCCTTATTTTCAGATACTTCCTTCAATTATTGGTATATTTTAACCAATTTAAACAAAACCTTAACAACCTCTTCTTTATATAAACCTTTATCCAGAATCACTCTATCTATTGATGATAACCACGTGGATGTGCGGTCAGTAGTTTTTAGTTTATGGGGAACTGACAGAGGAAGCGACCCTGTTTTATTATATATAAGGATATAACCTTGTATACTCACAAACATACTGGCGACGTTGTTGGGGAACTCCTTGGCGATGATCGCGAAGGAGGCAGTGAGGAAGGCTGCGTTGCCCATGGCCTCGATGATGCGGATGGTGAAAGCGAGTGTCACGAAGGGTATGTGCCCGTCTACTTTGTCTAATAACCTGTCAAATTACCTTATAATGTTACGTTATTACTATTCATCTGTTTGTTTGTTTAAACTTGTTTATCTCTAGAACTACTGGTCTGATTTAAAAATTGTTTCTGTGTTAGATAGCCCATTTAGCTATGAAGGCCACAAGCTATATATCATTAAGCTAATAAAATGTGAGCAGTGCACCAATGAAGAATATTTCAGTCGGGGATTGTTTCCTTTCGAAAGATTCCGCTGCATGCAATGCGTTTAAAATTTCGCAAAAATGATGTATCACAGAATTGTGCCCCTTTAAAAGTTCTACATAAAAGTCTGTGACGGTATGTGTCTATCTTTTAAGGTTGGCTATCTATAACCTTTTTTATTGACAGCTATGCAGCGCAGCTAGTGTATATACTAAAAGTCTTGTTTGTTTCATCATTTATAAATCAAAAACGGCTAGATCGATTTCAATGATCATAGTTTTGTTAGATTCGTCCAACATTTGTGTTATAATGGATGGATTAAGTAACTGTATCGCTTACCCAAACAAAATGGCGCATGTTGATGTAGTCAATATCCCCGCGTTGAAGACTACCTTCGGCCCCAACTTGTTCAAATGAGCTCCATAGAAAGGGCTGATGATGAACACAGCCAGTTCAAATACACCGAAAACAAGTCCATACTCTGTTGAGGAGCAGCCCTTTAGCTCAGCCTGTGGACAAAATAAAGAAATATACGTCTAACTCCCGTTTCCTTCTATGGTGCAATTAAATTAAGCGACAGAAATTAATTGTTTCTGAGAATATAAATATAAAAACTAATATATTTAGATGTTTATTCCTCAATAAAGCAAAATCCAATTAACAGATTACACTTAGATAGTTAACTGGATTACCAATTGGGCTACTATTTATTTTTTAAAGCATTTTAGCGTAAATAAAGGTAGGATGTAAAATGAAGTAAATTTTTGTTCCGTCATGAATTCCCGTTTCTAATAGTGAAATATACTTTTAAAAAATGAATCCGATATCCTAGTCTTATTTACTACCACTATAAAATGCAAATCAAAACAGCTTATATTCAAATTATCATTGTTTATATCTTTTTATCGTACAATGAAGACTAAACAAAAATATTATTTATAATAAAATCTAGAATTAAATAAAATAGATAAAGTACAACTACTTTGCATTCAATAATGCCTGAATCGTCATTAATAGAACAATTAAAAAATAATAATATAGTCTTCGTTAATGAAATAGTTTTAATAACCTTTAATTGAGATAAACCTTTGAAATCCATAAATCCCAAATTACTAAAAAACAAATTTTCAGTGGCTTTTTATAAGATTTTCACATAGTAAAGCTAAAAGTACATTATTAACAAAAAAATCGGTGAAAAATATAAATGGTATAGTGCTGTTTACGCTTTCAGAATTACTTTTATTTAGATTTACTTTAAATAGCAAATATCACAACTAGCACAACATCAATTTTCATTTTCATGAATGAAAAACCTAAATGTGCCTAATATAGGTCCTTGTGTAACACCTATTTCAAATATAATGCTGTTGGCTTAACGCTATTGGAAAATATGTTTTTTTGTTATATCTTCGAAGTTAAAAGACGACAGATTAAACGGATTATCTATATACCAAGGAAAAGCCTAATAAAAGCAAAACAAAAATGATGTGGTTTACGCAATCAAACGCCTTTCAATGATCGCAAGACGTCGCTAGACAGAATTAGTATACAATATAATATTCAAGTAAAATATTATCTCAGTGCGTACATGTTGTAATAGTCATTGGCGATAAAGTGATGTTCAATTTATTTATCAATAAACTAAAGCGAGAACAAGAGAGAAGTGGTTTATATCAGAATGTCTAGTGCAGTCTTCAGTTTATATTAAAAATATCGATATTTTATACGTACAAGTTAGAGATTTACTGTAATCTTACCCTTTGGAAAAAAACTGTGGTTCTTCGTTAGTCTATTAGTTAAATTGTACTATTTCTGGGTTAGAAGCATGATATTGCGCGAATGTTATATCCAGAACGCTTGCACCTTCTTTTGTCTGTTGAGTATCATCGTCAGAAGTATCTTCGAATCAGGTGTATTGATTCTAAGCGGATAAAGTCACATCAATCTGCTAATGTTAATTCATATTTTTGGATGAATATTGATACAAAAAAGGTAAGCAGGTTTGGCTGAAATCTAGCGTTCAGATAGCTTATAACCTGGACAACTAATTTGTTATTGCTTGACTGTAATGCAATTGCTTCTGATAATAAGTGATGATGCAGTCTAAGATGGAAGGGCACTAATTTACTAAATAAATTACTCTTTAGAACTATTATATTTACTTAATTTGATTCTATCTAATTGGGTTTTGTAGTTACTTTTTGTGGAATATTTGCTTCACAATTTTTATGGACCTCTGCATGAATTACAGCAGTTTTACTATGTATTTTTAATAAAGTAAATAGAGTGTCATCTCTACGTTAATTTAGTGATGCTTTTGTAATAGTGGGCGCACGTCGTAAATGTATTGTCACCCGATAACCCGCGGCGGGTTATCGCGTAGTATATTCTCGTTTGGAGACGACAATGAGTTTCTAACCCGAGAAATACTGATTTGGACCAAATTTACTATAACTATATTTAACAAGCTAACGGTTATATAATATAAATATATTATGTATCCAAGAGAGTTGCTAAAAGAAAGTTATGGCTAGCAGGTTAGCCCGCTGTTATCGCACCAGTCGGATGATATAGTTAAGATGGAATCGCATGAACCTTTTTATTTGCTGGGAAATGCTTTTATTCAATTATAACGACCTATATGGCTCAGAAATATGGGTCATTGCGGGCGAGGAGACATTGCAATACCCACTAAAGCCCAGTAAAACTCTCTTCCTCCGTAAGTAAGACATCAGAGGATTAGCTTGCGCTTTTTTATCAAATCAGTCCGACTGAGAGGATTCATGGAGGTGCCGTCTGGTACTGCATTCTCCCTCTCTCGCTTGTGGTCCTCCTTTAGCGAGATTACCGTCTTGTAGAAGAACTAATCTGATGAGAGTTTCTACACATCTTCGTACCGGAACACACATTTCTTACTTGGTAGGATGGTAAACATCACCCATAATATATAGAAGAGTTGCCACAACAACAGTTTTTGAACACTTTGTTATCCTCTAAAAAAGGATTCCACAGAACTTCTACAATTTGTTTAAATATAAATATGGAAAGCGTAATGTGTTGTCACGAACAGCCCCAAGTCTCGGTCCTCCCCATATTCCTCAATTGAATTTATAGGATTTTGTTTTATAAGATTTTAATGCGATTTTCACCAATAGATAGAGTGATCATAAGGAAGGATTCGTATAAAATGTGAAGTTTATATGTAAATAAGTTGAGATATGATGAAAATTGTTGGAAGCGTCAGAAAATCAAGCTTTCATCGAAAATGCTCATTCGAGATATAACAACGCAACGCATGTTGGAATAATCCTTTTATAGATCTACAAAAAGGTTCTTGATGGCAGATGCCTATTTTTTAAGAATAGTTCGCTATATAAGATGTGACGTAGTCTCTTACTCGGAATGGATGGAAACAGCTAATCTGTGTAACAATTTAGAAGTCACGGGTTCGGGCCTGAGACAGGAACCGTTAGTTATTATGGCTCATCTTCTTCGTCGTATTCTTCATGTTTGAAAATCGCTACTGTACTTTGGTGGCTGACGTCATTTTCTTCACCAATGCCTTCCGTTCTGTTCGGTCCTCGGTTTTACTAGGTCGGCAAAGGTGATTGGCCGTGTGGTCTTTTATCCTCCAACCTTGCCAGTAGTTATCAACTTGTCTAAGTTGTTGGGCTAGCGTCGGAAAATGTGACCAAAGTGGCTGAGAATAGTTTGGAAGCACTTGGTTTTATTCGTCCTCTTCGCGGACTATGGTACACGCAGCATCTATCTTTTTCCTATCTGATGCCTGAATCTTCTATTCCTCAGCACCATAAAAGAAGAAGGGCAAGACTAAAGTTCTAACAAGTCTCCTTTTGGTGGACGTAGAGATTATTCGATTTTGCCAGTCTTGTCATTTTGCTCATGGCTTCTTCCGATCAAAAAATCAAACAAGGTAGGTCTTTGGCCAACACGCTTTTATTAGCTTTGCCTTAATGTGTATATGTGTGTATGCATGTGTGAGTTTGTGCTTTTGCGCGGGCGTACGTGCGTGAACACTTAAAAATTTTGAATAATTTAAAACTTTGCACACTTAGTAATGCCTTCAAGATTACCTAACCATCTGAGTGGGTCATTTGCACACTTTGCTCTGTCTCCTTTGACACTTTAAAGAAAAAAAAAGTAAATACACCTCTTATAACTGATATGACGTAAATGGTAACTGTTAGAAGACATTCTGGAGGTGTCTCCAAAATTTAAATACTTTAATAAAAGAAATTTAATGAGAAATGCTTGTATATTTTAGATTGAAAATAATTATAGATTGAAATCTCTGCTTAGGACAGAGCACCGGGGAAACCTGATCATTTTAGATTTTAAATGTTGTTTTTTTCTTCATCATCAGTAATATAAAGTAAGTAGCAGCCCACTAACGTCCCACTGCTGGGCACAGGTCTCCTCACTCCAAGGAGCGAGGGTTTTTAGAGCACAAACCCACCACTCTGCTCCACTGCGGATTGACAGGCATAGTCACAACAAGTGTACTCTCTATTCCTTCACTCTCATAGTCCGATGTGACGGGAATCCGACACGACCGGAGAGAGATCAGGCGCAGGACCGACGGCTTAACGTGCTCTTCGAGGCACGCGGGTAGGTCACACGGCCAACTTCCCAACTTCGACTTCGAGCAAATATTGAGAAAATCTTAATAGAAAACTCAATATTGGTTTCTGAATTGGCCCGACCCGGGACTCTGAACTCAGAAGCTCATGCCTGAAGTCGAACATGCGAACCACTAGACCAATGAGGCAGTCATCAGTAATATATCCAAGTTAATATATGGAGTATTTCACTATTTAAAAGTGCTGTAAAACCTTACTGCAATAAGGAATCTTTTGAAATTGTTGGATCAGGGTTTAAAGCAGCGTTACCCAATATGGGAACCACGCCCTGCAGGGGAGTTATTTGTTAGTTAAGGGAAGGGGGACAATTCCAAATTAAATTTGAGTTTCAATATATCGTTTAATGTTTTAAATTTTTACTTACGATGTTATGGCTTTTGGCTTTACATGGCTTAGCAAAGTTTGGGAAACACTGCATTAAAGTGAGTATAACAATTTAAGACTAACGTCTAAACAAAATAAAAAATAATTTAACGTTATTATTTAAAAGTTTACGGTATTTATTGATGTGTTTCAAGCACCTAACACTTTTAAGTAGTAAAATTGGACAACGTCCTTAGATAGCAGTCCTGGGTTCAGTTGCCTGGAGGGCAGCCATTGGATAATTGTATTTTATAATGACTTAAATTTTAAAAAAAAATTTCAAGTCTTATAGTTAATACTCAACTTAGAGGGAGGGAAAATGGAAGATATGTTAGCAATTTAACAGTCATTAAAATATTAATTAGTGTCATGTCGAAAAATTAATACAAACATTTTATTGGAATCTCAAATGACACATGTTAAGTGTAAATATTAAAGTTATTAAAGTAAGGAATTAGCATAAAAAATGCTGCACATTTTCGCGACGCGTTTCATCCGTAACAATTTTGCCCTCAAAGCCTAAAGAGGCTTCGCTTCAAAAGCATGGGATTAAACACTTTCTTTTTGAAACTGTTAAGCTACATTATATACATATTTTTTTTAATATTTTGTACTTACTTCGTGTGGGAAGAAGGGAGCTTGAAGGGCGACGCAAATCGCATTACAAAAATCAGCAATAGAAATAACCACCACAGTCAACAACTGTCTCCTCGTGAACTCACGCATTTTAACACTTTACCCCAAATAACTATCAAAAACAACACTAAATACAATATAATTTATACGTTATCGTGGTTTCATAACTGTTTTATTTATTTAATTTAAGATTTCATGTAATCTTCACATAACATGTTAATTAATAACAACGAAACGTTATTATTTTCTTAATGCGGGTATCTAACTGACAAGGGAACATCGAAGTGATAGTGTAATATAGAATAAGGCGTATCGAATTGTTCGTACGGAAATTTTTGATGTCAACGTTCATTGCCGCTTTAATATGAAACGAGCGAAAGGCGTCTTCGATAAAAGCTTCAATGTATTGCGTATATTAGAAAATTCCTTATGTAATGGATACATTAACTTCCATTCATGCTTTTATATGCTATATGCCGATCTCACGAAGTCATTTTCTTAAATTCGTTATATCTTTTGAATGGATTGTCTTATTTTAGTAAATTGAAAAGTATTTTAACAGATATTAATAGAATTTGTTTTTTTTCGTATCATCTCACATTAAAATGTAGAAAAGTAACAGTGGCATAACTATAGCAGTTGGACATATTTGGTGTTACACTTTTTTGTAGATATTAACACATTGAGTGCTGACTTCGTATATATACGTCGTCGTCGTCGCTTCAACCGATGGACGTCCACTGCTGGACATAGGTCTCACGTAATGACGTCCACAAGGCTACCGGCGATCCTCTTTATATCGTCGGTCCACCTTGTGGGGGGTCTCCCTCACCGTCCGGTGCAGGGTCGCCATTCCAGCACCTTCCGTAAGTAAGTAGCAGCCTATTAACGTCCCACTGCTGGGCACAGGCCTCCTCACTCCGAGGAGCGAGGGTTTTTAGAGCATAGACCCACCACGCTGCTCCACTGCGGATTGGCAGGCATAGTACACAAGTGCACTCTCTATTCCTTCACTCTCATAGTCCGATGTGACGGGAATCCGACAC
>JACTOM010000905.1:290305-302449 GCA_015832385.1 Elymnias hypermnestra
GGTGCAGGTGTTAACCGGATACGGGTGTTTTGATAAGTACCTGCACCAGGTTGTGGGCTGTGTGGTCTCTCCTGCCTGCCGAGTGTGCGGAGCGGCTGTTGACTCGGCGCACCACACTCTAGCAGAATGCCCGGCCTGGGGACCACAACGCCATCTCATGGTATCCCTGATTGGAAGTAACCTCTCTTTGTCGAGCGTAGTTGGTTCTATGCTCGGTGGGGAGTCACGTTGGAGAGCTGTGGCCTCCTTTTGTGAATCTGTCATCTTGCAGAAGGAGGCATTAGAGAGGGAAAGGGAGATTGCGGTCGGTGCTCCTCCCGGCCGCCGGAGGAGAAGGGGTGCCAGAAGGCGCAGTTTTGCCCGTTTGCTTCCCATTCCTTGAACCCTTGAGTCGGATTCATCCAGAGTGCCAGAGCTGAATGCGTTAGCAAACATCTGGCCCCCAGCATACGGATGAAGAGGGTTCCGCTGGGTTTTAGTAGGTAAACTGGTGCGGCCAGCGAATCCCACACTGTCGGATGGAGTTGACTTCATCTGACGTGCGCAAAAGCATTTCCCAGCGAAAAAAAAATGCGTTTTCTTAGGGATCCCTATTTTTTTTTTGAGATACTAATGTATTTTTTGAAATCGCTCCAGTAGTTTTTGTGTAAAAACTTTATAAACATACTTGGCCAACTGAAAGGATTTATTGAATAAACCATCAATGTATTATAAATTATAGAGGTTTCCTTTATTTAACGAAGCTGATTGAAGCTTAAATATTAATGAGATTGTAAAGAATCCACCAGTGATAATATATAATGGGTTATTTAAAGTTTTTAATTGCCTTTATCAATGTAAACATTACGATTGTATTTGTAAGTCAATAACTTCTCCATTACATGTTGTTATATCGTGATGTATCTGTTTGTACATTTGACCCCAATCATTTATATTGTCAAATATTTACGTCTCCAGATAGATGGCTAGATTGTTGGCTTGGTCAACTGTAAAATTCTGGTTTGTATTTGAAGTAGACCTGTCATTTAATGTGATAATTGGGATAATACGCACCTAGGGGCGAAAGTATCACATCGTCGTCCGCTCGATAAATAAATATGAAGCAAAATTGAATCAATCGCTCGCATGCTTCGACTACGTAACTTTCCAACCACAAATTATTATAGCATATAAATAAGTTTATATACAATCAAAATAAAATAAAATAAGTTCTAAGGAATTATAAGCAGAAATAATTACAAATTTGGATGACGAAGCACAAAAAATTGCCAAATATTTTGACTTGTAAAAGAAGCGTGCATGCGTCGAAAATTTAAAGCATGCGCACTAAATTATCATCATATATATTTATTCGTACTTTCGTCACTCAAAATAGCGCCGAAAGTGCGATGTTTCGTTACAAGTGTAAGCGATAATTAATATTTTATTTGTAAATTGCTATTAAATGACTAGATTTGATTATTGTGAAACGTTTACAAGTACTACATCCGGTTTAACGCTATTCCAGAAATTCTCAAGCTTTATAAGAACTTCTGTTTAGTCGTCGTTTTTACGACGACTGTGATTGTTGGACTTATTGGTTTTGAGTGGGGCGTTTGGTATAAGAAATGTGACACAGCAGACTAAAGGAATATTCGCCTAGTGACAGTTCTTAGTTTGTATCAACTTTAGTATTGTGTTAAAAGTCATTTAAAGTGTGTAATCTAATAAGCATAGTATTACTTAACCTAAAAATTAGTGAGCGATTCTAAAACAAGTATGTTGAAAAATTATTTAATAAACTACCCCTTACATCACGATCTTAGAACTTGAAGACAAAATATTTATATGTAAGTCGGAGTCAAATAGTTTTCGGAACGCTGGCGCCATCTATCGGCGCTGGACAGAGTCAATGAGTCGCGGGCCGGCGGCTTGCTTGACAGTTATCGACTGACGGTCCGCCAAAGCGGTCGACTATTGAAACTGTCGCGTTCCTAACTATTATTCTTAATGTTTTTGTGTAATTTGATATCGGGAACATTAACTGTTTGATTGGACCAACATTACCCACCGACGCCCACCAATTGTAGATTAAATCTATGTGTGTTATAATATTATATATATGTCGGAGTGCAAGAGTCTGTGGAACGCTGGTGCCATCTTTGTATCGGCGTGGGGGCAGAGGCAATAAGTGGCAGTCCGGCCCGTCTCTCGGCAGTTCTCGAGTGACGGTCGGCCGGAGTGATCGACTATTAAAACTGTCGCGTTCCTAGCTATTATTCTTAATGAGTTTGTGTAAATTGATATCGGGAACATTAAGTGATTGAACATTATAATCCGAGTTAATTAATAAAGTGTTTGATTGCACCAACATTACCCACGAACGCCCACATAATAAGAATTAAATAAGGGATCCCATTACTGACGATATCGGCGGAGAACCCTACGCCCCTGTGCTTTATGCTGCTCCGTTTCTCTCTTATTCTCCGACATATATTAGTTTGTTTATGTATTAGCTAGATAAAGACATTTTAGTGTATGTTTATTTTATTGTCTACCTCCTTCTTCACTTTCTGCTTTTGTTAACCCAGGTGGTGACGCCACTTTCGGCAGTTTTTTGGTTCAATCTTGACGGTGCCGCGTAAAAATGTTTCCTTTTCTCAAAGTACCCTACCTTGTCCCTCGCGTGCATATATTCGTCTACGCTTTCGTCGCGACAAGGTGTTTTTCGCCTACCGCTGATATTTCCGCTATAAACCCGCTCGTATCTTCGTCTTGAAGTCATACGAACCGCAAGAACTATCGAAGAAGTGAACCGCTGGTCGTGTAGTGCAGTGATAGTGCTTTTCGCCGCCGCATCCACGCCCGTGCACAGCCCTACGTCGAGAAGTAGGACGAGACCCCGACACTCCAGGTACGTGCACGCGATTCCTTTCCCCCTTCATCACTGTCACCCCTTACGCGGCCATTAGCCTTCTTCCTTTTTTCTAAACCGCCTATATACAGTCCATTCGTCTCCATTTCAATTCCCCGCCCCGCTACATGGACGGTGGCCTCCTCTGTACTGCCGCTCCACCAGGGTTTTCTGGTATAAATCGCTATTTTGCTGAAAATTGCATCAAAATCCGTTGGATAATTTAAAAGAACTGAGGCGACATACAGCGGAAGCGTTTTCATTTTATACTATGAATAGAAATACTATAAAACGTTTTGTCTCTTGTTGATATGTTTGCGGTTGAAACTGGCGTTAGATTCATTACCAACGGAGAGACTTGACGATTCAAATTATCTTGATTTTGTATCGTCAATTCTGAAAACAGTAAATTCCACTATAAATAGTGTAACGTCCAATAATAAACACCGAGTTAAAGATTAAGAAATTCATTATTTCGTAAACAGATTATGTAATTTGATTTGAGTAAAATATGTATTGAAATTGGTAATATTTAGGCGACAAAAAAATTAATGATTAAGTCATTATAATTAGAAAACCTGCTTGTGCAAGAGTAAATAAATGACAGTGTGAGAGTAGATCGTAAAACTGTTTTGACGGTACTTCATCAAGGGTCAATCATGGGTCGGTAACCTTTCTTCTCATCAGGTGGGATTGCTATTAGATGGAAATACTTTAGTAATAATGTTCTCATTGAAATAATTGCCAAAATTTCGAGAGTTTCATTAGAATTAGAAAATTTTCTTATGCAAGATTACCTAAATATGACAGTATGGGAATGAAACTGCTCTAAACAATCGAGTTAGTGAAACACACTAAAGTTTAAGATCATTATAACATTGTCGAGATTCTTTTGACGAAATATTTGCTGTGTAAAAGATGTTTATTGCGCTTTCGTAGATTTAGAAAAGGCCTATGATCGAGTGGTGAGGAATGAGCTGTGGTCAACGTTATCTACGTATGGGGTGAGCGGTTGTCTGATCCAAGCATTGAAGTCTCTCTATGAGGGTTCTAGTGCCTGTGTCAGAATAANCAACGTTATCTACGTATGGGGTGAGCGGTTGTCTGATCCAAGCATTGAAGTCTCTCTATGAGGGTCCTAGTGCTTGTGTCAGAATAAATGGAGCGTACACGGAGTGGTTTCCTGTTGAAAGAGGTGTTCGACAGGGATGTGTTGCGTCACCGCGGCTGTTCAACCTATTGTGGATAAATGTTTGACAGATTTAAAAGAAAGTATGTATGGGTTAAGAATGAATGAATTACTCGTCAAATGTTTACTCTACGCCAAATGATCAAGTAATACTTGCGTCATCATAATGAGCTACAGGAGATGCTAAATATTATGAATGAAGCTTTGAAAGGGAAATACATATATCTTCTGTTTTAACCAGATTTATAATACCTCATTTCTGACACGAAGTATTCATTTATGAAATTGGATGTATCATATATCGTAATTACTATTACTAATCACATTTAAAATACACGTATCACACGTAACATTTGTTTAGAGAAACTAATGTTTCTTATACCTGACACATGGTATTCGTTTAGGAAGACTGATGAGTCGTGATTATATTAAAGTTAATATAATTTAAAATATGACATTTTTAACACAAGGTATTTAATAACATTGGGAATATTGATGTATCTTATACCGTAACTTTATATAAAATAGGACATTTTTGACTCCAGGTATACGTTTAGAGAAACGGATAAATCTCATACCTTAATATTTTATACCTTAATATTTTTTAAATACGATATTTAAACGTGATGTATTCGTTTAGAGAATCTAATGTTTCTTATACCTTAAACAATTTAAAATACGACATTTTTGAGACAAAGTATTTCTTTAAGACACATTATTTTCCCCTAAATCTCATTAAAAGTACGACAGTTTTGACTCAAGATATATCTTTAGGGAATCTAATGGAAACTACCTACTCGATAGGAACTTAAATGTTAAGGATCATATCAACACACTTACCAGCAGAATTCGAAAACTAATCTTTATATTCCGTACCCTTCGTCACGTGGAATAATAATCCATGTAATTAACTAAAAAGTCTACTATGCATACATACTGCATCTCATCTTGGGGCAGTGCGGCTAAAACTACCTCAAAACCTTTAGAAATTGCCTAAATGGCAATGTTAAAAGTTGTTACATTTCGTCTAAAACTTTTTTCGACCAGACTCCTCTACAAAACCTGTAAGGTCCCTACTGTACGACAAATATTTATTCTGTATATTATCCTACATCAACACAAAAACAGTCCTTATTCTGCTTCATCAAATTCCCGGACGAATAATGTTTGCACGCTAAATAGCGTCAAAGTCTCACGGAACTATTTTTTCTTTACTTGGGTCTCCTTATATACATCCATAAACTGACAATTAACCAATGCAAAAAAAACCGTAACTTGATTTTCGATGGATAAGTCATATGATGAAACTGAATATCTTATTGAGTTCATCTACTAAAAAAAAATCACACAAACACCCAGGTACTTACACTTGAATATATGCACATGCACCCTTACACTAATAGACAGTATTAATACAGAATTCTTATATTTCCTATTACCATTATTTTATATTACACATGTTATGTCATCTCTTATTGTAAAGCAATATATATTATAAATATAACCCCTTGGCCGGAGTGGGGAAAGGAGCCTGTCATCCTTAACACGGGTTATTGAATAACCTACCTAGGATGGCTGCCTGCTAAATCCAACTGTTACTTTAAGCAAAAAAATATAGGTTATATTTATATTTCAAGAGCAATAAAGAATATTATGTCAGAAGTCTTAAGTTTTAAATTGTTAAGTAGCTAGAAGTTCATTGTAAAATTCTGTTAGTTTGATAAATAAATAAATAAATGTGTCATAAACCTCAATCTCATTTAAAGTACGACATTTTTGACATGAAGTATTCATTTAGAGAAACTGGTACGTTCTATACTTTATCAGACTTACAATACGTCATTTCTGACAAGAGGTATTCGTTTAGAGAAACTGTTATTCCTTTATGGCGACTTCCTTATACCGTCACCTTATTTAAATTACCACATTTCTTACTCTATGTATTCGTTTATAAGAACCGGTGCATCCTGCACCTTAATCAGACTTATAATACGTTAGCTCTGACAAGAGGTATTCGTTTATAGAAACTGGTGTATCTTATACCTTAAACCGAATTGAAATACGATATTTATGAAACATTACCGCGCCTTAGGAAGTTTCATTTCAATAATGACACGAGGTATTCGTGTAAAGGAATACCCCGGGTAATAAACGAATACCCCAGTGAGGGGGGCGATTCAAGGATGTCGAAAACTGTACTCGAATATAACTCGCTTCGTGCTTTCACTTGAAACAAAATAAGCGATCCATTCCGCCTACAAACCGACGGGCTATTGCTTTGTCGAATCAGCCGCACAGCGGACGCGGTTGAAAAGTCGAAGAATTCTATTAAAAAATAAAATATTTTCGTACAAAAAGTGTCCCATGTCAGTGTTTAATTAATACAATTTGATATAAAACCGTTTTAATTCATTAAATCATTATGGTTCGGCGTGTTTTCAAAGCGTTTCTCGTATTGAGTTTTACAATCATCTGTCACAATGGAGAAGCCGCTGAAAATGATAACCCGCAGGCAGCTCGTAAGTACATTCAATCGAAATAAATCTCTGATATCTTTTTCATTAGATATAGCTTTAGAAAAATACTAAATTTCCTTTTTACAGAGGACACCTTTTAAAATATAATACATCTAATTTCGGACTTTACACTTATTAAAAAATGGAAGCCTGAGAGAGAAACAGAGAGAGAGAGTGTAAGTGGATATAGTATATGATATAAACTGTGTATATGATTAATAAAAATATAATAATTTCATTTGTAAATAGTCACAGCTATAAAAAAAATTATAAATTTAATTGCATGTGCTCACAGTGTTGGATGGACATATTTATGTATTATCGTAACGAATGAATGACAGGGAGAGAGAGAGAAGGAGAGAGAATGTGTGTAGTGTATGATATAAACTGTATATATGATTAATAATAATTTAAAAATTAGTTTTTTCGGTTGGTCTCAGATCAGGGTGCGAATCTCTTCAAATTTTAAATTTCAAGGCGTTTATTATTATTATACGATAAATTTGCAATGTTATCATCAAATGAAAATAAAAAACGATATCCGACTGAGTATTACGTGGGTTCTTCTCGGAAAAGAGTGCAAAGCTATCGTAATTATAGATTTGAAATCGTTTACTCAATATAGGTCGTAAATTGGAAATAGGATGGTAAAATCTAAAAATGGACGCCAAAGCGAAAAAAAGAGAGACGGAGAGAGAAGAGAGAGTATATGTGGCAGTGAGAATGTGTAATATATTGTACAAACTACGTACATGCATAATAACAATATAATAGTGACGTTAAAAAAATGATAACCCCACTGAGATTTTTTGTGGGTTCTACTCGGAAAAGGAAAAACCTTTGGTTTTAAGGTTATAAGTCGTTTTATTATGCGTAAATTGCGAAAACCTACTTGAAGAAGGATGGTCTTTTTTATTTTAATGTAATTAATTAAAATGATAAGGTAACTATATCCTGTTGAGATTTTTCGTGTGTTCTTTTGAATTCCAAGTTTTTAACAAAAAAATTTTGAAGATTCAAGTAAAACAATCATCGAAGTCACACATTTAATACACTCGTTTATTTTATAAAGATTTTAAGGCTTTTTTTATAATTCTACGTAGTTTTAGAATGTCTTGAACAGGTGATTGTATGAAAGTTTACGTTAAGCAAGTGTCTGTCAAGTTGTTCTCGTTGAATGCCCATCGTGTGTGTTGAAATGTTTACATTTGGTAACATTGTAATTTATGATGAAAAATCATGTGACCTTTGGCTTTTACAGTTTATTATTACGTTATACAACACCCATTGCCTTGACACTATACATAAGTGATAAAAATATAAAACTGTAGTATTAATATTGGTCATAAAACTCAATGACACGTTTCTACAAAAAACTGCAATGTTATATCGAGTTAAAGGTACTTATATCCCATTGTTCGTATTAAAAAGTATCCTCTGTCCTTCCACAGGCTTTAGACTATGTGTGTACCCAATTTCATCTAAATCGGTTCAGTAGTTTTGTCATGAAAGACTGTTACTTTCGCATTACTAATGAAGATTAAATAAAGTTTGAGGAGCTTACTTTATTATGATTTTAATGCTGTAAGTTTTTCATGAAATATAACTTGTAATCGTCTCCAGGTTTCCATCTATCTTTATACCAAAATTCATCAAAATCTATTCAGAGATTTAGATTCACTTTTGCGTTTATAGTACGGGAGCCCACGATGGGATTTTGCGTGTTAATCGAGCGCAACAGAAAATCATATAGGGAGAAACCATCAAATCAAATCTAATCAAATCATTTATTGCTGATTTTTGGTTACATAGACGTGACATAGATAAAAGTGCATAACAATCTCTCATACGGTGGCACGCAAAA
This sequence comes from Elymnias hypermnestra, assembly GCA_015832385.1. Lineage (NCBI taxonomy): Eukaryota > Metazoa > Arthropoda > Insecta > Lepidoptera > Nymphalidae > Elymnias > Elymnias hypermnestra. Next base: position 298,768 of record JACTOM010000905.1, read on the forward strand.
TTTTACAATATAAAAGATAAAACAATTAAATTTAATGGCGATACTCTTTATGTTTATGTCAAAATTGTACTTTTATTTTTCACAAAATCTTGCACCGGGTAATAGATAGATAGATATAATTTTTATTTGTTTTTTTCACACGTTTTTGTAACATATAATGCATAAAAGATAATAAATATATGTAAAACAAATAATGTCCGCCATTCAGTTCGAAGCCGCAGCAAAATTTGCCACTGGTTTTCAGGGACTTCTATACTCCCAAGTAAGAACCCTTAATATACGGGAGTTCGTTGCCTGTCAGATTAGTAATGTGGTTCTAGAATACGTTCTCATAAGAATTTACAAAAAACAAACTCAACAGGAAACAGTGTAAGTTAAAGGAATTATAATAAAGGAAAAAGTTAAATGAAATAATCCTCAGGAAAACTTGAGAGCATCAGATAAAACGTCAGAGATTTATATAGGACACTCCTTTGAATGCACTTAATATTAACTTAGGAATATATGTCACGTTCGAATAAATATCTTTTGTTTAATCACCCTTTTGATGATCAGAGAGGCCAAATTCCATGAAAATATTTAAAATCATGTCTAGGTTCAATACCTCTCCCTGTGTACTTAAACGACTATTTATTTATTATAATATGTATTTTTGGGTTGATATCTGTTTATGTTTTTATAGATATTGTTGTGTCATAAATTTTACACATCACCTACCCTTTTTCGAAACAAAATTTATGGTTACCCTAGCCCTATAGTTACCTGGGAGACTTCACAAATTAGCAATATGGCCGCCTTTTTGTATCTTATGATTAGTATTGTATAGTTATTGTATATATTTCATGTATTGTTTGTGGTGTACAAGAAAATGTATTCTCTCTCTCCGCCTTTCACGGTCACCCCCAGCCTCTAATTAATCGTCAGATTGACGTATATCGGTGATCAGAAACATCTAGCATGTATACCCTATGAATTTCTGACGCGACCGACTATTTCCATGTATTTGTTTTATTTTAATCTCTCCTACACTCTCTCCCCCCATTAAGATGTAAAACTTTACATAAACTTTTATAATTGTAAAGAAAAAAGTTTTTGTAAAGTTTCAATGACAGCAAATTTAGCATCATGGGCTCCTCAACTATTATACCGCCAGTTATTCTTTTAAACGCCTGTCCGTGACTTCGTTGTAGAAGTTTGTTTTTAAACTTGATATTAACTCGTTGATAATCAAATTTAAAACGTTAATCTGTTTGCTCTTGACATTTAAATTGATTTTAAAATGACGGCTATACTTAAATTTAACAGATTTTTAACAACCATCGTAAGGAGCGAGGTCATCTATACATGTAAATAAATTCGAGTTTCCGAGTGTAAGGTCAAAAGGACGTTTTAATAACACGATACCGCTGTAAACCGTAGTTTTTAACATTACCCACCTGATGGTAGATGATGCTACAGTCTAAGATACACTCACATCATTGCCCTAATCAGCCAGCTTAAAATAGAAGATATATTAGTACTTTTTATCCTATTGGTTTGAGGGTTTCTTTCGTGTTCGTTTCCACTGAGACTGAGACATGATAGTCCAATGGATATGGACGTGGAATATTGTTAAGAGCTATGAGTTCGAATCCAGGGCATGCATCATTAAAGCCACCATTTAAAACAGTGAAAATAGAAGATATATTGATATACCTTACCCTCTTGGGTTGAGGGTTCCTTTAGCTGCTATTGTCTCTTCATATGAGTCACGTGGATTGTTGTTAAGAGTCCTTGGTTCCTTTAATATCTACATACTTTTGCCAATTTCACATGAATCACGAAGGCCCAATGGATAGATACATGTTAGTTTTTGTTAAGAATCATGGGTTCCAATTATCATCAAGCTTTCATCTCAAAAACAGTTAAAAAGAAGATATTAAGGTTCCCTTATCCCTGAGTTCTTCACTTCTTATATAAAGTATAATGGATAGACAGGTGCACTTTTGTCAAAAGTCACGGATACAAATCCTGGCTAAGCACCACTAATGCCGTTTTCTTAAAAGAGAAGATATTTCAGTCGTCCTTACACACTTGGGTTAAGAGTTCCCACAAAATGTCCAATGTATAGACTCGAGGACTGTTTGAACGTCTTGTGCCCATTTGTTGATTTGAATTCGTGAGGAAATCTGCATATCTCTGGAGCAATACTTAGATATATGTAACCAGTAGTGAAGCAGTTTGGTTTAGGTGACAGATCCATATCACCTAAAACACTCGATCATGACGGTGGAAATCAGAGCCCAGCTTTGTGATGGTAATAGTCTAATACAAATGGCTTTGCTGGAACAACAGGGCAAATCTAGGAATTGTTTAAAATGTCTTTCTGTCTGGATCATCAGCAAAGACAGCTAAGAGGTATATAACTCTCATCAGATTAGCGCTCTTCCAATTTTTTATAATAACGACAGACAAAAGAGCTGGCGAGTCACCTGATGTTATGTGATCACCGCCATCCATGGACTTGTAGCACCAGAAGACCTGCCGATGTGTTGTCGACCTAGAAGGCAGAAATTTAATTGCCTCTTAAACGATTACTTGTTGAAATGAAAAAAAACGACCAAACCGAGTCTTTAATGAGTGTCATTCTAGATCCTGTGGATGATTATTATTTTCTACGAGAGGATCGGTCGTAGAATATAATCTTAGCAATTATCATAAGGTGAGATTACTGTCAAGGGCTAGAACTGGCCTAATACGAATGTGGTGCCTCTATAGACTCAGTACGTAATGGGCGAGTGTACCACCTGGTGATTTCAACGATACATTTTGGTGTCGCTGATCGGAGGGAACCTCTCATTGTTAACGATACGGGCTGAAAAGCAGCTGCCTCCTCTTGAATCTGTTATGTCGCTGACGGGGTCATCGCTTCGACGGAGGAGGCAGGGATACAGGTTGTATATATTCAGGCGTCTCATTTTCCCTCCATGAATCATTAAAAGAGTTGCCTTCATCTGGGATGCCAGAGATGATTGTGTAGCCAAGCTTCTAGATCTTCATTCGATGACGTCGAGGGTTTTAATGGTTATTCTGTATTGGTCAGTGAGTCCCACATCTATTATAGAGTAAGCGCAGTGTTAAAAAGTCTATTGCCATATCATGTTTTGTGGTAATTCCCCGATCAACCACAATGACGAGCAGTCAGCCATATCCAAATGTCCATATGCCCATTGTCCCTTCAATTTTCAACGCTTTGTCGATGTCAGTCATGATGATTCTAGAAATGTGTCTTGTAATGGAAACCTATATAGACTTTTTGCATAATGCTGGTATTTCTTTTGTAAAATTGTGGTTCTACGTCACATCTTCTTTTAAATATCCGGGATGATTAGTAAGCGAAGTCGCACGTGCAATGTATACAATGATTTCAATCCGTGATATTATTGTTGTTGTAATAATGATGATAAGAAACAAAAACCGCACTGATTATGGGTTCTTCACAGAACAGGACGCCAAAACATATTGACGTTTCCAAAGAGCTGTAAATGCCCACTTGATTATATATTTGCTTAAATGGTTTCAGTTTAATTGGTAGTATATATATAATTTAGATTGAATAAGTATATTATTTACTTTGACTGCCTCATTGGTCTAGTGGTTAGCATGTTCGACTACAGACATGAGGTCCTGGGTTCGAGTCCCG
>JACTOM010000905.1:303225-316371 GCA_015832385.1 Elymnias hypermnestra
TTTTTTTTTTTTCGAACTGTGTTTAGCTGTTAGCCCTACTGGCTTTTACAGCGTAACCGGGAGAAGGACGGGCTCTTAAGGAGGCCGCCACATTTCGAGTGCGAGCCCTGAAAAGGGCTCGCTCTCCGGGGAAACGCCGCTCCAAGGGCGTCTCCTGCGAGACCGAGCCTCGGCTTGGAGCGACGTTATCGCTGAAACATCACCTGAAAAGGAAGAATCAGAAGCGCCCCCGGGAACGTGGGTGAAGTCCACGTCCGGGTGACGTCAGAAATCGGGGACCTCGACTCCGCCGGCGGAATCGCTGTGTATCGCTTGTGTATGTGTCTGTCCCTACCTGGTAAGGTAGATTGTCGATAGTTATCGTATCGTCGGGGTCGTTAAGGACATATTTAGGCCGTCTCTTCCTAGGCGGAACGTTAAGACGGATCCTATAAGAGGACGCGTTAACCACTAGTGGGTTCCTATGATTTATGGCTCTCTCGAAATAATTTTCGGAGAGCTCTTTAAAATGACTCTTTATCGTGGGGAGTTCTAAGTCCCTATGTAGATCGACGTTTCGGACGTACCAGGGGCATCCCGTGGCCATCCTCATGAATCTATTTTGCAGCGTCTGCAGACGGGCCAGTCTATAGGCTGGCACGTGTGCGAAGACGATGCTGGCGTACGATATGATGGGGCGGATGCAAGTTTTGTAGAGTGTCACCTTGTGGCGAAGTGACATTTTACTTTTCTTGCAGATGAGAGGGGATAATCTACCAAGCACAAACGCGGCTCTGCCACGAACATTGCGAATGTGCTTACTAAAGCTCATGGTTTTATCTAGGGTGACTCCAAGATATTTAGATTCTTTACTCCATGGGATGTCTATGTTGTAAAGCTTAATGTTAGGCAGTTTATGATCCCAAAATAGTAATCTGAATCAAAAGATTCATTATTCAAGTAGGCTCAAAGTCAGTCATTAGTAACCAGTCCGTTAGTAACACATCTACCACCGACAATCTTATTTATTTATTTTACAAAACCCGCAGCCCTCTTAAAACTAACATATAATCTAATTCAATTAACTTAGGCCAATTAAGGATTTTACATTTCTTTATTCTACTAATAAGCGCCAAAGACTGACTCATTGGTCTAGTGGTTAGCATGTTCGAGTACAGACATGAGGTCCTGGGTTCGAGTCCCGGGTCGGGCCAATTCAAAAATCAATATTGAGTTTTCTATTAAGATTTTCTCAATATTTGCCCGAAGTTGGGAAGTTGGCGGTGTGATCCACTCCCGTGCCTCGGAGAGCACGTATTGTGTCGGATTCCCGTCGCATCGGAATATGAGAGTGAAGGAATAGAGAGTGCACTGTTAATCCGCAGTGGAGCAGCGTGGTGGGTCTATGCTCTAAAAACCCTCGCTCTCCTGAGTGAGGAGGCCTGTGTCCAACAGTGGGACGTTATAGGGCTGCTACTTACTTACTTACTTACTTTTAAGCGCCAAAGAGATTGCGCGTGGGTGTGAGTTTGTCTATGAATGTGTGTGTGTGTGTATATGTGTGTGTGAGTGTGTCTGAAGTATGTGTAATGAAAAAAATACAAATATAAGCTACCTACTCACTATTTAAATCCATTAATTTTATTAATCCTTTTTTAAACTTTAGTTTGTTGCTGTGGAAGATATCGACCTCAGAGTAAGATTTGTTGTAATTTCTTTGAATGCAATATAATTTCAACATTATAATATGCCTTTTGAGTTGAAACTTCTTTAGCTACGAAATGTGCAGCGTTTTTTATTCGTTTGAAGGTTTTTTATTCACATTTTAATTTACAATTTGTCATTTGAGATCTCAATAAATTATTTGTATTATTTTCGACACTTTTAATATTTTAATGAAAATATTAATTCGTTAAATTCCTAACATATCTTCCCTTTTCCTCCCTCTAATCTAAAGTTTTACATTTGTATAAATATAAACAAAATTTAAAAATTAGTTTACCACAGAAGTTACACTTCTGACATTGTAAACACTATGTTAAGACAAATCTGAATCTTATTAAAAATGCGTATTATCAACCAGATAAATGATCTTATTTCTTGTATTAAAATTGTGTAATTTGCTCGTTTTGCTATACAAATATATACTAAATATATAATACAAAATTCCTTAGTATATAAAAATAAATCTTAAGGGATAAGGTGTCTTTTATGTAGTAGATTTTTTAAGTAATAAGTTTAAGTAGTGCATGAATACATAAAATAATTTTTATCTTAAATGAAGTATTATAAAATAAAGCTATTATTACAGACAAGCTGTATCCGTGTGGAATAGTCTATTTGGGGTGGCATTTTTAATAATAATATAAATACATAGGGTTAAAAACACTAATATGAGTGTTTTTGACTACATTTTTATAAACTATGTTTTTGTTTTCCCATTTTTTGACGAAACAAAGATTTTGCTGATACACATGAGCATGCCACAAAGACATTACATATTAATAATTCCTATCGTTTTCATATATTATTGTCTGTTTGCATTCTATTTTTCTTTCTATTATTATTTGTGTGTAATCTCATTCGAAAGCTCAGAATCACTCAGCGTGCGGTGGAGAGGATTATGCTCGGAGTTTCTCTACGCGATCAAATCAGAAATGAGGAGATCCGTAGAAGAACCAGAGTCACCAACATAGTCCTACGAATCGCGAACCTGAAGTGGCAATGAGTGGGGCACATAGTCCGACGGACCAATGGACGTTGGGGCCCGCAGGTGCTGGAGTGGCGACCCCGCACCGGGCGGCGCAGTGTAGGGAGACTCCCCACAAGGTGGACCGACGACATAAAGAGGGTCGCCGGTAGCCGCTGGAGCCAGGCGGCGCAAGATCGGGCCTTGTGGACATCATTACGTGAGACCTATGTCCAGCAGTGGACGTCCATCGGTTGAAGCGACGACGACGACGACGTCGAATCCTATGTGGCCTTATTTCGTATATTGTTTACAAGATGAAAATCTTTTCAAAACACTAAAATGTTGACTATAGCCAACTTCAATGTGTCGGTTTATTGGGACGGTGTGCGCGCGCAGCGTAAAAAAATACTCTCATCATTTTTCCTTAACACACCAAAAGAAGTATAACATTAGTATAGTCTTATAAAATTAAATCTTGTTACATCTGGCCCATACTTCTATACGGATGTGAAGCCTGGAAAATAAAAGAGGACATCAGGTAACGTTTAGACGCATGCTGGCCATCAGTTGGACTGACAAAGTAACAAATATTGAAGTTCTGCGCCGCGTGAATCAGAAGCGTGAACTTTTGCAGACCGTCAAAATGACAAAAGTTGCGTATCTGGGGCACGTGATACGACACGAGAGATACGAGCTTCTACAACTCATTTTGATGGGAAAAGTAGCCGGGAGAAGAAACGTTGGTCGCAGAAAGAAGTCTTGGCTGAGAAATATCAGAGAGTGGACCGGAATCGCGAGTGCCGCACAATTATTTCGCCTCGCGAAAAATAGAGAGGAATTTGCGAAACTGACTGCCAACCTTCGCTAGTCGGAGAGGCACTCAAAGAAGAAGAAGATAAAATTAAATATGGATACAGTAGTTTTTGAGTTTCTAGTGAACAGACTGACGTCGAATGTTTTTTGGGTTGCATTTCATTAATTTAGGTAATTTTTTTTACAAATCAGATACATACGTATGGCACCCACCCAACGCCCCTTATGGGTTGAATTTCGTAAAATCTCTACTCGGCAAAAGGAATATTCCTACCAAATTTCAAGGCTCTACGCCTTATGGTTCCAGAGATATCGTGATGGGTCAATAGATGCCTGAATATCTCTTATATATATAGATACGGCAATAAAAATGACGGTAATTCCACACCCTATAAGCCTATTTTTGCATTAAAAAGTAGCCCTTGTCCTTTCTCAAGCTCTAGACTATCTGTGCATCAACATTTCATTTAAATCGGTTCAGTATTTTCGGCGTGAAAGTGCAATAGACAGAGTAACTTTCGCATTTATAATATTAGTGAGGATTATGTCCACGAAAAAAAGAACTTGTGGTATTCCTATAGATGATGGTGACCCGGAAAACTTCGAGCTTTTTCATTAATATTTAAATGTTATGTATACTAATATTAAATAATATTAATAAACTAAATTATATTTTGATGTATTAAATGAAATTATTAATAAATTATAGAGCTCGTTTGTCTGTTTGTTTAAAAGAGGTAACTAATGGTGCTAAATAAAGAATCCTTTTAGTCTTGGATAGTCCATTATTCGTGAAGGCTATAGAAGTATAGACTGTATAATATTATCAATGAAAATGTTGCACCCACTGAGAACAGATGCTCCTATTAATGTAACTGAACTTTTACTATTATAAATTATATTTTTACTTCACGTTGCCGTTATTTTTTACAGTCATAAAGTATTTATATATAATACTTGCGTCATTCGCTAATGAGCTACAGGAGATGCTAAATATTATGATGAATCTATGATGAATGGCAATATTTTGATAGTTGGGGAACAAGTGGAAGAGGTGAAAGTTGTATACTTGGAAATTTGTATACTTGGGATCTAAATTTACAAAAGATGGAACATGTGAAAGTGATATTGAAAGGAGAGTGAATGCAGGGAATATGGTAAATGGTGCTCTGTACGCCTTTATGAATAGCCAGATGGTGTCTCAAAGGGCTAGACTGGCAGTGCATGCTGGAGTGTTGGTGCCAACACTTATGTATGGTAGTGAAAGTTGGGTATGGCAGAAGAATCACAAAAGTAAAATAAATGCGGTAGAGATGAGAGCGTTGAGAAGCATGAGTGGATTAAAACTGAGTGACAGAGTGAGAAATAGTGTGATAAGAGAACGTTGTGGTTTAAAAGAAGGCGTAGTGACTAAAATTGAGAAAGGTATGCTTAGATGGTTTCGGCATGTAGAGAATTGTAGAGATTGAATGAAAGGAGACTGATTAAAAGGATTTATGAGTCAAGAGTGAATGCGAAAGTTGGAAGGGGAAGACCAAGGCGAACATTCCTGGACCAAATCCAGGACATTTTAATTAAGGGCCAGGTCAAGAGTATTCTAAGCCGACCAACTTGTATGAAAGGTTTAATGAGAATGAGAGAAGCGAGGGAGATATGCAAGGATCGTGGCAAGTGGAAGGATGTTGTCTCTGCCTATGCATTTATATATAAATACTGCCTCATTGGTCTAGTGGCTAGCATGTTCGACTACATACATGAGGTCCTGGGTTCGAGTCCCGAGTAAGGCCAATTCGAAATCAATATTGAGTTTTCTATTAAATAATAATCTCAATATTTGCCCGAAGATGGGAAGTTGGCGGTGTGATCCACCCCCGTGCCGGAGAGCACGTTAAGACGTCGGTCCTGTGCCTAATTTCTCTCCGGCCGTGTAGGATTCCCGTGACATCGAACTATGAGGGTGAAGGAATAGAGAGTGCACTTGTGTATTATGCCTGCCAATCCGCAGTGGAGCAGCCTGGTGGGTCTATGCTCTAAAAACCATCTCTCATATGAGTGAGGAGGCCTGTGCCCAGCAGTGGGACATTAATGGGCCGCTACTTACCTTTTATTTAATACTTATATATTAAATACTATTATAACATTATAAAAGTCACGAGTAGGCTGAAAATATTCGTGAAAATTGAAAATATTGTGACAACCGGGACGAAACTTACGGCTCGCCAGCTGCTTGTTAAATCTCTGATATCTTCTAAGATATCTATATTAATGAAGCACTGTTAAGGACAATTTTGATATACATAAAATTTACAACGTATGTAGTGTCTTAATTGGATAATTAATAACACTATATTACATAAAATAGATTGGTAAATAACACATAGATTTTTGTAATATGTCAAACATAAAAATGGTAACAGTGGGTTATCCTTTAAAGATAGATATATAACGCTGTAGACTTTTTTATAGATATTTTTAAGATACACAATTTTGTAGAACATTAATTTCATGTGTTTCGTAAGGTTTAGCCAGTGTTTGAGATTTAAGCGTACAACAATATGTTTGTTACATCACATTACCAATATATGGAATTTTCGTCTTTCCTGTACTATTATATGTATGTGTTGTATATATAAACCTTCGTCTTAAATCACTCTATTTATTGATGCAAACTGTATTAAAATCCGTTGTGTAGTTTTAAAGATTTAAGGTAGCAAACTACAGCAGCCACTTCATTTATTCTATGTAAAGATTCTGAATATTCCTATGACAAAGATAGATAAATATATTCATTTAATTTCCATTCAAAGCACGGAAATTCAACATCCTTGTATGATACGTCTAATAGCTCACTATTATGTATACTTAACGACGTCTTTACTTAAGCCTTGTGTGTAGGAATACAAACGATTATTCGTTTAAGCAAATCATTATAAAACCCTGACTTATATTGCAAATAAATCATTTTCTAGGGCACAATTTAAATTCAATGTCATTAAAATGTTTAAAGTTTAAAAGCTTAATTAACTTGTGGAACGATTTTTAATCCATAACCTTAATCTGACGAAAATGGCTGATCAAATGTAAAATTTACCTTCACATAACAATCCTCTTTGTAACGAGTTATTAATTGTTGCAAAATGTAGATTAAAAGTATTAATATCCTCTTTTTAAAGATATTTTCAATTTATAACCTTTACATATTGTGTCCTATCAATTATTTCATAATACAATAGTGTTTCATGTCTTGTTACGTTTAATACTTCTATAACTGTTCCATTTCAACTACTAGTTGACACGATGTGATAGTTCTGTCTTAAGTGGGGCAATAAGCACTTCTCTCTTTTTAATTCATAATGTGTTTTATATATTTTGCTTCTCGGTAACTGTCGTAACAAAATATGCGTAGAGACCAGACAATAGAAAAAAACATATCGGTTACAAAATGACCGTTACTATCGGTGCGTGTGTCACGTCGAAGTTCGTTAAGTTTTTTTGTGGCATTTTATAACTTGTGAGTGTTCATTAGTGATTATTTGTGTTTTTGATTATATAAGCGATGTGAATAACAATGAAAACCCTTGAGGTAAGTTTTAATTTTTAAGATATGAGCCTATAAATACAAGAAGGACTTTTTTCACTATCTTCAAAGTTTAACGCAACATGACGCTACGCGGGAGTCTTAATTTAATAAACAAAAGATCACATTCTGTAGTTTCACTATTAGCAAACATAAAAATCATGACATTTGGTAATCTTTTATGAACATTTAAGTCCCAAAAGCCACTTTAGTAATTCGATCCGCGGGACAACCGACGCAAAAACATCCGAGTGGCGCGGGGCAGACAATGGTTATTACCGTCAAAATGCGCGGGCAAATTTCGGGGATCACTAAAACGCGGACGGACAATCAAAGGAATAATATTATCATCATCAATCGTCAATTGAAAACATAAAAACCATATTTAACTATTCAAAAACGCTGCAAAGTTGAATAGAGAATTTTTGAATTGGAATTTGAATCAAAGCAGAGCCTTTCTAAACCTCAAGGTATTTCCGTAAGTTATGGCCCTTATTTCATAAACAAATCTTCAGTTCCTATAACGAGGGAATCCTTCGTAATATTGATAACCCTCACGAATATGGACGACCTTTCACAATGATAGATATCTGAATAAGCTCGTAGATTATCCTCCAAAGCCGCAAAATTTTGTCAGTTTTTGAAGCTCCGCCGTGTAATTCCCCACACTTTCATTTACCCCCTGTCTTCTTTGGCGAAACCGATACCTCTCCGCCAAAACCGAAGGCTTCGGATGTAAATGATCGCGTATCACTGCTACCGCAACTTCAGAACTCAGCTCCGACGGTTTCCTTGGATTTTCTAAATTACTAACCAGTTCGTACGCCGTATTTATTTATTTACTTTATTTCATTTTATTGTAATCATCAGCTACTAATACAAATATACGTACAGTTATTATATTATACAAAATAGGGCCACTTCAGATTACAAATTGGTAAAAACAAAAAGAAGAATAAGATATAAATAAAGTGATGTGTGTGCGTGTGCGTGAGTGCGCAATTGCGTTTGAGGGGAGGGGGAGGGGGGTATGTGTGTAAGTGTGTGTGTGTGTGTGAGTGTGTTTGAATGTATTTAAAGCTTGTGTTTACTATTTTTTCCTTTTAATTCCATCCCTAGGTTGGAATGATGTGCAGCAATTGCTTTTTTTTTATCCCCCATTCCTGCTATGAGCATAGGAAGCCACATATCCGTGCCAATATTATTTACTTTATAGTACATTTCTAGTCGTTCGTAATCCATTTGTCCTTCCGTACGACATGCTAATTTGTTTTATCCTCGTCGCCATTGTAAAATCGCCGCTTACCAGGTATTATAAATAATAAAAAGCATTTTTTTTCCTGGATTTATGGTTTTTTCCTGTGCCACACTGGCACAATTTACTTCGCCAGTGTCACGTAGAAGTAGAAGACGCACGTATAAGGATTTTTGATAAACGAATCTTTTGTTTATACATATTTTTAATTAACGCGAAAAAAAAGGGGGTACTTGTACTTTCTACATGCTAATCCTTTAAATTACTTTAAACAACCCAAAACCAACAAACATACATATTATACACTAACACAACTACATTACACACACACACAAAACGAGATATTACAGTTTAATTTTATTAATTCTAATATATTTACAAAGAAAATTACAAAATTTACTAAATACTAGCATTAAAAGAGAGTTAAAATTGACCGGACGGGGGATTTGCAACGGCAGAAAATCATACAGGGGATGGGAGAGTTTATTACATTCAAGCAGAATATGCGAAGCTGTGCCTTCAGCTAGTCCACACTCGCATATTGAGTGATCCCTTATCCTCATTTTTGCTAAATGGAAAGGAGTACATGAATGTCCTAAACGAAGACGGCAGATTGTGGATGTAACCCAGCGATCCGCGTTTTTATAATAAAAAAACCAGGGGCGCTTTGGGATTTCAGGCTGGATATTGGCATAGTGTTTGCCTTTAACTAGCTTCGACTTATTCCAGAACAACGTCCAAGCCTTGTCTAGATTCGTTTTTGCAAGAATACACAGATCTTGAGTTGAATTCCCAAAGTGATCCCGTGAACCCACTCGAATTGCATCTTTCGCCAAAGAATCTGCAGATTCATTACCACGGATTCCCGAATGACTCGGGATCCAAGCCAAAATTACAGATAAGCCTTTTTCATGACACGAGAATAGAGATTCCCGGATTTTAAACATTATGGGGAATTTTACCCTGCTACGGAAGGGATTCTCTTGTAAACTTTTAAGACAACTTAAAGAGTCTGTTAATATAACCGACTGTTGCACATGATGGNCTTTCATACAAGTTCGTCGGTTTAGAGTACTCTTGACCTGGCCGTTATTTAAAATGTCCTGGATTTGGTCCAGGAACGTTCGCCTCGGTCTTCCCCTTCCAACTTTCGCATTCACTCTTGACTCATAAATCCTTTTTGTCAGTCTCCTTTCATTCGTTCTCTCTACATGCCCAAGCCATCTAAGCATACCCTTCTCAATTTGAGTCACTACGTCTTCTTTTATACCACAACGTTCTCTTATCACACTATTTTCACTCTGTCACTCAGTTTTAATCCACTCATGCTTCTCAACGCTCTCATCTCTACCGCATTTATTTTACTTTTGTGATTCTTCTGCCATACCCAAATTTCACTACCATACATAAGTGTTGGCACCAACACTCCAGCATGCACAGCCAGTTTAGCCCTTTGAGACACCATCTGGCTATTCATAAAGGCGTACAGAGCACCATTTACCATATTCTTATAACTTATTTCTAGTATATGTGTTTCTAGTGGCAACACTACATTTATTTGTATTTATACACTTTTACGTTGTAGAATAATTTTATACCGTGTTTTTACTGAGAAATATTGTATTATATAAATAGAATAAATATACTAGGATATACATTATGAGATACAGATATCATAAATATTGTAAAATTAATTATCAACGAACGGACAGATCTATACATCTCATTTTTATATACGTAGCAGTGCGTAAGTACCATCTCAAGTAGTTAAAGCAACCACGTCTCGAAATCACGCTCTAGTTATATTTGTCGTCTCGGTCAATACGCGTTGCTACTTATGTATTTATAAACGTAATATTTGTAAGTGTCTCCTCTATCCTTTCACCAGCATACCGTAACCATCATCCAATCCCTTTCAGTACAATCCTTCTGACTCAAAAATAAAAGTGAAAGTGCTTTATTGGTGTAGTCTTATTCATATTACCCAAACATCGCACATCGCGTCACTGGTGATCCTACATCACCTCACCAGTGACCACCACATCGCTTCACTAGTGACCTACTCGCTTTACTGGTGACCCCGACGTGATTTGAACAAGAAGCGTGAAAATTTTGAGTTAGAATACTGTGAAGTGATATATTTAATTGAATTAGGAATAACAATGGTTATATGTAAGAGATAAAAACGGTCACAGTGGTTTATCCTTTATAGATAAGTATATAACATTGTAGACTTTTTTATAGATCTTTTTTAAATGTATAATTATATAGAACATTAATTTTATGTATCTCGTAAGGTTTAGCCAGTGTTTGCGATTTAAGCGCACAAAATATTTGTTATGACATTACATTAAAAATAGTTGAATTTATCGTCTTTTCTGTTTTATATTATTTATGTATGATACATGTAAACCTTCCTTTTGAATCACTCTATTTATTGTGGAAAATTACATTAAAATACGTTGAATAGTTTAAAAGATCTAAGCGAACATACATGTAAAGATTTGTAGTTTTCATTGTTATCAAACTACTGCGATTCTACGAGAGATAAAGTCTGAGCAAAGTCGGGGCTGTTCTCTAGTATTCTTATAAAGATCAAGCACCTTGAAGTACCCCAATAGCGGATTGTATCATGGACTAAAAGATGCCCAGTTGCCTCCCAACCTTGCGCTCCTCAGTATGGTCGGCATAAATTTTAATGAGCAATACGTGCCGTGAATCGAATTCATAAATTAAACGAAGCATCATTCGGTCCTGTGACTCGTATTAAAGGCTACGAAATATACATGACATTGACCTATTGGAATTCATTAATTCATGGTATTGCAAATTTTTATATGGAATTAATACGTGAAGCAATAATTTCATATACCTACGTTTTTACGAAAATTAGATACGAAGGAGTATGAAATTTCCCACAGTTATAGTTTATATAGACAAGGATAGCACAAGGATAATACTTTAATAAAATCATAGATAAAATGTACATTAAATCACTAAAAACACATTAGACACACGCATATACAGTAAATATACTCTTATGTCAATCGCTGTCAATTATGTCAAACGCCATGAGGTTACATTAAAAAAGTTTATATTACACAAGCACTAAGGAGGTTACATTAGAAAAATGTAAATTGTAAAAAGCACTAAGAAATCTGAATAAAAAAAAGTTACAATGCTGGCTAAATCTTCTACGTAACTTGGAAATTTTTTTATTTCATCAGAACCTCTTCTGCTAAAGCACAAACAGAATTTAGCAAACGATTTAAGAGTTTTTACAAAAAATATTGATCGCTGAGAAGTTCTGTATCATTAATTAAATGATAGAAATATGTTTATTCAGTTCAATGGACTTTATATAAAAAATAAGTAATCTAACACTGTAGGCTGTTTTTTTTTGCATTTACGCACCCCGCTTGGGTGACAGATAGGAATGTGGGACTCGCTGGTAGAACCGGAATACCAAGTAAAACCCAGCGTAGCCCTCGTCATTTGGGAATGGAAGGATCAGAGGTTCGTTGTGGCATTTCACTCTGGCCGCTCCGAATAATACCGGCTCAAAAGTGCAGGGGGAAGAGTTGGATAAACCTCCGTCTCCTGTTTCCTATTCCCCTCCGTCGGGGGTACTGTGAAATGTTTTGCAGAAGGTGGCAACAACATTCCAGGCCTGCTCGTTGACAAGCATTGTATCTATAATCTGCGACATCAGAAGATGACGCTGAGGTCCTCAAGCAGGATATTCGGCCACCGTATGGTGCGCTATACATGATACAGGAGCATCAGACTCGTGGCAAGTGGCTGACGGCTTACGGCCAACGATTTGGTGCAGGTATTTTCCAATGCCCAGCCATTGCTCCAGGTGAGGGCAGAGTGCCGCTATTATAGCCCCACCAGCTACTGGGGACCCGAGGTTTTCTTTCCATGCTTGGATCAAGGCTTTGTCAGCAATAACCTTGATCCTTCTGACCTTATCGGCGTCTGGTGTTTCCCCTCTGGCCCTCGTAGCTACTCTGCATTAGTAAGAAGCTGTGAGAACTTCCGCCTTCAATTCCCATGGGGGATCTCCCACCAGCTGAGTTGCTGCCGTCCACCATACTGTACGGTACCCCCGTATCGCTCTAATCGCTATTACTCTCTGAGCTCGCCGTAAGAAAGTTGTATTCGGAGACTTACAGCATTGATCCATACAACAGTGTAACCTTTGTCAAACCTGTAGTTATAGAAGTATAATCTTCAACAATAGAACCTTAATAATATTGAAACTTATAATTTAGAGTAATTATGGAAGAATTTCGACCACTAGAGTTGAAATGAGCTAATGTCCGTGAAATCGTCTGCGTGTTTATATCTTTGGCGTAAGATTATTTATAATAATAATAATAACAAATCTTTATTAAATACATACGAGTCCAGTTGTTAGTGCTTAAAACTAAAATCTTATTAAACTATGTAGTATTATATAAATTAATATAAACTTAACATCTAAATATAGTTCGGACAAAATGTTTGTATAATTTTGTATTCATTTTGTCCGATAACGTCCTCAGAATGCTGTTGTCACTAGAACATAATCTGTCAAGCAGTGCCGTTATCCTTTTTCTTTTTATACAATGAAAATCATTTGTATGTAGGACAGCAAACATGCCAGACGCGCTGCAGAACCTCGGCAATCCCAACAGCATTCTGAAGCCATTATTATATTGAACGCGAAGAGCATCCATTGATGCTCGCGAATAGTTAGCCCACAGACCACCCGAGTAAAGGGACTGGCAGTAAGCCTTAAATAGAATAACTTTAACCTCTTTACTACATCGGGCAAATCTGTGC
>JACTOM010000905.1:317140-382822 GCA_015832385.1 Elymnias hypermnestra
ACAAAAGTAAAATAAATGCGGTAGAGATGAGAGCGTTGAGAAGCATGAGTGGATTAAAACTGAGTGACAGAGTGAGAAATAGTGTGATAAGAGAACGTTGTGGTATAAAAGAAGACGTAGTGACTAAAATTGAAAAAGGTATGCTTAGATGGTTTGGGCATGTAGAGAGAATGAATGAAAGGAGACTGACAAAAAGGATTTATGAGTCAAGAGTGAATGCGAAAGTTGGAAGGGGAAGACCGAGGCGAACGTTCCTGGACCAAATCCAGGAAATTTTAAATAACGGCCAGGTCAAGAGTACTCTAAACCGACGAACTTGTATGAAGGGTATAATGAGAGTGAAAGAAGCGAAGGAGATATGCAAGGATCGTAGCAAGTGGAAGGATGTTGTCTCTGCCTACCCCTATGGGAATGAGGCGTATAAACTCTATTACTCGACCTTTTTGGCATCTTCCATTCAAGTTTGTATTGCAGGGGTATTCGTTTCTGTTTTGAGTAATGTGTTATAATTAGATATATAAAGTATTATGGTAAAGGAAGATTAGTCACAACCTAAAGACGTAAAATGATTACATATAATTTCACTCGTCGTTACCAAATTCACTTCAGTGTGACCACAAGCCGACGAAGCCTTGACACTCTTTATACCTTGCGAAATTATCGTCTGTTATGTTACGAGATTGCGGATAATCTATACTATTATTATAAACTCTTTATCAACCATGTTTGTCTGTTTTAATGTGGAACATTTTGACGTGAATACATCCTTAAAAGAAACGAATGATAACAAAATTGAGGGTTACAGCTTGGTGTTGTAGCTATATATCTATCACCTCCACAAATTCACTAACACCACTTAATAACTAAAGGATCTAAGATTTTGTTATATTAAGTAAGGCCTGAAACGCACACAGCGATATTCAATTCTTTTTCCATTCGAGTATTGCATGTCACATTACAGGAGTGGTTGTTGGGACCCTCGATGGAGCAGCAAAGGCCCATAAGGCGTGAACATGGCTGACGTCAGCTGTTTCACTTGCATAGTGGTTTCATTATGTTATCTACAAGAGGATTGTGAACTTATTTCTAATCTAGAAAATAGAAGTCACTGTATTTACACCTCGCTTGTTGCTTCGTAATTCTGGAAAAGTTTGCCTGACAAAACAGCCTTCATATTTGTCAGAGGTGTCTGGCAAACGTGCGGTGCGTATCGAGCAAACGTTCCGCGGGCTTTTCTTTATTTATAGGTTTATTTTCACAGTATGTTTTTTAAACCTAAACGATTAAATCTATTAAGAATTAAATTAAACATTATTACGTGACGGAAATCGGAGGCACAGAAGAAGACATCGCTTCTCGGATCCCCAAAGCCCGAGCCACCTTCGCACGTCTAGGACAAGTGTGACAATCGTGGAAACTGACCCGAAGGATTCAAAATCTTCGGGTCCAATGTTAAATCTGTGTTGCTATATGGGTGCGAAACATGGAAGGTCACCAAGGCCATCTCGCGCCAGATCCAAGTCTGCGTCAACCGGTGTTTACGTCGCATCCTCGGAATATACTGGCCCGAGGTAATCTCTAACGAAGATCTGCTAGAGAAATGCCATGAGACTGATCGAACACCAGACCAAACGGCGAAATGGGAGATGAATCGGCCATACGCTACGTCGGGATTCCAATCAAGCTTTGGAATGGAATCATCAAGGTAGAAGGAAGCGTGGTTGGCCCCGACAGACTTGGAGCCGTTCAGTACTGGCAGAGGCGGGGAACATTGGAATGACGTCATCGTTCGCGATGGAAAATTACTGTGGACCCCTCTGCCCCACCTAGGGGATATAGGACATTAATCATCATAATCCTAAACTATAAGCATTCTCATACATGTTGCTTGTTGGTTCGGAATTCCGGAAAAACTATGCTGCCAAAATGGCTTACGTATATGTTAAAGGTGTCTGGCAAACGTTCGGTAAGCAACGAGTAAACGTTCCGCGGGCTTTTCTTTATTTATAGATTCAGTTTTACAATGTTTTTAAACATAAACGGATAAATCTGTTCCGAATTTATTTAAAAATTATGTACATACGTAAACTTTCGTTAAATACATTTTTATGTTTTCTGTCTGCATGTTTATATATGGTTAAGGGTGGTCCGATTATGACGAGACTGTGACTGACAGATAGCTGACGTTGTAAAGAGTTTAGGCTACTTTTATTAAAAAGGCATCTATAATTGTGCGAGCAACACCGTGGACTACAGCTAGTAATATATATTCGTTAGGCTGTAACATTTCTATGACATAAAACAGGATGACGAAACAGTCCTTGGTGTTAGTAAAGTTTGTTTCTGTTAGAGAGAATGCTTTCGTCATATACTTTTACCATTCGCTTTTGCAGATACAGACGAAGTCGCCGGTTGAAACTAGAGTTAAACAATAAAAGCATACAGAAAGATACAATCAAAGTGCCGTAATAGTTAATTGTGCGACGTAACACAGTTAGTGCAACTGCGATACCGTGGAGAGGACAGCTAATTGTTCCCGCTTGACACGAAACCACGGACCGTTTCGTCATCCGTACCATTTGGTGTCAGATAAATGGCACAGACTAATCATAACTTCGAATTATTCTGCTTTATAATAGTTTGCAATTTGTTACATTAGTTGGAAATGGTAAAACCATATGGACTTCATCAAGGCCAACATTTCACCACTGATTAGATCACTGTATATCATCGTATGCTCAATGAAATATAGCCCCGTATTGAATACCTTGTTAAAATTTAGGTGCTGTAAATCATTCAATTATGCTGCAACAAATCATCCAAATATAGTGCAACAGATTATCGAAATATACTACTCCAAATCATCCAAATATGCTGCCTGAAATCACCCAAATATGTTAGTCCAAATCAACCAAGTATGCTGCTCCAAATCGTTCAAATATGCTGCAACAAATCATCCAAACATAGTGCAACAAATCACCCAAATCATCTAAGTAGCTTCTCCAAACCACACAAATAAACTGCTACAAATCATCCAAATATACTGCTACAAATGATCCAAAAAAACTGCTACAAATCATCCAAATATATGGCAACAAATCATCCAAAAATGCTGCCTGAAATCATCCAAATATACTATTAGAAATCATACGTATATGTTAGTCCAAATCTAAGTATACTGCTTCAAATCACACAAATATACGGTTACAAATCATCCAAATATAATGTTACAAATCCTTCAATTATGCTGCAACAAATCATCCAAATATGCTCCCTGAAATCATCCAAATATGCTACTCCAAGTCATCCAAATATGTTAGTCCAAATCAGCCAAGTATATTGCTCCAAATCCTTCAAATATGTTACAACAAATCATCCAAATTATAGCGCAACAAATCACACAAATATACTACTCCAAATCATTCAAGTATGCTGCTCCAAATCATCCAAATATTCTGTTACAAATCCTCCAAATATACTGTTACAAATCCTCCAAATATACTACAACAAATCATCCAATTATGCTGCCTGAAATCATCCAAATATGCTACTCCAAATCATCCAAATATACTGTTATAAATCCTCCAAATATACTACAACAAATCATCCAATTATGCTATCTGAAATCATCCAAATATGCTACTCCAAATCATCCAAATATACTGTTACAAATCCTCCAAATCTACTACAACAAATCATCCAATTATGCTGCCTGAAATCATCCAAATTTGCTACTCCAAATCGTCTACATATACTGCTCTAAATAATAACAAAAACTTCACTGCTCTATATTTGCTTTCACAACTATAATACACATGTCTCCTAGAATAAATACAGTGAAAATCGTCCACAAACATCAAATTATTTCATCACTCGTTGGGCAAGATCCCCAACCTCAGATCCTTTCTCTTTACCACAAATTACTAGTATTTCCAATATCATGGCACTACGCTTCTTCTCATATTCCCACAGGGGAACTACGTGGGTGACATCTAGTATGCAATAATGAATATTTAAAAATTTGTATAAATATCGAAACTCATTTGCATTTGACATCGATTTAATGTCGCACGGACGAATATTTCTGTTAAGTGGGTTTGAGTGTCGCTGTTACATAACAGTTGTATAACAACTGACCTTGTGCAAGAGTTTGTTGTACAAAATACAAGCGTTCAAGTTCAAGACATGGCTGCAAAGATGTGGAAAAAATCGGTTATATAAGAAAATGGTGAGCGAGTACTAACATCCCGTTGCTGGGCACAAGACTCCTCACTTTTAGCATAGAGTTATTTGACCATTGCTGACTTTAACTTGCCGGCAATGATTAGTGCTTACCTGTGACTGATGGCAAGTGACGATACTCGTAAAATTCCAGAGAGGTTGTAGAGGAAGACCAAAAAGTCAAAGTCCCACACAACCTGATCCTCTGTCATGTTAAATTGGCATTGGCATTTCCTGGACCAAATAGAAGCGTTATTAGGATTTTTTTTTCGAACTGCGTTTAGCTGTTAGCCCTACTGGCTTTTACAGCGTAACCGGGAGGAGGACGGGCTCTTAAGGAGGCCGCCACATTTCGAGTGCGAGCCCTGAAAAGGGCTCGCTCTCCGGGGAAACGCCGCTCCAAGGGCGTCTCCTGCGAGACCGAGCCTCGGCTTGGAGCGACGTTATCGCTGAAACATCACCTGAAAAGGAAGAATCAGAAGCGCCCCCGGGAACGTGGGTGAAGTCCACGTCCGGGTGACGTCAGAAATCGGGGACTTCGACCCCGCCGGCGGAATCGCTGTGTAACATTTGTGTGAGTGTCTGTCCCTACCTGGTATGGTAGATTGTCGATAGTTATCGTATCGTCGGGGTCGTTAAGGACATATTTAGGCCGTCTCTTCCTAGGTGGAACGTTGAGACGGATCCTATAAGACGCTTTCTTCCATGCCTTTAGGCGATAATGTACAGCAGTGACTGAATCCACTGGTCTTAATTGCCAAGCTTAGGATATTAGAACTCCTTATTACGAAACAATTGTAGGACCGTAATATGTAGATTGAAAGTTTATAGCAGTTTTTCTTTCTCTTCCAGCGGAATATTTGTTACCATGCAGTCGAAGCGATCCCGAACTGGACTCTTGTATAAAGAAATCCTTCAACCACCTGCGGCCTTATCTCGCTCGGGGAATCCCCGATCTGGAGGTTCCGCCAGTTGAGCCCCTGTTTATAGACAGACTGACGATGGAGAACGAAGCGGGACCAGTCCGTGTCAGGGCTTCATTCAGTAACATAACAGTTATTGGACCCAGTAACTATACTGTGACTAAAATAAGGTAATTGTCACTTTTTTATTGCTGACTGATTAGCGCCTGATGATGCAGTCTAAGATTTCTACAGGTTTCTATCGGTACCGAAACTCAAAACGTCACGTCTGTGCTGGTTGGGTAGTAACTAGCCAAGCCCAGACCCTACCAAATTAGAATATGTAATTGTCTAAATTTGTCCTGGAGTGTATCGAACCCATCAGCCTTGCCAGAAAAGACAGCACTCGAACCACTGCCCAAGAAAAGCGGTTAAAACCATCTATGCCCTAAAAAGTCTTATTCCAATGACTCAGGAAGCCTGTGCCAACAGATGGACATAAATAGGCTGCTACTTACCTTTTTATAATTACCCATTTGATTCTCTTCTTACAGGTCGGATTTGAGGAAACTTCGAATTGACATGGGTCTGGTGTTACCTCGCATAGAAGTATCTGGACGCTACGAAGTTTCCGGACAAGTGCTATTGTTCCCTGTACGCTCCCAAGGGGACTTCTGGGCCTCGTTCAGTTAGTAAATTAACATTAGTTTAATATATTTTTTGTTTCCAATATACGTCTCATGATGATATTAAAGATTGACTTAGATAGAATAGAAAATAGAAGTAACGAGGGTTCGGAAGAGACCAAAACAATCTTAGGCATGTGTCCTTTTTTACCATCATCATTGCGACATAATTTTCTATTAAATTTATTCAAATTATAATAGTAATAGATCCATTTACTCATCATCTCTGTACAGGTACATATAATATTATTAGTGTTAGTCTTCTATGTGGATCTCTATTTTAGAGTGAAGGCCTCCTCCATCTCTTTCCATGTATCACTGTTGATGCCCTTCTCCATCCAATGATGTCCTGCTATTTCTTTGACATCATCCATACTATCACGTATTCGGTCTACCTCTTTTCTTTTTGCCTATATACACTTCCATTGTGTGGTTCATATAGTCCACCTTTTATTCAGAATAGAGTAATTGATTCTCTCTCACACTCCATGATCGTCGAACTAATGTTTCATTTCTCAATTAGCTTTCTTCAAATAAAGGATTTGAATTTATTGAGTATATAATATCCAGGACGTTTTCTGGGAGTTTGTTTTAGAAACGTTACATACAATCTCATCACGAAATCTCTGAAACTACAGGTCCTAATGGCTTTAAATTTGGCTTAGTTACTCCTGAAACCCTTCCCCGTCTTCCCACAGGATCGGAATGTCTAAAATTGAAACCAAATCCTGCTAAATCTACAAAACTGTTCACCTAATTGATTTACATACGTATTCCATTCGTGTTATATTCTTTTACTAAAGCTTCCCATATTTCTACCTTCTACCTCTCTTTCTTTCTTTAAGAACGCCTAAAGGGGTTTTACTTCAAAAGGTATTCGTTTAGTAATCCAATTGTTTTAAGGAAGAAATAACGAATCTGGGTTAATATTTAAAAAGCCATTTAAGCAATTTAATTTAACTGAACCAGTTTATCACTTCCTTATTGTAATAATAGCGAAATAAACTTTTCATTGGCCAAAAGAAACTCAAGGTTACCTTTACCCTAAACTCGATTACGTTTTATTTGTATACACGGAAGTGACTTTGTTTGTGCTTCATAATATACGAGCTGGCTCCTGTGGTCTGGTTTGCGTTACTTATGAGGCTACGAATTAAAAAAAAATACTTTTGTTTATCATCAACTTGTAGTTTTTATGTAGGCTTTTACAATACTTTGAATCATCAGATAACGTTGTCATATATCCAATGTTTGACTGATGATGACCATAGAAAACGAAAGAATCTAAAGTTACGAGAGTTCCTTCAACAAACCCTGGGAAAACCCCACGACATACTCAGTCGGGTGTCCTCTTTCTTCTTATCATCATTCCAATTCAAATATGCAACTCATAATGGAGTAGCGAGGTGGGTCTATGCACTCAAAACCTTACCTTACCTTTATTTATTTATTGTATTGCCTACCTGCCTCATTGGTCTAGTGGTTCGCATGTTCGACTTCAGACATGAGTTTCTGGGTTCGGATTGAGTTTTCTATTAAGATTTTTTCAATGTTAGCCCTGTGTTGGAGGTTTGCTCCACGCCCGTGCCTCAGAAAGCACGTTAAGCCGTCGGTCCTGCGCCTGATCTCTCTCCGGTCATGTCGGATTCCCGTCACATCGGACTATGACAGTGAAGGAATAGAGAGTCCATTTGTGTACTAAGCCTGCCAATCCGCAGCGGAGGCCTGTGCCCAGCAGTGGGATGTTAACGTGCTGCTAGTAATCTTTTTTTATTTATTTTATTTCGATTACAGCATTTCATTCACTCCTACGCTATTTAATCGTAAAGTAATCCCTCAAATTATGGTACAATTTCTTAATTAACTTTCTTTTGATAAAAGATTCAAATCTATTAAGAGACACATGTAGAACGTCTCGTGAGAGTTTTTTAAAGAAACATATATAATTACCCTTCAAGAAGACGTCGCGAGAGCCACTAAAACCTAGCGAAACCTTCTTCATCATGAGGCACTAGATGTTCAACTTTCCCATTCGTCGCTGGTGCCTTGAATGAGTTCGAATAACGATTCAAGTCCACAAATTGTTATGGATGTCATGGATAGTTAATTTTATTTTCCAGATGACGTTGTGGCCATAATTAAAATCTTCGGCAAGGAGATTGAGAGGGAGAATGTGAAGTATATGACAGCTGACCGCATGCAGGTGGACTTTAAACTCAAAAGCTCACGGTTCAAGGTCAGAGATACGGTTAACCACGGCAGTGTTATTGGTAAGTTCGTTTTATCTACATTAACAATGATAGACCCCAGCTTTAGTCAGTCACAGGCTCGATAGGTCCAAGAACTTTATAATAGAATACTAACGTCCAGTAGAAACATTATTACTTGGTCTGTTACTGACAGATTTAGATTTATTTAGGTGAAGGAAAATATCGCGAGGAAAACTGCTTATCCTGTGCCCGTAGACAAGTCATTTTCGAAGATTGCTAATGCTTATAAAATGTATTGGAATGAAGTTTCATTTTTCGATAAGTTTTAATATAAAACGTCATTCCCATACATTTTTAGCGTTAGCAATCTTCGAAAATGACTTGTCTACGGGCCCTGGGGAAAATTCATGGGTATATGTAGCCTTTTTTGTGCATTTACGAAACAACTAACACTAGACTAGACTCAGGTATGTAGGACAATGACGGAAACCTCGAAATGTCCACTAAAATCCAACGGAATCCTCTTCATCCTTGACTCTCACTCAATCAAGGGTCGGGAGCAGGTTCATAACTCCACCAGATGACGCTGAGGTTCCCAGGCTATGGGTATGAGTTACTTGCTAAATCTCACTGGATCAGTGGTGCATTTATGCTCTATAAACTCATAGGGAGAGGCTATGAGCGAGGAGTTCTATGCCCAGTCGTCGTCGTCGTCGTCGCCGCTTCAACCGATGGACGTCCACTGCTGGACATAGGTCTCACGAAATGATACCCACAAGGCCCGATCTTGCGCCGCCTGGCTCCAGCGGCTACCGGCGACCCTCTTTATGTCATCGGTCCACCTTGTGGGGGGTCTACCTACACTGCGCCGCCCGGTGCGGGGTCGCCACTCCAGCACCTTCGGGCCCCAACGTCCATCGGTCCGTCGGACTATGTGGCCCGCCCATTGCCACTTCAGGTTCGCGATTCGTAAGGCTATGTCGGTGACTTTAGTTCTGCTACGGATCTCCTCATTTCTGATTTGATCACGTAGAGAAACTCCAAGCATAGCCCTTTCCATCGCACGCTGAGTGACTCTGAACTTTCGTATAAGGCCCATAGTCAGCGACCACGTTTCGGAGCCGTAGGTCATCACTGGCAACACGCACTGTTCGAAGAGCTTTGTCTTCAGGCATTGAGGGATATTGGACGATGCCCAGTAGTGGGATTTTAAAAGGCTTCTACTTTGACAAGTAGCAAATATTATAAATTTGATATCCTTTTCAGGTGAAGCAATGAATCAATTTTTAAATAACAATGCCGCTGAAATTATTGACGAGATGAGGCCTGCTGCTTCCGCTGCCATCGCCAAGCACTTCCGGGTATTCCTCAATGCAGCCTTCGAGAGAATACCTATGGATGTATGGCTTAAACCCTAGGGAGTTCACAAAGGGATATATTTGACTTAAATCTTAAATAAACCAGCAAGTATAGGTTATTAATCTGAGATATATTGATCACTTTATTGCACGTTTGTACACTGTATTATAATAAATTAAATAAGAAATAAGTGTGCTCATTATATCAGTTCACAAGTGGAAAAAGTGGAACTTCGTTGGCTTAGATTGTATTAAATTCTATGATATGATTTGTTTAAATACTCTAATCTCAGGAACTACTGGTCGGAATTGAAAAATTCTTTCAGTGTTAGATAGCCTATTTATCGAGGAATGCTATAGAACATACATCATCACGCTATGACCAATAGGAGCGGTGCACCAATTAAAAATGTTTCGAAGTCGGATTTTTTCCTTTTCAGAGCTTCCGCTGCGTGCACTGCGTAAACGGTTAAAGTTTCACAAAAGTCGTGTATGACAGAATTGTTTCCCTTTAAAAGTTCTAAAAAAAAGTCTACGACACCATATATCTATCCTTTAAGGTTGGCTCACTATAACCTATTTAATGTTGACCAAATTTTGTACAGAATGAGATTTAGCACAGTCAAATCCTAAAAGACTTATACATATTCACACACACATAACAGGCATAATGTGTATAGAAAATATTTCTCTATCGTGCCATAAGAAGTTTCACTTCCAAACTCATGCAATAGGCGGTCTTATCAAGACATTTGAAAGAACCTTAATATAAATCAGTTCATTCGATATTATTGTAAAATTTATAGACAAGTGTATACTACATTTTGAACATTTTCACTTAGTAATGACACTATTTTGTATAATTACAATAAAATATTTTCATAATGAAGTTAATAAAAAGGTACAAACGTTCTTCAAGTTACTACTTGCTAATAAATACACAATTTAATATTGTAGTACAAATTTTCAGACATAAAAACCCCATTAACATAAAAAAACAGGTAGTAATGAAGGACATTTTAAATTATAATGCATTAATTGTAAGCTTTATTATTTATTTAATAATATAGGGCATTTAATAATTACACTATTGTAGGACAATGTTTCTCAATCCGGGTCTCCTCTTTTGTAAACAGGGGAATCCCCTGTATATCAAAATCTGTTACGGATTGCTATCTTTATAAATCAGACTCATATAGTCCGAGATGAATGATTAACTATATAGATATTGAACCTCTAGGACCTTCCATTCTCAAACTTGGGGGATTCCTAAGGAGCTGTAGCTTTGAATACCTTTAAATATAATATTTAAATAATTTTTCATAATCAAACCTATACAATCCCTAACATCTATTCACATGCCGGGAAATCCCCATATAATAAACGAAGATTTTTGCGTCATTTTTTTAAAATTAGGCCTATATTAATATTGCAACACTGAGATTTTGTATTCTCATGCTGGGGTGTCCCCTAAACAGCAAGTGGATCTTTGTGTCGTAGTTTTTTAATCAGACTTTTATAAAGTTTGCCATTCCGGGAATCCCCATTCTCAGACTTAGTGGTGGTTGCATTTCTTTAACCCAGATGTCTATTAGTCTAAAGCCGGGGATGCCCCTGAACAATAGACGTAACTTTGGCTCGGTTTTTAGACCCATATAAATGTTAAAACTCAATGGAGATTCCTCAGCTTGATAATTTGATTCCTTTGTCCAAGCTGGGGAATCCCCTTTGTATCTAAATTTGCAATGCCATATTAAAAGGATTCAATTATTACAGAGTGAGAATAATATATAGTTACATAAAAATGATTGAGAAACAATGTAACATAGTTCTGCTGTCTATATTGATAACGATCAATACGATGATTGTGATGATTTTAAAAGTACTTATTAAGAATATTCCAGTGATAAGTAATAAATATGTCCATAAATATCATATGAAGTATTATTTGACACAGGTAAAACTATAATTTTCCAGTCTTTTTCCCTAACCCCTGGTCTGTGCAATATAATATTGCTTCTTCAAGCTGATATTTTGAGGAATATGGTACTTCCCCGGGTAATCCAGCATAATTATAAGCAGCAGTCAAACACTGACTACAACTGAATGTAAATATATCTACTTCGAAAACAATATATCGTCAGCATCTAAAGTTGCAAAAGCATGATCAGCTAATGGCTTAAGGAAGTCCCTCAAAGCTTCTTCCATCGGTACTTGCAGTTCTTCTAGAAGTTTCTCCCAATTTTCATTCAGGAATTTGTTCATAGCATTGCCTGAAGACAAAAATATGTGTCAATATAGTAAAATAATATTAAAACCTATACGGGAGCTATATAAATAAAATAAAACATATTTCACTTTTAATGTATACATGATAAATTGAGAATTTACAAATCTCGAGACGCCAGGCATAAGTGATAACTTAAACTAGTCTAAGTTGAACTATTTCATTTTGAAATTGTTTAACTATTTCATTATGACAATGTACAGGAAAGGTAAATAACCTTTCCTGTATATTGTCACATCAATGATCTGTACATTAATAAAATATCAAGTCAGCGGTATATGTCTATCGCACATTAAACAATGACTTAACGCTGATAGCGCTGGGTTAGAGTGAGAGGGGATGAGGCTGCCTACCGCTGACGTATGCGTGAGAGAAAGGGAAACCAGATAGAACAGCGCCGAAACGCGCTACGTCACGAAGCGGTTTACCCATCCCTTGGTCACTTCAAAAATTTTTGTTCGGTGGCACTTTTGTATAAACGTGGACACAAAAATAACCATATTTGACATTACACACGGCTTACCCAAATCTCCATCGCCTCCGAAAAGGTTGCCAAGGTCCATTGTAGCCTCGCTTATATGAAATTTAACATCCAGGCTTTTGCAGGCTAACGCATCTGCTGCGTTTTCTCTTGGACTGCGACCCAACACAATGGTGACTGTGGCGTCGATATCACCTGGATTGAAAAGTAAATTGTCTTCGTTAAATTTGTTTATATTACTAGCAAGACATTATTGTGACTCCTATGAAACAATTATGAAGTAGATTACATGATGTCATAATTCTGTGTGTATTTCTGTCTTTATCTCTGTCTGTTTCTCTGTCTATATCTTTGTCTGTGTCTCTGTCTGTATCTTTGTCTGTATAACTCTCTGTATCTCCGGCTGTATCTCTGTCTGCATCTTTGTCTGTATATCTCTCTGTGACTTCGGCTGTATCTTTGTCTTTATATCTGTCTGTGTCTCCGTCTGTATATTTGTCTGTGTCTCCGTCTGTATATTTGTCTGTGTCTCTATCTGTCCTTTGTCTGTATCTCTGTCTGTACCTATGTCTTTATCTTTGTCTGTATATCTGTCTGTGTCTCCGTCTGTATCTTTGTCTGTGTTTCTGTTTGTATCTTTGTCTGTATATCTGTCTGTGTCTGTGCCTCTGCTTGCGCCGCGGGTGCTGCCTTTATCTATGTTTACCTATCTACCTTTGTCTTTGCCTATATAAATAAATAATTTTGGAGTGTCTCTTTATAATTTCACATTGACTTGATGACTTCCTTGGCAAATACCTAAAGTTTTGAGGAATATTTTATTTAAGCTGCAAAAAATATAAATAAAATAGTATCGCGTGAGGCCTTACGCACATTAAAAGCTATTAATTTTAAATTAAACAGTTTATTTATTTATTTGTATAGTTGCAGTATTTCAAATGTGGTTATAGCTCAGTGAGTTAACAGTATTGCATCATCGTCAAAAGGAAGCCATCAGGGATGATGATGAAGATGATGAAATAATTTTCATTATTGTCAGTTCCTTTAGTGGACCAAACTTTACAAGGCAAGTGATGATAAGTTATCTAAAGATGACCTCCGATTTTTTTTCTGTTTATTTATGTTACATAGGGCAGTGGTGTCGTCCAGCTATAGTCAGTCGGTAAAAAAGTGTGCGTGTATCATTTTATACGTGGAAGTGAAATTTCTTTGCCTTAGCTAATGTTTTGTCGTAATTGTTTCTAAACAAAGTGTGGCTGAATACGGTAAAGATCCAACAGACTTATAAAACAAGTTCCACTTCAACAATTAACTGTCTTGTATTGCAAATGTTATATTTAAAGGGTTTTACCATATTTAGCTGAAAATTTGCCGTCTCCTTCTATGGGCAGCATCAAAAGCTGTCCTTTGAGGTTGTAGTTGCCCTTCATCCGCAACTCTGGTATATGAACACTCGCAACCAACTTGTTGTTTGGTGTGTCCACCCTGATAAAATAATTTTTGAATTAAAAATGATAATTAATTTCATCGATACTAACTTTGTCTCTGTTGCCCATGTCCCTATCATTTAATCTGTCTCTGATTGTATCTCTGTCTGTTTCTTTGTCTGTACCTCTGTTTGTTTTGCTGTCTGTATATCTCTCTGTGCCTCAATTTGTGTCTTTATTTATATTTTTGTTTATGTCTCTATCTAGGTGCACGTCTTTGCTAGTAGAAGCCTTACACTAGTCCAGACCCACTAAAATTGAAAAATACAATTTCCTAAATGTAGCCTATCGAAAATCGAATATACATAAAGATTTATATAAAAGAAGACTATCAATGTAACAATAAGTGTCGTACACTTAGCACTTTACTTATTTAAACTGCTGTCTGTTGAAATTTCAAAAATTGTGTTTCAAACCACGTAACTTGATATTATTCATGATGAAACGATAAATTATACTTAGTCTAATATAGTTGCCCAATGACTCCGACATGGTTTGCATACGTTTAAAGCTTTCTCAATAGCCAATTGCATGCTTTGATGAATTATTGGATTCTGTTATATTCTGTCATAATTCTGGTCTGATTTGCATAAAATTTATCCTAATAAAAGGGTAATTAACCTCTTAATGGTTACCATATACTCCAGGATCGTGGATGGTATATCTGTCTGTTAATATACAAGAATAAATAGTGTGAAAGAAGAACTTTGTGATATAAAAGAAAATGTAGTGACTAAAATTAAGAAAAATATGCTTAGATGGCTTGGTCACGTAGAGAGAACGAATGAAAGAAAGGATTTACGAGTCAAGAGTGAATAGGAAAGTTGGAAGGGGTAGACCAAGACCAAATCAAGGACATTTGAAATAAGGGCAAGGTCAAGGGTACTCCAAGCCGATGAACTTGCATGAAAGGTTTTATGTGAATGAAAGAAGCAAAGAAGATGTGCAGGGATCGTGGCAAGTGGAAGGACGTGGTCTCTGCCTACTCCGAAGGGAATGAGGCGTGATGCTATGTATGTATGTACGAGAAGATGAAATGTGGACTTACTCTACATGTTTTACTTTCATATGAGACGGCCCTCTCACAATGACATCAGAAAACGATGAAGTGATGGATATAGGTCCAGCTGACTGGGTGATGGCCAGGGCGGGGACTACCAGAGGTTCACATGGAGGTACTGCATACTCAGGCACTCCTGAAAATTCACCTCATTAATTTGCCTGAACCAGATAGCTTAACAGCTAGAACTTAAGCAAATCCTTCTTAAACTAAAATACTTTGGGTTTCTTTTATATATATTTCTAAATTAAAGGCATGTATGTTTACCTTGGCAATAATATAAAAAGAAGATGTATTAAAATAAGAAAGAAGAGAATAGAAAGCTTAAAGTCAGTAATGCTAAATATTCAGCTTAACTTTGACCATTTTTACTTTATTGATCACGAGCAGTGGTCAGTTGGATACATATCTATTATAGGATTATTAAATGATACTTTAGTATATGGAACATTGTCTAAGTGTTAACTCGTTTAGGTTATTATTGTCGTCTGTTACTAATTAGGCGTTGTAATTATAAATAAGGCAATGTTGTCTACGAGTCTGTTAATCTCAAAAGTTTTGCTTCCTATTCCTCGGTCGACCTACGACTCTCTTCTTCTCTCTCTCTGTTATAGCCTTGGGGAGTAGCTAGCGAATGCGTAACGAGGGCGTTACGAAAAGTGTGATAGACGAAATTGAGAGGGAGACAAGTTAGTGACGAGTAATCAGAGAGTTACGTTATCCTTCAGTCGTGAAGCAATAGTGACATAGCGTTTGACTGTGATCTCACCTGATTTAGTGATGATACAATCTAAGATAGAAGCGTGCCAACCTGGCATAGAGTAAAGTACTTCTAATGGTTTCTATACAGCATTCTTGCATGAAGTATTGCTTTTCATTTCGAAAGCTTCCAATCAATAAAACATTACAAAGAGATACCTGAGCTTTAGTTATGTGTATTAAATGTTTACCTGTTGATAACTTTGGTATGTATGTATTCAATGCATCTCGTAAACACCGCCCCAGCGCTTTCTCTTCCCGTGGACATATGAAACCACCAACTATAAAGAATGCACTGTTAAATATAACGTATTTGGTCCTAAAATCTACAATTACGTAAAAAGGAGTATAGACTCTTTTGTACGTATTAATACGTTCTATAATATTATAGAACATTTATTTGTTCTATCATCAATAGTTTTCCTAGAACATGCGATGAGAGATTTTTTGAGACCAATTTTTTCACACCTTGGGTTACATTAATGTTTTTTCTTGGGGATACCTAGTTTTTTTGAGAAAGTAATATAGCCTACATCGTTCAGTGAAAATGCAGCTTTGTAATGGTGAAAAAAGTTTTGAAATCGGTCCAATAGTTTTTGTGGGAAAACGTTACAAACAATCATATATATATTTACATACAAAAACACATATGGTTTCTAATATTAAAAAAAAGTAAGGTAAGTAGCAGCCCATTAATGTCCCACTGCTGGGCACAGGCCTCCTCACTCATATGAGAGAGGGTTTTTAGAGCATAGACCCACCACGCTGCTCCACTGCGGATTGGCAGGTATAGTACACAAGTGCACTCTCTATTCCTTCACTCTCATAGTCCGATGTGACGTAATCCGACACGACCGGAGAGAGATCGGGCGCAGGACCGACGGCTTAACGTGCTCTCCGAGGCACGGGGGTGGATCACACCGCCAACTTCCCAACTTCGGGCAAATATTAAGAAATCTTAATAGAAAACTCAATATCGATTTTGAATTGGCCCGACCCGGGACTCGAACCCAGGACCTCATGTCTGTAGTCGAACATGCTAACCACTAGACCAATGAGGCAGTTTATAATATTAGTTTAGACTTATACCCGCGACTCCATGGTCCTCTAATTTAAAAGAATATCAAAAGAGTTATAATAATCTTTGTCGTAAACAAAAACTATTGAAGTTGAACCAGACCTTTATGGCCTGTGAGATGGAAATTACTGGGATAACAGTATCCTATATGAAAATAATAAGTTTTTCCGAGATTGACTAACTAACAAATAAAACATGTATTTATAACTACCGTTACATTATACAGAAGATAACAGAAGAATCACAAAAGTAAAATAAACGCGGTAGAGATGAGAGCGTTGAGAAGCATGAGAGGATTAAAACTGAGTGACAGAGTGAGAAATAGTGTGATAAGAGAACGTTGTGGTATAAAAGAAGACGTAGTGACTAAAATTGAGAANAATGAACAGATTTACAATATTGAATTACATAACAATTTGAAACATGAACATTTAATATAATATACATGAACATTTAATAATTTAACCAAACTCAAAAAAAACCATTCAATAACGGATTTGTTTAAACTAATTACAATATCGATGGGACCATACAATATTCCTTACAAAAAAGCGTACGACATACGTATGTTTCTAATTTACATAATTTTAAATTAAAAACCATGCATAATTAGTAGCGTACAAGGAAACGCGACTACAATTTTTATTATTCATATTGTACATATTTAGTTAACCAAAGCTTAAAGGAACATTTTTATTTGAACATTTTCATATTAAGAAATTAGCCAAAATTTGGTTAAACCTGCATCATACTTCTTATACTACCGCTTGCGAATTTTTTCTTCATTGCTGACAGGTTAACGCTTGACTGTGATCATACCGGAAGGTAAGTGATAATACAGTCTAAGATAATAATATACTAACAGGGAATTTACATTTTATGGTTTCTACACAGAATCATACCGCAATACAAATCTTTTAATTGGCGATGTCTTTGCTTGTAGTCTCCCACCAGTCTAGACTCGACCAAATTACAAAATGCTATTTCCCGAGGTTCGAACTCGAAACCTCTGCTAACAAAGCAAGTACTCGCACCAAGGCGCCAGCGAGGCCTTCAATATCGTGCATCATTAGCAGATAATGCATGTTTTTAATAAAAGCGGCCTTTGCCTTCTGACGGCCTCGCTGGCGCAGTGGTGCGAGTTTTCGCTTGGCTAGCGGAGGTCCCGGGTTCGAGCCCCGGTAGGTCGAATTTAGGAAATTGTATTTTCTAATTTGTCTGAGTCTGGACTGGTGGGAGGCTTCGGCCGTGGCTAGTTACCACCCTACCAGCAAAAACGTACCGCCAAACAAAGAGATTTGTGTTCCGGTACGATGCTGTGTAGAAACCGTAAGGGGTTTATCGCCTCTTAACAGATTAGCGCGCTTCCATCTTAGACTGTATCATCACTTACCATCAGGTGAGATCACAGTCACGGGCTAATCTGTCAGCAATAAAAAAAAAAATCGTGCCTCGGAGAGCACGTTAAGCCGTCGGTCCTGCGTCTGATCTCTCTCCGATCGTGTCGAATTCCCGTCACATCGGACTATGAGAGTGCCTCCTCTAAAAACCGTCGCTCCTCGGAGTGAGGAAGCCTGTGCCCAGCAGTAGGACGTTAATGGGCTGCTACTTACTGGATATACGCAAAATCAGTAAAGTCGTTTCAGAGGTTTCAGAGGTAAACAAACACATATACTTACACACAGAAACACAAAGGTTTTCTTTTTATAATATTAGTTTATTATAGACTATTACTTACAGTTTATATAACTTTTTTCAATACCACAGACTATACTCAGGTAACTTACAAAGCACAATAATCTCCACATTTTATTGAATTACACAAAAAACACAACATGTACTTATATTTCTATTATTATTAATAAGTATAATCAATTTTTTTCTAATTTAAATACGTCTTGTCGAGAGACGTGTTAATTCTTTCGTAATATTCATCTAATCTTTACTTGCAACGTGATATTATCACGCTTTCCTGATAGTTACATAATATTTCTCTATACTAATTAATAGTGGAGTGTCTGTTTGTAATTTCATATTAACAGCCTTTAATTAAATGCATATTTGTTTGTTCTGGATTATCTAGGAAACGGATGACCCGATTTTGATAGGACTTTCACTGGGAAATAGCTGCTTTTATAAAGAGTAACTTACTCTACTTTTGTTTGAAATAAAGCCTTCCGGAACTACGCGAGTAACATAAATATATATGAAAGTATACAGGGTACTAATATCGAAAAAATGTATTTGTAATTTCGGTATTATCTCTGAAATGGCTGCACCGATTTTAACGGATCTTTGACTGGGAGATAGTTAAGTTTATAATTAGTAACACCTGACATTAGAAGGAGTAACTAAAACATATTTTGTTTGAAAAAAGGCACCCGGAACTACGCAAGTAACATAAATGCATATATTATAGTATAGACGTCACTAACAGCGAAAAAATCTGTATAAAAACTGTTTTTATCTGTGATTTCATTTTTTTTTTTAATTTCTTACAGATAGAGAAAGAAATGATTTTTTCATATTATTACTGTACATAATTTCATATAAATACTGTATAAATTAATTACTGTTAATAACAAAATAACATAAATACATTCCAATTTTATCTAATTGTATAAAAGATGATCGGTAACATCTTGCCATCTCTATTGTTTCTATGAAAAATATCCCTTATAAAATAGCTCTAAGTATAAAATACCGCAAGGGAGATTGTGCTTTATTTCTATAAATATAAGGTATAATATAGCTTGCTTTATTAAAATAGCACAGTCACCAAGGCGCTGTTGTAACGATGACGTAATGATTATATAGGCCTGTGACCGCAACGACACGGTGGCATACTTTAACGATATTGACACAAAACATAAGCTGATGCGTTTATATCGAATCGAAACGAATCAGATGAAAAAAATCTTCATGTATTTGGCTTCAATTGTATTGAATTCCAAGATATACAAAAAAATTTTATATTTAATGAATCTCACGTGTTTTGTGGTAATTTTCTCCAATTGATAGTACACGTCGGACATCCATGTTTCGCCCCACCCGGTCACTGTTTTGTAGACGAGCACATCTACCTGGGACACACGATCTAATTAGGTAGGTCAAACTTTGAATAAGAGATCAACCCTCGAATCCAACTGAGATGGGCAGCGTTCTGAAAGCTATGGGATATAATTTCATCCACAATTCCTCAGTGCCTGAAGACTAAGGTCTTCGAGCAAAGCGCGTAGCCAGCGATTAAATATGGTTCCGAGACGTGGCTGCTGACTATGGGCCTCGTATGAAGTCTCAGAGTCACTCAGCGGGCAATGGAAAAGGCTAGGCTCGGGGTTACCCTACGTTATCAAATCAGAAATGAGGAGATCCGTAGGAGAACTAAAGTCACTGACGTGGTCTACCGAATTGCAAAGCTAAAGTAGTAATGGGCAGGACAGAACCGCTAGCTAGTTCGCAGAACTGATGGATGTTTGGGCCCGATGGTGCTAGAGTGGCGGCCTCGCAGATGGACCATATCAGGCAAGTCGCCGGCAGCCGCTGGATACAAGCGGCACAAGATCGGTCCCATTGGAATTCATTAAGATAACTTTGTCCAGGAGTGGACGTCCATCAGTTGAGACGACAACAAAGACAAAATATATCGGTCAGAAATCAGACATTCAAAGAATTGGATAGTATAGTGAACAACACCTGGCAAAGATATTGGTCTCTCAAAGAAATTAAGATTAAATGCCACTTGTATCCTGCCATGCTTAACCTATGGTAGTTAAGACCTGGCCATATACTCAAAGTACGGAACACAAACCATGTGAATGTCAAAGAGGTATGGAAAAATGTATCCTGAATATACGCAAGACGAGAGAGATGGAGAAATTCGGATATTAGAAACGCTATCAAAATAACCGATGTCCGGATAAAGATAAGAAGGATGAAATGGAGGTGGCCACATGACGCGAACGCGAAACGAAAAAATGGCCTAACAAGGTATCTGAATGATACTCTAGAACCGGGAAAAGACGCAGAGGCAGACCAGTAAAGAGATGGTAGGATCTGCCCAAAGGTTGGCGAAGTTTGGCAACAGAGCGAAACCAATGGAGGGATCTAGAGGAGACTTATGTCAATGTCAGCCTGAGTCGATGCTGATTAAAAAATAAATATATGTAGAATTAGATTAAAATATAATATCTAGGTTAAAGTATCTTTTTTCAGTCATCGTTGTGTTACATCGAGATATGATTACAAAGAATGGCACAAAGTCTAAAGTTACGAGGGCTTTGCCTTGTTTTGGGAGGAACCTTTTTTATAATTACGACAGACTGACTCGCTGGGTGATTACCTGATGGTAGGTTATCACTGCCCCCCATAGATACACCAGGGGCACTGCCGATGCATTTTTCTTGCTAGGAAAAGAATTTATGTAACCTGACTCAAAGTAATACCTTCATCCGGGAGTGTGGAATTCACTGCTGTCACTAAAACCCAGAGGAACCTTGCGTATCCTAACACCAGAGATTCGATGGGGATATTCTACAATCAATTCAATTAATTTGTTGAAAAAGCATGTCTTTTGAGTACTGGTCTTCTCTTTTTCCAAAAAAGATGGCCGCTGCTTCTCTCTTCCTCTCTAATCCTTCTGTGAGATGATGTTCTCATAGAAAGGAGTGACCGCTTTCTAACCAATTTCGCTGCAAAACACATGGACAACTATGATCACCAGAGAGAGCTGACCTTAAGTTAGGATAAGGTTTTGTAGGTTTCCCCACATCTTATTAAGAGAAGAAGCCACAATTTACTCAGCCATTTCAAATATTATGTCAAGTTTATTCAAGTTCAAATAGTTCACTCCCAATAATTTTATCGCCTCAGTAATCTCTTACATTTTAATATGATATTTTAATAGAGATTTTCATCATGTCTGGATTTTAAAATAACAGCGAAGACATAAATAAAAGACCGACTAATAAATTAAAATTTAATAAATAGACAATAAATTAAACACATTGACAAGTGTAAGTCTGGCTCTGAAAACTCGGATAAAACAATCAATAGAATTACAGTTTTTTACGATTGTAATTCGGTTGTGTGTAATATGACTGTGTGTAATATGACTGCGGGTAATATGACAATAATGGTTGAATGAATTATTTTTTTTAATTGGGGAAAACCATGTTGGTGGGGATGTGTTTGAGGAATTTGTTGGCGATGTCTTCCAAAACCATGGCCAAAGCTGTCTCCACAGCTGGCTGTACTTCCTTCGCCAGGTCATTAGCATGCATATGGATTATGTGGTCGGTTATCATCTCTGTAAAACAAAATTGATTTGTAAAACATCTTACGCTTAAGACTCTACTATAAAACATCAGTTATCCCTTAGACTGCACGTGTCAACTACTAGTTGACATGATGCGACAGTTCTGTCCCAACTCGTGCAATGAGAAATATAAACATCTCTTACTTTTTAAGTAGTAATATGTATTATCTATTTCGTTTCTCGGTAAATGTCGTAACAAAATATGCGAAGAGATAACACCAGACAATAGAAAAAATAAATCAGTTACAAAGTGACTGTTACTAATTAGTATTTTTTGTGGTATTTTATAAACTGTGAGTGTTTATTACTGATTATTTGTGTTTTTGATTATAAGAGTGATGTAAATAACAATAAAAATCTTTGAGGTAAATTTTAATTTTTAAGATATGAGCCTATGAATACAAGACTGACTTTTTTCATTATCTCAAAGTTTAGAGCAACCAGAATCTTAAGCTTATCATCAGGAGAATGTTTTTTTTTAATCTCTTGACATTTGGAAATTCTGTTTTTGTTATAGTATGTTAATGAGACATACCCATTTCCCCGGTGGTTGAATGTGCCTCCTTTAAGGTAGCATGTAGTGGTCCAGTACAGCGTAATTTAACGTTGGCATCCTTTATCACCATACGTTTGTGGACTCTAGCACCAACGGCATCGAGAGCAGCACTGCACTTTGCTGAAAAAGATTTACTAATACATCAAAAACTGTGTGGGTAACTGAATAGTCTAAAAATCATACCTACCTACATTTGGTACTTTTAAAAAAAGATATACATAATTCATGTACAGTCACGAAGACATCCACAACAAATACAATGGACAAGAAGTGCCTTTGCGACGCGCCAATATCCCTACATGTCTCAAATGCTGTACAATAAAATAAATAGAACAGAACATATTATAAAATTAAACAATCACACACTGAAAAAAAAATTAAAATCTTTCTTAATGATCTGGACTATAATGCAACAGAAAATATGTTGATTTAATTACGCACATACACACACACACACACACATAAATATACACACACACACACAATCATGTATATTGTATTATATCTTATATTATGGA
Source organism: Elymnias hypermnestra (assembly GCA_015832385.1). Classification (NCBI taxonomy): domain Eukaryota; kingdom Metazoa; phylum Arthropoda; class Insecta; order Lepidoptera; family Nymphalidae; genus Elymnias; species Elymnias hypermnestra. The sequence continues at coordinate 340,061 of JACTOM010000905.1, forward strand.
TTAATTTTAAGTTTAGTTTTCATTTTGTATTATATAAGTAGGTTAGGCGTATATTATAAAATTGGGAAGACACTGACCCCTAAGTCACGGGCTTACCTAGTTTAGGGGTCCAGGGTATTCTAATTATGTACCTTTCTTTTTTATGCCCAAATAAATAAAGTTATTAAGTTATTATTATAATTAAAGTGAAAAGCATAATACATGCATACGCTCGTATATGTCGGAGTGCAATAGTCTGTGGAACGCTGGCGCCATCTCTCTATCGGCGTGGGGCAGAGTCAATAGTGACAATCCGGCGCGCGTCTCGCTAGTTCTCGAATGACGGTCTGACAGAGCGGTCGACTGTTGGAACTATCGCGTTGCTAATCGATATCGGGAACTTTAAGTGATTGAACATTATAATCTGATTTAATTAATAAAGTGTTTAATTGCACTAACATTAATCACCAACGCCTACAATATGAAAATTGAATTATGGATGCAACTAACGATGATATCGGCGGAGAACCCCACGCCCCTATGCTTTATGCTCCTTTCTCTCATGTTTTCCGACGTATATTTACATAGTCCTCATATTCAACTTATTTAAACTTGCAAAATTACAGGTATTTAAATCAAATTACTACATACATACATACATAGTATCACGCCTCATTCCCATAGGGGTAGGCAGAGACTACATCCTTCCACTTGCCACGATATCACCACATATCTTCTTTACTTCTTTCATTCTCATTAAACCTTTCATACAAGTTCATCAGTTTAGAGTACTCTTGACCTGGCCGTTATTTAAAATGTCCTGGATTTGGTCCAGGAACGTTCGCCTTGGTCTTCCCCTTCCAACTTTCGCATTCACTCTTGACTCATAAATCCTTTTTGTCAGTTTCCTTTCATTCATTCTCTCTACGTGCCCAAACCATCTAAGCATACCTTTCTCAATTTTAGTCACTACGTCTTCTTTTATGCCACAACGTTCTCTTATGACACCATTTCCTACTCTGTCACTCAGTTTTAATCCACACATATTTCACACTCAACGCTCTCATCTCTACCGCATTTATTTTACTTTTGTGATTCTTCTGCCATACCCAACATTCACTACCATAGATAAGTGTTGGCACCAACACTCCAGCATGCACTGCCAGTCTAGCCCTTTGAGTCACCATCCGGCTATTCATAAAGGCGTACAGAGCACCATTTACCATACTCCCTGCATTCACTCTCCTTTCAATATCACTTTCCCATGTTCCATCTTTTGTTCCATTTATTGTAATAATTTTAAATAATAGGTTTTGTGTCACAGGTAATTTAGGTCAGCAATAAAAATACAGTCAAGCACTAATAGATCAGCTACCAAAAATAACCAGTAAAGTGTAAACATCGTTTTACTCACTAAAGTTTGCCGATATAATTCCTGTAGATTCCACGGGGAGCATCTGAAACTCCCCAATGACCACGTATTCTCCAGACATGGTCAGGCGTGGTAAGCTTATATTTCCTGTTACTCTTATATCTTCTGGATAAACGCTAAAAATATAATGTCAATGCTATAAACAACAAAGTAAACTAAAACAACTAAACTGAATCTACAACACAGAGTAATTTAGTAAAATAAATCTTCATAACAGAGGAATAAAGTAAATCAATGAAATAGACTAAGAGGGAAAGAGAGAAAACACTTATTTAACACCACACGAAAAGTGCATTTCAAAAAAATAAAAAGGCTATAATGAAGACTAATAGTGTAAACTAAAACTACAACATAAATTAACTACATCGCTTCAACTAATACAGACTATTAAAGTGTACTTAATCTCCAATGCAGAAGGACATAATCCAATTAAAACTTTACAACACAGACTAAAAATATACAGGATTCAATCTACAGCACAGACTAATGAAGTAAATCTACAATTCGGTCTGACTAAACAGACGGTAATAAGGCGTAACGTTAAATTTGAGTATTTAGCGATTTGATATAAGTTATTGTATATTAAATTGAACCTTATCATAACTACTATAAAGTACATTTTAAAACGACTAAAACAACTACTGTTATACCGTATCAGTTATTAGCTACTTTGTTCTTTATACTGTAAGTCAAGGCGTTAAGGTGCAATTAAACTAAATTGGTGACGACACCTCTTGGCAGTATTTTGGTTTACATTTTGACGGTACCACGTTTAATGTTTTTTCTGAGTACCTACACTTTTTTCTCCTCGCGTGTACATACTCGCTTTCGCATCCGACGCGACAAAGCCTTTTCTGCCTACCGCCGAGAATATAGTAGGTTTTTCGCGAAATAGTGCTTTGATAACCGTCTGAACTATCGCATGAGTGAGTCGCTGACCGTGACTAGAGATTTCCAATCTTTACTTTTTCATAAACCCCTTTCAAAATTTTTCTGGTTCCGGTGGACCCGTTGCAGGTTAAATACGACCATATTCCCGAAATTCAACTAAATGTAGAGCCATTTTTTTGTTACGCCAACGTACACCCTCATGGAGCTTATCGCGGACACTTGGAGTTCCACATGGACTAATTTAGGAATCATTTTTGTAGACTATAGTGATTGTGTTCAACTGCTGCCTCAAACACGCCCGTGCACAGCCCTACTTCAAGAAGCAACAGGAGAACCCAAGAAACTCAAGGTACGTTAACATAATTCCTTTCTCCTTCTCTAATTTTAATTCTTACTACCTCATTCTAAATTTTAATTTCTTTAATCTAAACGCATACAGTCTATTTCGGCTGGATGGCGTCCTCTTCCCCGTCTCACCACAAATTGTTATCCTTGACATCTTTAAAACCAAGTATACCATCCTCATTTTATTTACTATCTAGTTAAGTAAGTTTGGGCACGAAGAGAGTGTGAATGAAAGGAGATTGACAACATAGATTTATGAGTCAAGAGTGAATGGGAAAGTTGGAAGGGGAAGACCAGTTCCTGGACCAAATCCAGGACATTTTAAATAAGGGCCAGGTCAAGAGTACTATAAACCGAGGAACTTGTATGAAAGGTTTAATGAGAATGCCAGAAGCGTAGGAGATATGCAAGGATCGTGGTAAATGGAAGGATGTTGTCTCTGCCTACTCCAAAGGGAATGAGGCGTGATGTATGTACTATCTATGTAAATTTAAAACTTTACTTACTCTAGTTTATTGAAAGTGTAGTTAGTGAGTCCATTCAAAGTGACGTCTGTGAACCAAGCATCATATTTGAAACGGTTCTCGGGCATGTTATGTTGCCTCAACCTGATGCTGGGAACCTTCAAAGGTTCCAAAGGTTGGATGCCAAAAGAGGTGATGCCGTGAGCCAGCAGTTGCCTCGCCTCCTCAGCTACTCGTTTAATGCATTCAGCTACGTTGGGGTCACTGTAGTGGCATACTGGTCTTTTAGCTGGAATTGGAGATTTTAATATTGTATCTATAACCTACTAACTGTTTCCTCTGGTGATACCAGCATTGTTTCGTAGGAATAGATCCCTAGACGCCATTACTTGTACAAGGACCTGGGATTCCATTCCTAATCGGGCAAATTAAGGAAATTCCATATTCTATTTTGTCTGAGTTTGGACTGGTGAGACCATAAAAGGCAAACTACCTGTGATCGCTAAATTAATCGATTCCATCTGAAATTATATCATCATTTCAAATAAAATTGGTTGTCTCTATTATGTGATACCGTCATAAGAAAACATTGATGAAAAATTGTTGTTTTATTAAACAATGGAATTTGTCCGATCGCGCCTCTCTATCGCTTGTTCCGCACTCTCACTCACACGCTCGGCTCGGATAGACCGAGACAAGGTGTCATCCAGTACGTGCTGCCCATAACAAGGTCAAATATCCGTGGGAATATGGGAAACACGTTCTTAGTGAGCGTCTACGGTCAATGTTAAAAAAGAGGGTCTAGACTAACTGTGTACCGAATTTCATTTTAATCTGTTCAGTGGTTTCCTCGTGAAAGCAAGACAAACAGAGAGAGTTACTTTTCGCATTTATATTTTTAGCAAAGATTAGATTTAAGTCGTACTTTAGAACTAATATGTGTAAAAGTTCACTTGAAAAAAAGTACATTTGATATTCAATTTAATTGATGTAAATGAGACATTATAACTCACCCATCTCCTCCATATTGGCACCATGTTTTGTGCTGTTTTCAGACACTTGCCTACAAAACACACAACTTGTAGATAGTGCTACAACCAAGAACCTCGCCAAAACTATCATGATGTCTGTCTGTCTTCACTTGGCTTTCATCTAAGACTGCCGATGAGGTATTTTGCCTTTATAATGGGACTGACAGGTTAACTTTACCGCCTTATGTGGAAAAACATTTAACCTCGCTCGTAAGGTCTGCAGGACATACATCGTAAGGTTTCTCAGTACATTTAATTTCTAAGATGAATGACCTTACTTGATATATACATTTCATTAGTATAATATATTGTTTACCTACACCAGAATTGATTATTTGTAATCTGTTTCCGGGTTTTAAACAATACTTTTTCATGTATCGTAAGTTCGTACTTTTGACGCCATTTTCGGTGACAAAAATATTAAATTGCCTTCGCATTAAATAAACACGTAATTTAGTGCGCATGCCTCAAAATTTCGACGCATGCGCGTTTCAGAAATAGAGCAATTGAGCAATAATTTTAATAATAATCATAATAATTAGTAAATTGCCATCATTGCCAATGTTTACAAATTCACCAATGGGAACGACATTGTGAAGGCCATTCTTTCTAAGAATAAGATCTAGTCAAACGACGATCCTTTTTTAAAAATATTATTTTTATCGAAGTTTCGCTCCACCCCTCACCCAATCAGCCCTGAAGCATTATCGGGAGTGTAGGAATCGAATACCCAATAAAACCTTCACATCCTTTCGTGGAGCACCAAAGGTAGACGCAATTTAACTTGGTATCCCGAAAGATTCCTCTAGAAAACTTAACCAGCTGGCAGGAGAAGAGTAAATCTACGCTTCCCAATGCACAGGAGAAAATCCGTATCCACAGCGTCCTTCCTCTGCCTCTCTTCTGCTTCCTTTAGCGAAGGCTCTCCAGGGAGCATGGGACGCTTTTCTACAGATTGTTGCAGGTTCTTACCGGACATGGGTACTTCGTAAAGTTCCTGCGCCAAATTGGCCGGCAGGAGTCACCCATTTGTCATCAGTGTGGCGCAGCTATCGATTCAGCGCAGCACGCTGTGGCAGATTGTGCTGCCTGGGGACCCCATGCCCCCAGGCCGCTAGGAGGTCCTAGTGGCGTTGATCTGCGGAAGTGGCCTTCTTTTGCGAGACGTCAGTCTCGCTGAAGGAAGCCCACGAGAGAGAGAGGGAGAATGCATCCTCTGGATGCTCCCCCTCACCGCCGAAGTAGGCGGAATACAAGGCGGCACAGGTTTGTGCATCTCCTCTCGCCTCCGCAAATCCTCCGTCGGACTCATCCGGGCAGAATGCGAAAGCTGAACACGTGGTGCCTCAGTAATGGATGAATAGGGTTCCGCTGGCTTTTAGTAGATTGCGTGACCTTCCATCGCAGAGTCCCACACTCCTGACCGGTCATCGGTCAGGGTTAGTGCGTAAATTGCATTTCCCAGCGACAACAACAAAAAAAAGGCTCTATCGTTAAAAGTTCTTTTTATATGAGTAAGACATATATGCATATTTGCTCCCTACTTAAAGGCGAATCAAGGACATAAGAAAATAGTGGATGGATTAGATCCCTAACGTACAGTAGTATAATTATTTTCATTTTTAGGAGACTGATTAGACCTACCGCAAGAAAGGGTTGGTTAGATAAGAGATCTTTTAGGTCTTCAAAGCACCAGCTGAAAATTCTTTGATAATAATGATCAAAGTCCTCTGACTGTACGGATTTTCATATCGTTTCCACGAATAAATAGGTTTACTAAAGAAGGTTTATGTATTTAATTAGCCAAGATTTCGTCTAAATATGTTCAAATATGACAATAATTGTTGGTAGAGTCTGTAGAAAATCAAGCCACCTTGAAGGCTTTCATCTTCAATGCTGCACAATCTCTAAGAGGTATAACAAAACAATGTAAGGTGGGATAAATCCTCTTTTATAAATCTACAAGAAAGTCAATGATGACATGTATCTATCTTATAAGAATAACTCGCTATATCCACTTTATCTGATAAGAACATGGGCATGTATTAAATTAATTCGAAAGATATACAGCCTGTCACAGTATATTCTCTACTAATCATGTAAAGGAAGGACAGGTCGCTAATTTATGAATAAAACATTCAACCATCATAAAATTCCTTTTTATATACATTTTAACTAATAACAGGGTTTAATTATTACAATAAGAAATTAATTTAAAAAATATTTATATTGCAAACAATAGCATTAGAAAACATACATACATACAAAGTATCACGCCTCATTCCCTTAGGGGTAGGCAGAGACCACGTCCTTCCACTTGCCACGATCCTTGCATATCTCCTTCGCTTCTTTCATTCTTATTAGACTTTTCATGCAACGTTCGTCGGTTTAGAGTACTCTTGACCTGGTCCAGGAACGTTCGCCTTGGTCTTCCCCTTCCAACTTTCGCATTCACTCTTGACTCATAAATCCTTTTAGTCAGTCTCCTTTCATTCATTCTCTCTACATGCCCAAACCATCTAAGCATACCTTTCTCAATTTTAGTCACCGTCTTCTTTTATACCACAACGTTCTCTTATCACACTATTTCACATCACTCATTCCCATAGAGGTAGGCAGAGACAACATCCTTCCACTTGCCACGATCCTTGCATATCTCCTTCGCTTCTTTCATTCTCATTAAACCTTTCAAACGAGGTAATCGGTTTAGAGTACTCTTGACCTGGCCTTTATTTAAAATGTCCTGGATTTGGTCCAGGAACGTTCGCCTTGGTCTTCCCCTTCCAACTTTCGCATTCACTCTTGACTCATAAATCCTTTTTGTCAGTCTCCTTTCATTCATTCTCTCTACATGCCCAAACCATCTAAGCATACCTTTCTCAATTTTAGTCACTACGTCTTCTTTTATACCACAACGTTCTCTTATCACACTATTTCTTACTCTGTCACTCAGTTTTAATCCACTCATGCTTCTCAACACTAAAAAACATTATTCTTACGTTATTCTTTATTCTCGCGCCCCATATTTTACTTATTTCAGTCCTAAATCTACAATTTTTTGAAAAGACTACAATTAAAAATTATTATAATTAAATATATTCTCCTTAAAACTAAATTAAATAAATAACTCTATATAAAACAAGGAAAGTAAGCTCCCCTTTTTAAAGTGACTTATAAATAAGATATTCTTTAGACAAAGGATCAAAAAGCTCTTTTGAATCGTCCTTAGCCTGTCCGTTGGTAACAATTCTATCATCGATTCAGAAAGATAACAAGAAATCCGGAATTAACGCATTAGTTACTATTTTAAACATTCTTTTTGTTTTGTGTTTATATTTACATAAGTTGAAGTCGCTTCCGCTGTTTGTTCCATTGGATCTTTTAAATTACTTAATGGATTTTGATGCAGTTTTCAGCAATAGATAGAGTGATTCAGGAAGAAGGTTTAAATATATAATACATGTATATTATGGTACAGAAAAGAAGAAATATATAAAGATTTGTAATGTGATGTCATAACTAATATTTTGTGAGCTTAAATTGCAAACGCTGGCTAAATCTTTCGAGATAGATCAAATTAATGTTCTACGGAATTGTAAGTCTTAAAAAAATCGATAAAAAAGTCCTTAATGATATATATTTATCTCTAAAGGATAAACCACATTAACCGTTTTTATGTTTTACATATTACAAAACTATATGTTATTTACAAAGCTTTTTTAAACAATACAGTATTAATCCAGATATAATTAAACACATAACATACGTAGTATATTTCATGTATATCAAAATTGTCCTAAATAGTATTTCATTAAAATGGATATCTTAAAAGATATGAGCGATTTAAAGAGCGTAGGCGCAGTGATTGACCGGCCGACTTTTAAATTTCAAAGCAGTCATTCTTCATCCTATTTCACCATCATATTAATTTGCTCCCAAAAGGTACAGTATTAAGCTTCGACAAGGATTTCTTTAAGTGGTATTGTACCAAATATTTTATTAATGAAAGCCTTGAAGATCGCTGCGCTGCTTTCTTCCACCAGTGGGTTGAGGATGTCCAAAATAATCGTCGGGCTTCCATTGAAGAAGGCAGCTGCAGAATTTGCTGTAGGGAACAATATAAAATTATTATCTAGGTGTTAGGAGACCGCTACCGTAAACAAAGACAGACGATAGTACTAATGACACCTTTGATAATAGGAATATATTACTTCCTTAATATATTTGTAAGTCTGTGTGTACACCTAAAACGCGTTTCTTATGAGATAACACCGTTTAAAAGAAACAACTTTACAAAGTTAAATTTAGATTGATATCGCCACACCCGGGATCGAACCCGGAACCTTATACGTTACAGATCGGTTATTTTGCAACCCCCCTATCACCAGTCTTTTATATGGATCGAGCACAACACCAACACGCAAAAGTCCCCCCTCCCCCAGACTCTACTACCACCGCTTCACACATAATTCACCTTTCAAATATTGCAATGCAGCAACAAACGTAAGCTCATTGCCATTTGATTACAGACAGTTATATATTTTTCCAAAAATCGCACTCTTACTGTAAGCCGTTGAGGAGATCCATTGATCTTCATATTTAACTACGACTAGCGCTTGACCATACCGAAGTTACGATAGGCGACTCAAATATCTGGACAGCTTATAGAAGTATCGTTGATTTGCTCCTAAGCTTTGAAGAGTTCCGTAACTTTGTCATGGACTCCATCATCAGAACCTAAGCAAACTATGATAAAACAACCGTTGAAGTATATCCTTCCTAATAAAAAAAGAACCATCGAAATCGGTTGGCGTGATCTTGAGTTATTCGTCCATTTGTCGCGCACATGCTTACGCAAATTTAAGACTTATCCGGTTTTCTCATGGATTCCATCATCAGAACTGGTTTTACAAAAAAATGAGACCCAATGATGAGCACCATCTTTCATATAAAAAAAATCATCAAGATCGGTCCACCCAGTCGGAAGATATGAGGCACAAAAAACCGGCGCCAGTGTGCGTGTAAAAGAAACGACTCAATTGATGGAAAGTGCGACAAACCGCCGCGTGCGTTCGTCGACCCAAGCGTCAGCTGATTTAGATTTCGCGTTTAACTAAACTAAACTAAATAAACCGGTGTTTATTTTAGTAAATTAATGTATTTTTAATGAAAGAGATATGTTTTTTTAAATCGAGATTGATTTTTTTCCGTCCCATCATCAGAGGTGAGATTAGTACCATCATCTGTCTTTGTTTTTGGTAGCGGTCTCTTAACACCTTGTATATACACTAGTAGCTGATCCCCCATGACATCACCTCAATTTCAAGTCAATCAGCCCTAAATCTGCTGTGTGGTATGTCACTTTATAAAGGCATAGGGTTAGGTATTCACCGCAATGGAAATACGAGGAAATCCTATCTTAGTAAGAGTCTATATCGCGAAGGGGATGTGATTGCCGAGTTTAATGATCATTTGCTTATTCCGATATCGTGGTAATACAAGGAAACCCGTTTTAAGTGAGCGTTTACGTTGCGACAGGTGTAACTATGCCTAATTTCAAGTCAGTCACACCTATATTTCTAGTCAGTTTGGTGAATAGTTTAAAAATCTCACAGGTAGTGATTGTTTTGCACCTATATACACCAATATCTTGGAAATGTGGGTGAATCCATTGTTTGTGAGCGTCTACGTTGCTACATAAGCAACTACACCAAATTTGAAGTCAGTCAGACCTATATCTCAAGTAAGTAGGGTGAATAGTTTAGAGATCTCACAGCCAGTGACTGTTTTGCACCTATATATACCAATCCCTTTGGAAATGTGGCAAATCCCATTGTTAGTGAGCGACTACGTTGTGGAAGGGGTAGCTATGCCAAATTTCAAGTCAGTCAGACCTACAGTTCTAGTCACTAGGGTAAATAGTTTAGAGAACTCATAGCTAGTGATCGTTTTTCTTCTATACTTCAAATTTGGCACAGTTAACCCTGTCACAATGTAGACGCTCACTAACAATGGATTCACCGACATTTCCAAGAGATTGCAAGTCACTAACATCTATATTTTAAGTCAGTTGGTGATTTGTTTTACCCCTATGTATACCAGTCCTTTATAAATGTGGAGAAGCCCGTGGTTAGTGATCGTCTACGTTGTGACAAGAGTAACTATGCCAAATTTCAAGTCAGTAGGGTAAATAGTTTGAAAATCTCACAACTAGTGATTGTTTTTTACTTATATACACCAATCCTTTGGAAATGTCGCAAAAACCATTGTCAGTGAGCGTCTACGTTGTGACAGGAGTAACTATGGTAAATTTCATGATATAGGCCTATACTTTCGAAGATTTCTTAACGAGTAAGTGGGATTTCGCTTACATACCAGCTGATGAAATATAGGAAAATCATTGTGAACATTTCTCACCTATGTATCCCTTTTTCTTAGTGATTATTTACGTTGCGAGGTGAGTAACTCATAAGCTCTCTCATGCATCGTGGTTTCACAAAACCAATCAATGTCTTTTTTAGTTTGCTAAACTTACCAGCACCAGGTCTTTCGGAGTCTTCAATAGCCACCTGACCGTTGCCAATTCGAAGCTTGGTGATCATCTTTTCAGCCTGGAGGTATTCCACGCCATCTCTGATGATAGGTTTAGCACTGCCCTTAGCGACCACGGTTATACCAGCTGGAAAAACATGTTCTTCTATAAAAGGATTATAACGCTGAAATGTTTGCCTGTACGCGATAATCTCAGGAACCAGTAGTCCAATTTGAAAAATTCTTTCAGTGTTAGATAGATCACTTATCGAGGAAGGCTATAAGCCATACATCATCACGCTAAAACTTATACGAGCGGTGTATTAATGAGTAATGTTTCAAAATCAGGGATTTCTTCTTTTTAGAGATTCAGCTGAGTGCCCTACGTAAACGGTTAAAGTTTCGTAAAAATCATATATGATACATTTGTTCCTCTTTAAAAGTTCTAAAATAAAGTCTATAACAACATATATCTATCTTTTAAAATTGGCTCACTATAGCCTTTTATATGCTAACCAAATTTGTTCTAAAATAAATAATTATTAGCGAAAGTTTTTATAAACAAGGAAATTGAACCCGGGACTTCTACTAGAAAACTAAGACCTTCAAATTGGATACTCACTAAAGTTGCTTCGGAATTTCCCTTTCCCACTGATATCCAGTGTCAGGATACGAGAACCACGTACATCATAGTCTGCAGTTACATCCAGCTTTGGGATTGTCAGTCTTATTTCCCCCACGTATTTATTGTTTAGATTCAATCTGGAAATAAGGTAGAAATCATTAAGTAAACATTTTTTACTAAAGAAAACAGTATGAACATGGAAGAAGTGATGCTTCTTTGGCTTTATTTATCGCAGCTGTTCCCGCGCAAGTTCTTAAAAGAAATTGATTTCCAATCATAAGCTGTGGTCAACGTTATGTTTGCTTTTTGAAAGAGATGAATCTATGATGAATGGCAATATTTTGATAGATGGGGAACAAGTGGAAGAGGTGAAAGAATTTGTATACTTGGGATCTAAATTTACAAAAGATGGAACATGTGAAAGTGATATCGAAAGGAGAGTGAATGCAGGGAATATGGTAAATGGTGCTCTGCATGCTTTTATGAATAGCCAGATGGTGTCTCAAAGGGCTAGACTGGCAGTGCATGCTGGAGTGTTGGTGCCAACACTTATGTATGGTAGTGAAAGTTGGGTATGGCAGAAGAATCACAAAAGTAAAATAAATGCGGTAGAGATGAGAGCGTTGAGAAGCATGAGTGGATTAAAACTGAGTGACAGAGTGAGAAATAGTGTGATAAGAGAACGTTGTGGTATAAAAGAAGACGTAGTGACTAAAATTGAAAAAGGTATGCTTAGATGGTTTGGGCATGTAGAGAGAATGAATGAAAGGAGACTGACAAAAAGGATTTATGAGTCAAGAGTGAATGCGAAAGTTGGAAGGGGAAGACCGAGGCGAACGTTCCTGGACCAAATCCAGGACATTTTAAATAACGGCCAGGTCAAGAGTACTCTAAACCGACGAACTTGTATGAAAGGTTTAATGAGAATGAAAGAAGCGAAGGAGATATGCAAGGATCGTGGCAAGTGGAAGGATGTTGTCTCTGCCTACCCCTATAGGAATGAGGCATGATGCTACGTTTGTGTGTATGTATGTATCTTCATTTTTAACTAAACAGCAGAATGGCGATCCATCCTGAACTGGAACAATGGCTTTCCAGGGAGCATGGGATGCTTTCTTACAGAGTGGCGCAGGTTCTGACCGACACTAAATTGGCCGGGAAGAGTCCTCCGCTTGTCATCAGTGTGGGGCTGCTATCGTGGCACCGCATCACACTGTGGCGCGATGCCTTCCAGTGAGAGATGATCGCGGAAGTGGCCTTCTATTGCGAGACGGCAGTATCGCTGAAGGAAGCCACGAGAGAAAGACGGACGAATACAAGGCGGCGCATATTTGCGCAACTCATCCCGCCTTCGTGAATCCTCCGTCGGACACATCCAGAATACCAGGGCATAATGCTGAACACCTGGTGCCTCACTAATAGATGAAGAGGGTACCGCTGAGTTTTAATGGGTATTGCGAGAATCGCCGAATTGCGCACTGCTGACTGGTCATCGGTCGGAGTGAGCGCGTAAATTGCATTTCCCAGCCACCTTTCTCTAGAGGGCATAGTTGGCGCAATGTTCACCAGTGATAAGGGTGTGGAGGGCAGTGGTCTTCTTCTGCGACTTATTTCGCTGAAGGAGGCTCATGAGAGTCAGAGCGAAGACGCTGTGGATGCTCCTTTATTTCGGCGCAACAGTTTGGACGGTAGACGTTCGCTTCTTCTGACTTCTTTTAAAGTTTCCCAGAAGAATCCTTGGTAGTACCAGGGTAGATAGCGTCTTCCGATCCTCTGACTCTCAGCTCCCGATAAGGTGTTCCAAAAAAGAAAAAAAGGATTGTAAAACAAACCTAATTGCTCTTGATTAACCAGTATATTACTATTATCTATGGTTTTTAATTTGTTATTTAAACAAGCCTAAGCAACAGTTACCATGGCAACGGTAACCATGGTAACGGATACTATAGCAATCCCGAATCCCGATTGCGTGGGAATTTAGGAAAATCCGTTTCGTTGTTTTGTTTTATTACCACTTCTCCGAAATTAGTGCTCCGATTGACTTAAAATTTAGCATACTTACTTCTATCACAACGTAGACGCACGGGATACAACTAGTACCTATATAATTGTTCAAATAAAGCTCACAGTGTACAAGTTAACTTTGCCGATTAAAAAGTAAACCACCTTGATGTTTGAACCTTGCTTAATCAAGTAATATAGGTCGAAATAATTTTACGCTTATTTCCGATATAAACAGATATACATACATGCATATATACCAATGTATTTAATAAGAAAACTGATTATAAGGTGATTTTACAGGCAAAGTCATCCAGCCTATTTGTTTGTTCGCGAGAAACTCAAAAACTACTATATTTAAACCGTTTTTTATCAAACGATAGAGCGATTATTACAATAAAACAATATTGTGGGATAATACATCTCTTTTAGATCTACAGAGGCTCTTGAAGATCTCAATACAATGCTCGATGATCTCAGCAGAGTTTCGTTGGGTGGGCCTGAAAATGAACATGGATAAGACATAAATTATGGTTAATATCCATGTGCCGCCTCACCCAGTCATCATTGAGAACTCAGCTCTCGAAATTGTTGTCCAGCTAGGTAGGTCCAATTTCGAGAAGGAGATCAACCGCCGAATCCAACTCGGTTCGGGAAACTACGCCAGACATTTTCGACCGATATCCCTCAGTGCCTGAAGACCAAAGTCTCCTATCAGTGCGTGTTGCCAGTGATGACCTACGGTTCTGAGACGTGGTCGCTGACCATGGGCCTCATGCGGAAGCTCAGAGTCACTCAGCGTGCGATTGAAAGGGCTATGCTCGCAGTTTCTCTACGTAATCGAATTAGAAATGAAGGGATCCGTAGTAGAACCAGAGTCACCGACATAGTCCTACGAATCGCGAACCTGAAGTGGCAATGGGCGGGGCACATAGTCCGAATGACCGATGGACGTTGGGGGCCAAAGGTGCTGGAGTGGTGACCCCGCATCGGACGCCGTAGTGGAGGCAGACCCCCCACAGAGTGGACCAATGATATAAAGAGGGTTGCCGGTTAGCCGCTGGAGGTAGGCGGCACAAGATCGGGCCTTGGGGAGATCTACAATGATGTATATCTATCACTTAAGGTTAACTCACCATACACATTATATCTTATGAAAAAGTCACTTATACGCTTTATTATTTATAAATTGCAAAAAACAAAGAAGGAGAGGCTAATAGACAGACAACGTGTTATGAACTGGTTTTTTGGGTCAACGTGAACTGGTGCAGAGACAAAGTTGCGAGTCGTAGTAGAGCGGAACTTATTAGGAAACCATTAAAGTACGGAACCAATATTGTATATTACAATAATTGCAGAAACATTATAGCGCGTTACGGAACTCGATAAAATATGACTTATATCTAGAATCTCACCGGGAGAGAATAAGGCACCTTTGTCCAGCATACATTGTCCGAAAAGTGATCTTTTCATCCCACAATAAATAAGGAGATTTTAACGTTTATATTTAGCCGGATTTAAACAAAAAAACTTTGCTTAAGATCGTCTTCATCTGCCAATGAAAGGCTCGTTAAATTCAGTCCAAACGTTTCTGATATTTTATACAATTTACGATGCTGTGTAGAAACATTTAAAACCTCTCATTACCTCAGCGCAGTAAACTGGCAAAAGGCAATTATTCTCTTATGTTTTTTACCTGATCTTTGCTGGTATGGTGATACATATATATCATCACGCCTCATTCACTTCGGGGTAGGCAAAGACATGTCCTTCCTCTTGCCACGATCCTTACATATCTACTTCGCTTCTTTCACTCTCATTAAACCCTTCATACAAGTTCGTTGGTTTAGAGTACTCTTCACCTGGCCCTTATTTCAAATGTCCTGGATTTGGTCCAGGAACGTTCGCCTCGGTCTTCCCCTTCCAACTTTCGCATTCACTCTTGACTCATAAATCCTTTTTGTCAGTCTCTTTTCATTCATTCTCTCTACATGCCCAAAACCATCTAAGCATACCTTTCTCAATTTTAGGCACTACATCTTCTTCTATACCACAACGTTCGTGCTTACTTTGTCACTCAGTTTCAATCCACTCATACTTCTCAACCGCATTTATTTTACTTTTGTGCTTCTTCTGCGGGCCCATGGTGTCTACCATCGGGCTATTCATAAAAACGATCTGGTGATAACATTTGAAGCCTCCAACCTATCGAACCTGGGACATAGACTAAAGAAGAGAGTATTCGCAATGTTAAACAAGCGAGACTAGTAAAGAATAAAAAATAACTTGTAAAACCTTACCTCAGTTTATCAATTTTAAAATTGGATCCTCCGTAGGCTTTCATATTCTTGATTGTAGCCTTTAATCTCAAATTGTTGGCTGTCCTGTCCAGTTTTAGAGTGGGCACTGTGAAAGGGTCCAACGGTGGGACACTCACTTCTGGGATCCCATTCAAAAGGCGTGGCTTAACAACATCTACTGCTTGAAGAATACAGTTTTCCAGCTGCGGATCATTTCTTTTGCATTGTGGGAAGTCGTCAGCTGTAGATAGAAAAACACCGAGTTATTTTACTATTATTTATTTGTACCCTTTTATTTGGCAACCCTTTTTCGTGCCCAAATTAATTTATGCAATATATATAATACACTAAAGCAATATTAATCTGTACACTAAAGAGGCCATTATATCCTTACAAATTACAAAACAAAGTCTGTATTTCTATTAGCGATAAATTAAAAAGTACTGAACGGATTTACATGCTGTTTCAAACAATGGATAGAATGATTTTTCAGGAAGATTTGGACATATAATTTGTTATTGTTTTGTGAGAATTATTTGAGATATTACGATATCTGTTGGTAATGTCAGAAAAAGTCAGGCCGCCTAGGACCTTATATCGATATCCTATCTATTTTTGTTCATTTTTACAATAATTTCCACGTCTGTTTACAAAACTTCATGCAAAATACTTAGATCACAACCGACTTAATTACTATTGCTTCAAATTATCTTCCTCGTTTATAGGAGAGAGAGTTTTTAAAGCATACACCCACTTGGCTGCTCCATTGCAAATTGGCAAGCTACACATAACCCAGGATTGCTCAGGGAATGTGCAGCTTTCTCGCAATATTTTATTACTGTTTTATTGCTGACAGGTTAGATATTAAGTGTAATCTTACTTGAAATGATAGCGAGATTGATGAGGCGTAATTTACCTTTCAATCTTTCCTAAACAGTTCGCAGTTGTCTTTGCAAGTACGGTTGGTAAAGTGGGAAATTCTGATTTCAATTTATGTCTGATCATCATCAGATTGAGTTATAGCGAAGTATGTATTGAGCTAGGTAATCATTCAAATTTCAATGATGACATACCATTACACAAGGCAGTTAAACAGCGGAACGGGATATTTGGTAACTTTATAAACGACATATCGGAGTTACGCAAACCTGGCCTTTAATAAGCGAATTTCGTTACACGATTAACTGTAATATTAAAGAAATTTTCCTTATCTCTAATGATATTATAGAAGACATGATGTCCCAATGGATAAATAATGAGTTGGAATACTTTTTCTTCGCTCGAACATGCTTTATGCACGTTGGATGAAGTATAGTCCATTTGGGAATTTGGGAGCCACTGTATATACCCATTAAAACCCAGCGTAACCATCTTCATCCAGCCGTTGGGGAACAGATGTCTGCTGACGCATTTAGGTCTAACGCTACGGATTAAGGGTTTAGTTGCGAGAGAGAGAGAGACCGTACGGGCAAAATTGGGCCCCCTTACGCCCCCCCCCCCCCTATTGCCTATTTAGTGCCTCCTTCTACAGGATGTGAGTGTGATTTTCGATTTTCGATGACATCATCATCATCACAGGATGACAGTCTCGTGTAAGGAAGCCACTACACTCCAACCTGACTTGGGGATAAACCAAGCATAAATAGCTTGTGAAAGTAATGTGTTTTCGATGGAAAAAACAATCTTTTATACCATTAGTAAAGTACTCCTTTTGCCAGTTGAGGCTTTGGGTTCAATTCTCGATAAGGAACATCACATTTAGCTGATAAAGCGGGAAGGCTTCGACCGCGATCAGTTACCACACAACCAGCTAATATGCCTAGCAAAACACTAAGTAGTAGCTAAAAGAGGTAAATTATATTTGACCCATCTAATGCACTTTAATATTGGACTATATCATCACTTCTTTTAAATGAGATTACAGTCTATTAATAACTTGTTTGTCGCCACGGGACTCCAAACCGATTTTGTTGATATATTTTTTTCATTTCCGATTTAGGGCAAATATGAGATTTTATTTTAATAATAAATGGTTTCTTTTTCATTTTAGGCAAGGCATGCAAGCTGCTTGTAAAATATATACCGGTAAATATGGGTCAAATAAGATACCTCGTGTGACTTTAAGGTAGAAAACGTCGCGAAATTAATTTAATTAGGTGAAAAATAAACTCACGTAATATTTTGGCGTATCCTCCAATAACACACACTGTAAACACTAGTAAAGCCTTCATTTTTGAAAAGAAACTATTATATTGTTTGCATAGGATTGCAGCAAGCCAGCGTCAGAGCTCGAATGCGCTGGTTTAACAGCTCGTGCAATATTTGTATGAAAGGAAAGGTGATCTTTGCAGAGATTGTTGGGTAACTGGAGGAAAACATGCAAACATTCGAAGAATTTTTGAGAAATAACACAAAGAAAAAAACTTACCTCTACCATAACATTTAAACTAAAATAAAAAAAAACTGGACCAATTCTAATATTATGAGAATTTTTGAAAACATACACTATCTCTACTATTATTTTGAGAAGTTTTGAGAGCGTACACTAATTCTAATAATATTATGAGCTTTTTTGGGAACGTACACTCATTCTACTATTATTATGACGATTTTTGAGAACGTACACTAATTCTACTAATATTATGACAATTTTTGAAAACGTATACTAATTCTAATAATATTATGAAAATTTTCGCCAGTTCATGAAAATATGCACTAAAACATTTTCTTTTAAACTCCATTTACTTTACAAACAAGCTCCGCGACGTAGAACATGAATTTCCGTGAAATAAATGTAGCCTATGTTACTCCTTATAACATCAACTATCTGCAAGTGAAAGTCCCGTCATAATCAGTCCAATCATTTCAACGATTAGCTCCGGGACTTTTTATACCCAAGAAGCATATTGTTAACACAAGTTACATACGAGTATATATACTCGGATTTACTAGAACAGTACAAGTATTTGTCTATGAAACATTTCAAACTGTTTACAAACTAAATGTCAAGTTGCAACACGTCAAGTGATACTTACGTATTATATTAACTCGTTTAAACTAAATAAAGTTGTCGAAATGAATTTAAATTAAAGGGCCCATGGCGTACCGTAAATGTACTTAGTTAAATTTTAATAGTACCATTATGTACGTTGTGGTATCAAAGAAGATGTAGTGACTAAAATTGAGAAAGGTATGCTTTGGGCATATAGAGAGAATGAATGAAAGGAGACTGATTAAAAGGATTTATGAGTCAAGAGTGAATGCGAAAGTTGGAAGGGGAAGACCAAGGCGAACGCTCCTGCACCAAATCCAGGACATTTTAAATAAGGGCCAGCTCAACTCAAACCGACGAACTTGTATGAAAGATTTAACGAGAATGAAAGAAGCGAAGAAGATATGCAAGGATTGTGGCAAGTGGAAGGATGTTTTCTCTGCCTACCCCTATGGGAATAAGTGATGTGAAATAGTGTGATAAGAGAACGTTGCGGTATAAAAGAAGACAGTGACTAAAATTGAGAGAGGTATGCTTAGATGGTTTAGGCATGTAGAAAGAATGAATAAAAGGACTGACAAAAAGGATTTATGAGTCAAGAGTGAATGCGAAAGTTGGAAGACCAAGGCAAACGTTCCTAAACTAAATCCAGGACATTTTAAATAACGGCCAGGTCAAGAGTACTTTAAACCGACGAACTTGTATGAAAAGTTTAATGAGAATGAAAGAAGCGAAGGAGATATGCAAGGATCGTGGCAAGTGGAAGGATGTGGTCTCTGCCTACCCCTATGGGAATGAGGCGTGATGCTATGTATGTATGTATTATGTAGTTATGCAATTCTAATAAAATTTTTATTTTCAAGAGCACAGGTTTACACATTTACTCAAAGCTGGGCATAGGCCTCATCTATTAGGCGAGAGGGAATGAGCTATAGTTCCCATTGCGGATGGAAGACTTCACATTCATCTTCCAATCGCTAGTCATATGTGAATGTGTCTTATAGTCAAGGAACAATATCGTAAGGAAACCTGCATTCATTTACAATGAAATAATAATCTTTTTTTTGAACTTTCTGATCAAAAAAGTGTCCATTACATAATCAAAGAATTTTCAGAAAAGTAGAATAGCCAAGTCACATGTCCTGTCTTGACCCTTGTGCTTCCAGTACCTCTTAGGCCGGGGTCCTTTGCCAGCCTATAATTACGCCACTGGTTTGACCATAATTAAGGTTCCAATGCTCAGTGATTTTTATTGATTAAATATATTTTTATGTATAATTTAACAAATGTATTTAACTACTGAGCTGAACCCGCGACTTCGTCTGCGTGGAATGCTTTTTGGGTAGCATTTTCATTAATTTAAGAAAATTAATTTACAAATAACAAAATAATAAATAGAATACACGGTAAATGGAATATTTCTACCAAATTTCAAGTCTCTACTCCTTATTGTTCCATAGATATCGTAATGAGTCAATACATATCTCATCTACATACATACATACATACCTAGCATCACGCCTCATTCCCATAGGGGTAGGCAGAGACCACATCCTTCCACTTGCCACGATCCTTGCATATCTCCTTCGCTTCTTTCATTCTCATTAAACCTTTCATACAAGTTCGTCGGTTTAGAGTACTCTTGACCTGGCCNACTGTATTTAATAAGAGGTAATATAATATATAAGTTCACTTTAATAACATCATTTAATAGTAGTAATTTTAATTGAAAATTGGTTCGATATCATGTTATTAGGGTTAATTCTAATAAAATTGTAATTATTGGATCAATAATGTAAAGATACCTTTCCTTAGATTTACTAAAACCTGTAATTTCGCAAACTTAAATAAGTAGAATATGAGGAATATGTTTACCATAATCAGCGAATAAATGTTTTGATTTGATTTGTTATAGTCAGGAGGTGGTTATTATGAAAGAAAATAATAAGAACTTAATACCATAGTAACATTACGAATGTAATCCCCTTAATGCTTTTGACAATACAAATTCAAACTTTTGTAATGTAACCTCCTTAGTGCTTTTGACAATACAAACTTTTTTAATGTAACCTTATGACGTTTGACACAATTGTCAGCGTTTGACAGAAGAATTTGATACAGGTTCTTTGATCCATTTCTTTGAATAGGTAAACATCGAAGACGATCCAAAACACGTGCAAGCAAAGCAGCTGTCAACAATTAAATGAACATTCAAAATGGCCGAGCTTGTCGGCATAAGTGAGAGACATGAGTACCAACATAACGCCACAAAAAATTCGAAATTCGAATATACGTAACCCGCGAAAATTCAAAATTCGCGATACTTTTTGAACACACAGCGTATATATAAGTGTCTGTGTCAAATACATGGAAGTGTTTAGTGTGATTTTTATTGATTTAATGTATTTTTATGTATATTTTAACAAATGTATTTAACTACTGAGCTGAACCCGCGACTTCGTCTGCGTGGAATGTTTTTTGGGTAGCATTTTCATTAATTTAGGAAAATTAATTTACAAATAACAAAATAATAAATAGAATACACGGTAAAAGGAATATTTCTACCAAATTTCAAGTCTCTACTCCTTATTGTTCCAGAGATATTGTGATGAGTCAATACATATCTCTTTTATATATATATAAATAAGTTTAAAAAGATGTACAAAGGTTTTGCTTCACTTCAAGTATTAATATAAATTTACTCTTACCTGTTTAACGCGTTATCATCGTACTGTATCATCACTTACCATCAGGTGAGATTTAACATGTATATTCGTTGCTTTCCCGTCTATAAAGCTAAATAGAAACAGATGGAACCCTGGAGATTGTTAAAAGCTACTTTAATTTTGTGGAAAACTTACAGAAGTGATAGAAAGGCAGCACCTGTTTGGGTAAGGCCTTCCACCTCGGTGATTCCTCAGTCGGGCTCATCCGGGCACCAGGGACGAATGCAAATGTAGTACACATGATTCCTTATTCATGAATGAAGAGGGTTTGTGCTAGCCTATAGCTTAAAAGAAAATAACCTCTTAGCAAGCTATTGTACTGCTACCATCAAGTGAGACTACAGTCAATCGCCATAAAAATACCAACCAGTCGTAAGTCCTCGTTTTTGTATTACGATGATTTCAAAGCGTAACGTATAAAAAGAAATGTCTCAGTTCCGCACTTACATAAGGCTCGTACCACTGACCGCGCAGTGTGTTACCTAACCACGGCGTTATACTGTAATAACATAACAATGCCGCATCAATCTATGTTATATATATAAAAACCTCATGCCTCTGTCATTCTGTCTGTTCTGAGGAAACTATTGATGATAGAACAAAAGAATGTGTAATTATAGAAGTTACTTACTTTAATCCTTTTAAATATCCTAATAATAATAATTAAAGAGCGTTTCAATATCTGTAAAATGCTTTTTAAATTATTAAAATCGGACATTCCATTCAAAAGATATAATGAATTAGTAAAATTTCCACTGCCACGAGATCGGTATCTACGCGGGTGAAACCGCGGAGTATTGCTAGTTATTTATATATCAAATAAAAGATAATATTTTCCTGTAAGTAATAAACTATGGTTGTCTATATAATACTATCCACAAATACAAGTTGCCAGCTTTAAAAGATTAGAATAAAATTCACTATGAGCGTTGTAATTATGCAACAGAATCCTATTTTAATTTCATTGTAAGTAATGTTGTTATGCTGTGGTTTGTACCTTGTCAAAA
This sequence comes from Elymnias hypermnestra, assembly GCA_015832385.1. Classification (NCBI taxonomy): domain Eukaryota; kingdom Metazoa; phylum Arthropoda; class Insecta; order Lepidoptera; family Nymphalidae; genus Elymnias; species Elymnias hypermnestra. The sequence goes on from JACTOM010000905.1 coordinate 362,385, forward strand.
CCGCAGGTATAATTGAGTTTATTAGGCACAAGCATATAAAATTAAAGATATAAATGTTGTCTTGGCGAAACATAACTTGGAAAGTGTTTAAGCGCCTGCTGTAGTTTGAGCCGCAATGGTATATAAATGCGTAATTGCTATTTTTTCTTTGCAGGCGCAGTCCTTATTTTCAATGTTATTTGCTCAATGGGAATGTAGGTCCTAATGCCTAGGTGCTTTCAAATATGTTATTGAATATCGAGTACTTAAGCCCGTAGTTAATTTAATACTCAACACAATAAACAATATATTTCCACTATGATCGTTTCTTAATCGTTTTAAGAGCTAATGACATCCAATAGGAAGAAATTCAGTTAAATTAGTCTTAAATTATTCTATACGTACATGCATACATACATAGCATCACGCCTCATTCCCATAGGGGTAGGCAGAGACCTTTCATACAAGTTCGTCGGTTTAGAGTACTCTTGACCTGGCCCTTATTTAAAATGTCCTGGATTTGTACCAGGAACGTTCGCCCTTGGCCTTCCCCTTCCAACTTTCGCATTCACACTTGACTCATAAATCCTTTTTGTCAGTCTCCTTTCATTCATTCTTTCTACATGCCCAAACCATCTAAGCATAACTTTCTGAATTTTAGTCACTGCATCTTCTTTTAAACCACAACGTTCTCTTATTACACTATTTCTTACTCTATCACTCAGTTTCAATCCACTCGTACTTCTCAACGCGTGCTACATAAGTGTTGGCACCAACACTCATGCATGCACAGCCAGTTTGGCCCTTTGAGACACCATTTGGCTATTCATAAAGGCGCGCAGGGTACCATTTACCATATTCCCTGCATTCACTCTCCTTTCAATATCACTTTCACATGTTCCATCTTTTGTAAATTTAGATCCCAAGTATACAAATTCTTTCACCTCTTCCACTTGTTCCCCATCAATCAAAATATTGCCATTCCTCATAGATTCATCTCTTTCAAAAAGCATAACCTTTTGTTTACATTCACTTTCATTCCTTTCTCTTTCAAAGCTTCAATGCTTGAATCAGATTACCTCTCGCCCCATACGTAGATAACGTTGATCACAAGTCATTCCTCACCACTCAAGCATAGGCTTTTTCTAAATGTACGAAAGCCCAATAAACTTTTTGGTAAAGTATTCTATTATCAGTTTTAATCCATTTCCGATCAACCCCAAATGCAGATTCATTTATATACAGTATTTGTAATGGTAGTAACCGTCGACAAAAAATAAATTGTAGTTCGACGAATAAAAAATTCAGTGTCTGCCTGAATCAATCATTCGTACTCTCTTTGTATCAAACAATTGTCCTTCACATATATGAAGTCATTTATTTTTTTGAAAAGGTAATTGCTTTAAATTAAATTTAAATATAATATTGTTATGATGATGGTAAAAAAATACTAAATACCCGAATATGTTTGTGAGAGGCTTTAGGCGTTAAGTCGCTCTTTAATAAGTCGTACATTAGAATTCGATTCAAATGTGCTATAAAGGCCTATTTAAATAAAGGTATTTTGAATATAAATTAATCGATTGTTTTGTTTATTTAAATAGAAAAGTATACTTAATAGTTCGGTTTATATTTTTACTAACGCCTGGCAAAATTTATTAGCAAGTAATGCGTTTGACGTAAAATATAAATTTTATGTCAGGGGTTTTATTAAAAAGGACAATTCACTGTTTTTACGTAAATTATAGTTATATTTAAAACTGTAGAGTGTATATATCTTTGAAATTAACAACACTTAAGTTTTGATGATGGTAGATTCTTGTTCTGTGAAAATATGTCCACGGAAAGAAGGGAAAAGGACCGCGTAAATACCTGATCCAATAAAAAAATCTATACAGAACTTAATTTAATTAAACACAATTATGTACATTCTCCATTTAAAACAGTAATTTCATGTTGTAATCTTCACATTAGGCGGTGGTTTATAAAGCATTAATTTAACATTCAAATTTACCCTCTAACATTGCAATTATAAGAAAGTATATACATTTAAATCTTTGAAATTAAGGTGGTATTTTCCGTTACCTTTGCCCATAATTTAGAAGGTAAATTAATCTACCTTTAGTGGGTACGTGACCTTAAAATGACGTCATACTTGGATCATAATAACATCACTAACTTGACGACAAGCTAAATGGACTTCATTTATGACCTTAATGAAAAGGTAAATAATAAAAAACAATTTATTTTTTCATTTTTCAAGCAATAAGCTATGACTTTGGCTTAACTAATTATCTAAAATGTTAAAAACATGTTATATTGTCTCCGTGTGCACATTTTTACGTCATAGTGACGTCAAATTGAAATTGTACTGTCAGAATTTAGGTATAATATAAATCAAATATAAATATGACGTACATATGATGTGTAATTGACCTCTGGGTATCCAGACGTGGATTGAGATAATAAATAACCACTTTTTTGTCATAGCTAAGTCTCTTAATGACCTTTTCGTGGCGTAATTTTAAGGTCATATGTCCACTGTACTCGTAAAGCAATAATCGTGATGTCATTCGTATTTTGCATGGACTATATGTCAGATGTTGGATTAATTTACCTTTGTAAAGACCAGTGTTGGGCAATCGCAATTTCCAAGATACAAATTTAAAAAAAATTTGCCCTTTCGCCTTTAGAAAATAGCTGAAGGCTACAAAAATATAATGACACTGATGCCCAATTTAACCAACATTTACTAAAGCATTTCATAGTTAGGGGACCCTTAAATGTACTCAAGAAGCACATAAAGCTTGAGAGGTGTTGGTGAAATCAGGCATGAGTATTCTGACTTAATAAACTTACACAGAAGTAAGATGGCTGAGCAAAAGGCAATGTACAGTCGAAACCGGATATAACGACATGTAAGTCCGATGGTGGTTATATAAATGTTTGCAGATTTTATATACCCATACTGTATAGGTTATGTTTAAGAATTTTTTTTCAAATAAAATTTGGTTAAAAATAAATAACACTATCTAAAATACAGTTCTTGGGCTACACTTTTTTTTAAGTAATCGGTTATTTGAGTCGTTTTTTAAGCTGTCACCTACTAACTCATGTGAGCCATACTTTGAAAGCTATAAAAAACTTGTCCTTGTTTAACTACTGTATTAGCTAACGAAAGGAATGAGCTGTGGTCAAGATTATCTACCCATGGGGTGAGCGGTAATCTGATTCAAGTACTGAAGTCTCTCAATGAGGGTTCTAGTGCTTGTGTCAGAATAAATGGGGTGTACACAGCATGGTTTCCTGTCGTATAAACGTAACGTTGTGGTATAAAAGACGACGTAGTGACTAAAATTGAGAAAGGTATGCTTAGATGGTTTGGGCACGTGGAGAGAATGAATGAAAGGAGATTGACAAAAAAGGTTCACGAGTCAAGACCAAGGCGAACGTTCCTGGACCAAATCCAGGACATTTCGAATAAGGGCCGGGTCAAGTTTACTCTAAACTGATGTACTTGTATGAAAGGTTTAATGAGAATGTATGTATGTATGAGACAATAAACTTTGCCATATACAACTCTATTTGGCAAAATTTATTTTATTGACAAAAACTTAAATGTTCCTCAATTCAAACATAAAGTTAAATAAAAAAAATACCATTATTCATTACAAAAACCTAATATTTTTAGAAATTCTATTTTAAAAGCGTAAGTATAAGTTTTACTTTTGCATGCCATGCTGTAGTGGATTGTTGCACTTAATATTTGTAACACCTGTATTTTACACAATAAATGATTCGATTTGAACAAATAGACGATTGGTCGTTATAGCCTCTTAATATCGATGAAGTTTAGTTGTTTTAATCGATTTTCCGAGACTTTGTCACTCGGTTGTTATAACCGATATGTCGTTGTATTCGATTTTGACTGTATAACATTTTCTTAAGTTGAAGTACAAGCATGTGTTGAACATAACGTGGAAATTTATAATGTGATATCCTGTGGTTCATATTTTGATGTGAAATACCTATAGCAGTGCGTGGCGATGCGTCGCCAACAATTTAACCCTTTATTTTTCACATTTTCATAAAAAAAAGTTTGCCACCGAGTATAAAAAAAGGTAACGAAAAACCACTTTAACGTTTTATAACGAATTCACTATTAAAATATCACATCACGTATCACTATACCATTAAACCTAGTAAAAGAAACCACAATCACGGGAAAAGTTCTTTATATGTAAACTTGGATGTTATTTTGTTCGCCATCTCCGTGAAGAGATCAGCGAGACTGCGCTCTAACACGGGGCTGATCTCCTGCAGGAACACTTGGGAGTTTTCATTGATGACCCTGTTGGTGGCAGGTCCGAGGACTGGATCTCCATCGAATAAGTTAGTCAGATATATGGAGGATTCTCCCACGCGGAGTTTGACCTTCATCGGTTCAAAGGTCAAATACTCGTCATCACCTCTCTTCTCTTTGTGACCACGCATAGTGACATTGCATGCATAGTCCTCTGTAAAAAACATATTTTAATTAAATTAATTAGTGTTACACTAATAAGTAAAATGTCTGGGAAACTTGGGTTAATTTTATCTTCTATGATATAAAAATGAATCGCAAAATGTGTTGGTAACGCCTGGGTCAATTTTGACAGTTCTTTGAAGGCCAAGGATAACACAGCCTATAAACAGCCATTTTCTGTTTCTCATACAAACGTTTTCTAACTAAAATGTAGAGCCAATTTGACCTTTATTGCGATTCAATAAAGTTCATGACAAATTACAAGTACTCACTGTTGTCTAAGCAATGTAGGTGTGCTCTTAAAGTCAAATAGTCAATTTGCACTTTATTACCGCTGCACAAAGTTCAAAATGTAAGAGCCATAGATATTTAGTACTGCTGTAATTTCAATTATAAAACTGTAATCTGCCACATTTCAATTCTTTTTGACAACGAAGTCTGTCGGGTCTGCTAGTATATAAAAAATATAACATATTATTGTCCAGTTTTAATGTACCTTAATTAATTAGTGTAACACTAAAAGAACTAATAGAAATTATAGGAATCTTGAGTTCACGTGTACTATAAATTTATGACTTCGAAAAATAGACTTAAAGGAAAGTACTATAAATAGTGCGCCCGATCTCTCTTCGGTTGTGTCGGATTACCGTCACATCGGACTATGAGAGTGAAGGAATAGAGAGTGCACTGGTGTACTATGCCTGCCAATCCGCAGTGGAGCAGCGTGGTGGGTCTGTAAGCGACGCGAAATTACAGATATTTTAGCTATTCATTTATAATTACGCAATCTGTAAACGATGGCACATTGTTATTGTATCTGTTTTGGTTAACCAATAAAAGCTCGACACGGGGTGTGCGTCATTCTCATGGGCGGGGCGCTGGTGGAATTCTTTTGAAAATCTCTCTGCTGCAACGGCTCTCGAAGCGTACACATCGTTACCAAGATTCTTCGAGAACCGTGAATCCAACCCCTGAACAGAGACGATGCATTCCCCGCTTTTTCGAGCACAACCATCTGCGTGGTTTCATTCTACCCAACCCCTATAGGGTCTATGCTCTAAAAACCCTCTTTCCTCGGAGTGAGGAGGCCTGTGCCTAGCAGTGGGACGTTAATGGGCTGCTACTTACTTTACTTTTACTATAAATAGCCTGCCACGCCGCAGTGAAACAGCATGGTGGGTCTATAACAACAACAACAGTCTGTAACAACCCTCTCCCCTGTGAATGATAAGGCCTGTGCCCAATTAGTGTAACACTAAAAGAACTTATAAAAGGTATGTGATATATCGTAAAGTAAGTAAGTAGCAGCCCATTAACGTCCCCCTGCTGGGCACAGGCCTCCTCACTTATATGAGAGAGGGTTTATAGAACATAGACCCAACACGCTGCTCCACTGAGGATTGGCAAGCATAGCACTCTCTTATTCCGTCACTCTCATAGTCTCATAGGGCTCTTCGAGGCAAATTCGATTTTTGAATTGGCCCTACCCGGGACTCGAATTCAGGACCTCATGTTTACAGTCGAACATGCTAACCACCTGAATAGAATAATCTGAATCAGAAGCGTGAACTTTTGCAGAACGTCAAAATGAGAAAAGTTGCGTATCTGGGGCACGTGATACGACACGAGAGATACGACCCTCTACAACTCATTTTGATGGGAAAAGTAGCCGGGAGAACAAACGTTGGTAGCAGAAAGAAGTCTTGGCTGAGAAATATCAGAGAGTGGACCGGAATCGCGAGTGCCGCACAATTATTTCGCCTCGCGAAAAATAGAGAGGAATTTGCGAAACTGACTGCCAACCTTCGCTAGTCGGAGAGACACTCAAAGAAGAAGAAGATGCTAACCACTCCACCAATGAGGCAGTTTGATATATCGTATGTTAGTGTAAATCTATATATATGACGGCGCACTTATTATTGATTGGTTTTATTTATAAAGAGCGTCGTTGTTCAATTATGATTGTTTGATATTGTTTACATTCTTTTTCGATTATGCTATTGATAATATCGTTTCTAAAATAAGAGCGGGTAACCCCCGAATAGGGGAGTACTGTGAGGCGCGACTAGTATGGGCCGGTCGAAGGAAGTGCAGACGTGTGCTAACCTATTGGCTCTTAATTCGGTTAATTTCGTTAATTGTATAATTATTTCGTTAATTTCGTTAATTGTATAATTATTCTGAAATCTCAACTAATTAAGTGGACAGTAACATTGTATAGATTTATTTTTCAAACAGTTCTTTACTTTTGCTGTTTCATCGTTGCCTATATTTTAAGATACAATGTAACTTGATCAGTGAATAAGTTCCATTCATTATAACGCCCACTATGAATACAGACAGCCCAGACCAATATGAGCCCTTCTGACACTCTCCCTCATATATATATGTCAGAGTGTGTGGAACGCTGGCGCCATCTGTGTATCGGCGTGGGGGCAGAGTCAATAAGTGGCAGTCCGGCGCGTCTCTCGGCAGTTCTCGAGTGGCGGTCGGCCGGAGTGGTCGACTATTGAAACTGTCGCGTTCCTAGCTATTAGTGTTAATGATTTTGTGTAAATCTATATCGGGAATATTAATTGAATGAACATTATAATCCGAGTTAATTAACAAAGTGTTTGATTGCACCAACATTACCCACGAACGCCCACAGTATAAGAAATTAAATAATTGATCCCATTAATGACGATGTCGGCGGAGAACCCTACGCCTTTGTGCTTTATGCGTCTCCGTTCTCTCTTATTCTCCGATATATATAAGAGATATCCAGGTATCTATTAACTCATCATGATATCTCTGAAACCATAAGGCGTACGCAATTATTTCTTACTTTTTAGAGCATATTAATATATTTGTAAGTTTATTTTGAAGGCGGTTCTTTTTTTGTTAAAATTTTTATTTATTTTTAGTGAATCTGAAGTAAAATAACAAACTTGTCTCAATATGTGTACACCTAAAGACGTGTTGCAATGCAGCAAGAAACGTCAGCTCATTGCTATTTGATTACAGACACTTATATTTTCTGCCATAAACCGCACCCTTACTGTAAGCTATTGAGGAGATCCATTGATCTTCATATTTAACTACGACTAGCACTTGACCATACCGAAGTTACGATAGGCAACTCAAATATCTGGATGTCCTATAAAAGATTCTGTCGAGTATCGTTGATTGGCTCCGAAGAGTTGAAGAGTTCCGTCACTTTGTCATGGATTCCATCATCAGAACCTAACCAAACTATCACAAAACAACCCTTGAAGTATGTCCAATAAAAAAAGAAAGTGATCTTGAGTTATTTCTCCATTTGTCGCGCACATGCTTAATGCAATTCACTTATCCGGTTTTCTCATGGATGCCATCATCAGAAGTGGATTAAAAAATAATGGGACCCTATGACGAGCACCACCTTTCATTTAAAGAAAAAACCATGAAGATCTCTCCACCCAATCGGGAGATAACCTCCTCCTTTTTTTGAAGTCGGTTAAAAACATTTTACGCAGACGGAACGCAACTTGTTATAAATATAAGGACACTTCAATCTATCCCATTAAAAGACATTATATTAATTAGTGTAACACTAAAAGACCTTTTTTTTTCGCTGGGAAATGCCTTCCGATGAAAGATTTTCTAATCAGGAGTATGGGACTCACAGATTACAGAATACCCACTAAAACCCAGCGGATCCCTCCTCATCCATGAGTGAGATCACTAGAGGTTTCCTAGCTGAATTCCACTCTAGTAAACCAGATGACACCGACCACGAGGACCTATCACTCAATAGGGAGAAACATGAAGCGCATACGTGCGACTTCTGCCACCAAGTCTTCTCCGACGGCTAGGTAGAGCTTCAGCCTCTTGCTCCCTTAGTCTCCCATTTGCCTCCTTCAGCGAGATGACGGTCTCGCAAAAGAAGGCAGCCGTCCACCAAACTTCACTGGAGAGCATTACCCCTATTATGCTCTCCAATGAAATATCTCCTCCAACCAGCGACAATAAGGTATGCCGTTGGGGTGCCCACGCTGGACAATTCCGCCAGAGTAACATTAAAAGACCTAATAAAAGATATAGGACTGTTGGATTAGTGTAAATTACTACAGTATATTATATTATTGTTTGCTGATATGTTATTGCTTGATTGTTATCATGATACAGTCTAAGATGGGAGCGCTTTAACTTGTAATTTTGTTATGCAAATGTTATGCTTGGCGGATTAGTCTAGATAGAACAAACTATGAAACGCATTAAAACTTTTCTAGGTTGTAAAGTTTACTTGAAACAGTAAACTATATACCAGATATATATGGCAATAGTTCACAACACCGATGGCAACATGTGTGTTAATCACTTGGTATTACGCAGTGCAAGGTATTTGCTGTTATGACTACACTGCAAGTAGGTTAACAGGTACTTCTACTTCTAGTGTACAAGGTAATTTATATAGATTCTACAATCTGCGTACCGTAAAGTATCAATAAATAAAAAAGCTGAATGATAATTGTAGAGTTTTTCTACTTTAATAAGAGATTTGGTCAAAAGTTAAACGGAACGCGTCCTTTACGCCCAGATTCCCGCCAAAACCCGTCAAATATTATAGTTGTCAATGTCAAATGTCAAAAACCAATTTTACAAACGTCAAACGTTTGACAAGTAGGAATAGTTTCGAAAGGAAAGCGAAACTGTTGTTTTTACTATATCACCAGATTTTTTTTAAATCATTCACATTTCAAAAATTGGACAATCCATTTCAGCCACTTTCGAGTTTTAGGAGATCGTCCCGAAAACGAAGACAGACGATAGTACTAATGATAGATTTAATGATGGCATGAAAAAAATCAATCCTGATTTTAAAGAAAACCATTTTAAAACGTTTTATTTCAATCATTTACGCTCCATCGTGTTAGTACAGCTAAATGAAACAAAAGTTTCATAATAAACAATACTTTACAGGGAAAAAGGAAAATACATACATAGCATCACGTCTCATTCCCATAGGGGTAGGCAGAGACAACATCCTTCCACTTGCCACGATCCTTGCATATCTCCTTCGGTTCTTTCATTCTCATTAAACCTTTCATACACGTTTGTTGGTTTAGAGTACTCTTGACCTGACCCTTATTTAAAATGTCCTGGATTTGGTCCAGGAACGCTCGCCTTGGTCTTCCCCTTCCCACTTTCGCATTCACTCTTGACTCCTTTTTGTCAGTCTCTTTTCATTCATTCTCTCTACATGCCCAAACCATCTAAGCATACCTTTCTCAATTTTAGTTACTCCATCTTCTTTTTAACGACAACGTCTCTTATCACACTATTTCACATCACTCATTCCCATAGGGGTAGGCAGAGACAACATCCTTCCACTTGCCACGATCCTTGCATATCTCCTTCGCTTCTTTCATTCTCATTAAACCTTTCATACAAGTTCGTCGGTTTAGAGTACTCTTGACCTGGCCGTTATTTAAAATGTCCTGGATTTGGTCCAGGAACGTTCGCCTCGGTCTTCCCCTTCCAACTTTCGCATTCACTCTTGACTCATAAATCCTTTTTGTCAGTCTCCTTACATTTATTCTCTCTACATGCTCTACATCTCTCTACATACATCAAAAAGGAAAATATGTTAGGAAAATAATTAATTTAATTGTCATTAAAACCTCAAATGACGAATTGTAAATAAAACTTCCACATGGTTTTTGTCAATATTAGAAATTATTAATTAAATATTGGTTTTGAATTTAAAGTACAGGAAAGTGTTCATGAAATATTTTTATTTTATATTTTAAATTAATTAAAATGCCGCATGTTATTTGTATATATTAAAACTACCTAACCTTTGCGTTTACAGAAGTTTCACTTCAAAACAACAATGAGGCACAAAATCAAAAATCAGTAGACGCTCGGATTAACGAGCGAACGATTTTAGCACTTCGCTTAATTTAGTCGTTTTTTTTACACGCACACCGGAGCTGGCCGCGTGCGTTCGTCCGTGCCCACTCCACTCGTGTCCAAGGCGTAGTGGGAGTTACAATTATCACCTTGCTGACATTTTCCGGTTACCAAATTCATAGAGGAATAACTAGTCAATAGAACAAGTGTAAGCTATAAATCGGGAAATAGTATACTAACTGAATGATCCGGTGATGTTTCCACGTCCCTGAAGCCGCAGCAGCAGCACTTGAATGTCCATCTTATACTTGCCAGCGAAGTCGAGTCTTGGCAGCAGCAGTTTGAAGTCAAATCTATTCTTGTCTAGATCAGATCTGGAAGGTAGAATTACATTTTAAGTCAAATATAATTAGAAAAACTACAACCTATTTAATATATCACTGAAAGCTTTGTTTCCTATTTGAATCCTGGACAGAAAACACCAGGTTTCCCTTTGCAAAATGGAGCAACGTGGCAGTTGTATGCTCTGAAAAATCTGTCTCTTTTGTGTGAGGAGGCATGTGCCCAGTAATGGGACGTTAATAGGTTCTAACCCCAATTGACGCCTGGTCAGGATTATGGGATGAAGACGTAGTTGACGATAGAGAAGATCACACAATTCCCAGGTAAATTCAGTAGAACCCTCTTCATCCATGAATAAGTTACCAAGTCGCTTACCGGTACGTTGGTGAAAAGTGATNTCAATTTCCACAATCGTCCCTGGTGTCCTGGGTGAGTCTGACTGTGGATTCACGAAGGTGGGAGGAGATGCTTAAATAGTCGCGGGACGTTAAAACGCTGCTATTTACCGACTACAACCTATTTTAACTTGTCCAAGTCAAAATTTACCTATTTTGTTATTTTCTCCAAAAATAATTGGACAAATCGCTTCCTGGATGTTTCAGAACGCGAGTCAGATTTCTGGCTTAGATATAAAATCTAATCGGGAGTGTGGCGTTCGCTGATGAGCCAGAATTGACACTAAAACCCAGCGTCGCCATCCTTTAGTGGAGTGCCAGGGCACCTGTAGATGCACTCTACACTCCAGGTAATTATCGTGAAATCTTAGGAAGACGATGTGCATATCTACAACTTCTACCTGGAGACTTCATGTATTCCTGTAACCGAGCAGAGGAACGGCCATAGCGTCCTCCCTCTCGTGTGCCACCTTCAGGGAAATAATATTCTCATAGAAGAAGGCAACATCCATTCCCTTTCGCTGGTAAACATTACGCTAACTATACCCTCCAAAATACGCGGTGTGAAGAATATTAAATAGGTTAACTCACTTTAATTCTTCTATAATGAAGTTACTGGGTCCAAGCACTTTGACGTCGTTGACGACGGCTGTGAGTTTAGCCCCCTGCGGTCCTCGAGCCAAGGCAATCTGACCTAAACTCAACGGTTCGATGCTCGGCACGTCCAATTCTGGGATACCCTGGAATTAGAGAATAGGCGATTACATTATATAGACAATTGGATACAACTATGTGTTCCCATGAACAAAATCTAACCTAAACTGTCGTCAAACAATCGAAGTACATCCTTTCCAATGAAAAACGAAACATCGAAATCGTTTGGCGTGATCTTAAGTTACTCGTCCATTTGTTTCGCACTTGTTTAATGTAAATTTAAGACTTATGTGGTTCTCTTGTGGATCCCATCATCAGATCTCAAAAATAAATAGGACCCTACGGGAAGCACCACCTTTTACATAAAAAAAGGATCATCTAAATCAGTTCACTCAGTCGAAAGTTATGAGGTAAAGGAAGTCGGTTAAAAAGGTGAGTAATAACCCATGAATGTTCTATTCTCCAGCTCAGAGTCACTCAGCGTGCGATGAAGAGGGCTATGCTCGGAGTTCTCTACGTGATCGAACTTAGCCCTACGAATCGCGAACCCGAAGTGGCAATGGGCACATAGTCCGAAGGAACGATGGACGTTTGGGACCGAAAACCAAGGTGGACCGATGATATAAAGAGGGTCGCCGGTCATTACGTGAGACCTATGTCCAGCAGTGGACGTCCATCAGTTAAAGCGATGACGACGACGACGAATGTCCCATTTCTAGGCAACTCACTAGCTGATCCGGCAAACTTAGTACCGCCTCAGAATCAATAAATAAGAAGGCTGAACGATGATCAAAATGTTTCAACTTTAGTAAAAAATGTGCTCAAAACTTAACCGGAACTTCAAAAATCGATATCCAATCAAAAAAAACGCCACCTTTATACTTAGTTTCCCGCCAAAGTCAAATATTATTATATTATTATTATTAAAATTTTGGCATATAGTAGTGCCAGAACAGCACTGCGCACTCTGCCAATGTCACGTAAGTGGAAAAGACACACAGGAGACTTTGACAATATCAATTTTGAACTTTCCTTTTTTGTTGTCGTTAAAACGGCATGGCGGTGAAGCAGCTACTTTATTATCTACAACAACATAAATACAAATAACTATAAGTATAAGATAACTACTATTAACTTAGGATATATACATATCTATTTATCATTACATTTAACTAGAGCTTTATTCTATTATATTTGATATATTTACACAAGAATTTAACATATGGACTAAATACTAACATAAGAATAGATTGCGCGTTAATAGGGCGAGGAATCTTAGTAGGAAGGATATCATACAAAGGAAAAGAAAGTTTAGGACAGGAAAAGAGAATATGTTCTACAGACCCTTCATCTAACCCACACTCACAAATCGAGTGGTCCCTTACCCGGAGTTTTGCTAAATGCACTGGTGTACAAGAGTGGCCAAGGCGTAGTCGGGTTATGGTTGCTGTAACTGATCTACTGGCACTTTTAAAGATGGAGAACCAGGGTTTTCTTGGGATATCTGGTTGTATCAATGCATAGAATTTGCCTTTATGGCATTTTGAAAGGGACCAAGCCTTATTCCAATCATCTTTCAGATATTGAGTAGCTAACAATCTTAAATCAGAACATTGATTTTTAAACTGTGAAGTAACACCCACTTGGGATGCCGATTTTGCAAAAGAATGTACTATTTCGTTACCAATAATCCCGGAATGGGCAGGGATCAAGTCAAATATTATAGTTGCGATCAGAAATTGTTGGTTGTCAATGTCAAATGTCAAAAAACAATTTAAAAGAAAAAACAGAAATTAAAATTTAATTTGATTTTAGAATAACTGACTTCTATTTTAAATTCAATTGGATTTCTAAACGTCTTTTAAAGATTAATGATTCGTCAGTTTTCTCCAAAACCCTTAGGCTTTTAGTTTCCTCACTGACGCTACGAAATATAATAACATAACATTGCTTGTTTACATTAGATCACTTCTCCGGTTGATTCAAAATGAATAAAATAACAAATACAAATATGAAGCATCATTCTAATATTTACTATTTATCATTTACGTTAAAGGTCAATCGTATAGAAACACTCAAAGGTCAACGTACATAATAATAATTTACTTTCAACGGCCGTAATCGGGCAAATGAAAAAGAAAAATGTTTTTGAAGCGAATTCGAAAGTATGTCATTGTCATACGATTTCATAACCGAGAAGTATGTCAAGACAAACAAATATAAACATACCAGAGATTCGCAATTTGCATCTGTTTAATTGACTAATTAAATGCAGTTAATATTTATTTAACCTAGCTTATATATGACACCTAAATCGCAATGAAGACTTTGCCGTTGCAAATATGCCTCATTTGAACAAGGTGCAAGGTAAAAAAATGGAGATAGAGAATAAGAAAGTGCATATTAAGAAGGCAAACGCAGAAAAGATCTGCAGCTCCATCAAGCAGCGATTAAAGCAATGCAAGGATACGATATCCTGGACAGCGTTGCAGATGTAGCCGTTGTGACGATACACTTGTGGATCTGGAGCAATAGCTTTTCCACAGACTGGTGCAGGTTCTGATTAGACACGCATGTTTCGAAGAGTGAATGAATGTAGTGCTGCTATTGACTCAGTGTACCATAGTTCAACAGATTATGAATCCTGGAAGTGTTTTAGGCCCATTACTCTCCAGTGAGAAATGTTGGAAGAATGCGCTGGATTCTCCCTGTCACGGCCAAAGGCGTATTAATAGGAGGTGCATGTTTGATCCGTAAATCCTCAGTTGGAATCATCCGGAACACCAACTAGGAAAAGAAAGCTCAATTTGATCCTCTAGCGTTCAGTTAGGGATAAAGAGGGTTTTGTTGAGTTGTAGTGGGTATTTCGAGGCTTTCTCCCTCGCTGAGTCCCAAAACTCTTAACCCATTAGTCAGGGTGTTTACAAAAAAAAATTCTAGACCATATATACCACCTTAATTGCAAGGGCTTAACCAACTTATACAAAAATGTCAGTTATAACGCTAATTGAGTATTTCTTGGACACTTAAATAATAAAAAAAAGATAAGTAGCAGCCCATTAAAGTCCCACTGCTGGGCACAGGCCTCCTCTCTCATAAGAGAGAGGGTTGTTAGAGCAGAGACCCACCACGCTGCTCCACTGCGGATTGGCAGGCATAGTACACAAGTGCACTGTCTATTCCTTCACTCTCATAGTTTGATGTGACGGGATCCGACACGACCGGTGAGAGATCAGGCGCAGGACCGACGGCTTAACGTGCTCTCCGAGGCACGGGGGTGGATCACACCGCCGACTTCCCAACTTCGGGCAAATATTGAGAAAATCTTAATAGTAAACTCAATATTGATTTTTGAAATGGCCCGACCCGGGACTCGAACTCAGGACCTCACGTCTGTAGTCGAACATGCTAACCAACCACTAGACCACTGAGGCAGTTAACTTAAATAATACTACGTTAAAAACACGAGTTTTAATTCAGACGGAAGTTGCGGAAACAGTTTTAGAATATAAACCAATAATTTTCCATGAAAACTTATGTAACGACGTGTCTGAATCCCATAATGTTGAAAATAAGTTACACTAAGTTAAAAAGCAATCAAACAATGATTACGTCGACAATGTTATGTCTGTAGAAAATTATAAGAACCACCGTTGACTCTCATACGATGATCTCACAGCCTCATTTATTAAGCATAGAAACTGTTTATACTTGTCTCCAATTTAGAGTTTAAAACCATCTATCAGGTTTCATTAAAAAGGTAAAAGTATACACGTCTGAGTATTTTCAGACGTACCCTTCAGATTTTAGGTCGTCCTTTAACATTATCGTTGACGATTCAGAAGTGCAGTAAAAACCTACTGCAATACTACTCATGCGAAACCAGATCAGGTTACTAGTAGTAATATAAATATCAAAATATTGCATAAACGTAATAGGATATCCGATCACGTTTACATTGAACTACATTAGAATAATAATAGAGTTGTGCAAAAACAATACGAAAATAAACTACAAATTGCGCGAAACATGTAAATTGTGTAATCACTTAATGGCTCCCTTTACTTACTTAATTGCTCAATTAATTTCTGTTATATAAGTAGCTTTTAGAGGTAATGGATAGTTTCGTTAAATTATGCTTCAAATGAAGGGCAAGTACCACTAAGTTCCTCTTGCTGGAGAGAATTCTAGCGATGCTCTTCTGTGAACCAAAGGACATAATAATTCTCGTGGAGCCCATGGTTTCAATACAGAGCAAGTACCACTAATATCCCTTCGCTGGAGAGCGTTCTAGCCCTGCTTTCGGATGAGCCAAGGGATATATGAATCTCTCGCTGAGCGCCTGGTTTACATACAGAGAAAGTAGCACTATGTTCCCATCGCTGGAGAGAATTCTAGAGATGCTCATCAGTGAGATGAGTGATATAAAGATTCTGGTTTAAATACAAAGCAAGTACCACTAAGTTCCTCTCGCTGGATGGTATTTTAGCGAGGCTCTCCAGTCACCCTAGGGATATAGATTCTGTTTGAAATATGTTTTGAATACAAGACAATT
Organism: Elymnias hypermnestra; assembly: GCA_015832385.1. Taxonomy (NCBI): domain Eukaryota; kingdom Metazoa; phylum Arthropoda; class Insecta; order Lepidoptera; family Nymphalidae; genus Elymnias; species Elymnias hypermnestra. The sequence continues at coordinate 378,712 of JACTOM010000905.1, forward strand.
ACCACTAATTTCCTCGCTGACGAAGATTCTAACGACGCTCTCCAGTGGATCAAGAGATATGTAGATACTCGTTGTGCCTCTTGTTGCCTATATTCAATAGGGCAAATACTACTAAGAATGCTGGAGTGGCGACCCCGTATTGGGCGGCGCAGTGTAGGGAGACCTCCCACAAGGTGGATCGACGACATAAAGAGGGTCTTGACTATTTGAACGGGTACATATCACGATGGCGATTTTTAATTTTTAATTTTTAATTTTGCCGATATGGAGTATGGAGTATCGTCGTGACCACGATCCATGCAACTGGGTCGAAATATCGGCAAAATTAAAAATTAAAAATTAAAAATCGCCATCGTGATATGTACCCGTTCAAATAGTCAATATGTTAATAAACCACGAAAATAAAGAGGGTCACCGGTAGCCGCTGTAGCCAGGCGGCGCAAGATCGGGCTTGTGGACATCATTACGTCAGACCTATGTCCAGCAGTGAACGTCCATCGGTTGAAGCGACGACGACGACTACTAAGATCTTCTCGCTTGAGAGTGAAAGATGTTGGGCGAGAGTTACCCTCTTCTATCTCTAAAGAGAGGGAGATGGAGTAGCCTTTTCTTCATTACTGAAATGTTAGCGTTTAACTGTAACCCCATCCGATGGTAACTGATGACAACATACTCATATGGAAGCTCATTTACCTGCTATTTTTTTCTTGGTAGCACGTCATTGCTAGTTGAGTGGTAACTGGCTAAGATCGAAGCCTACCACCAGTGTGAGATTCAGTCGTATTAGAAAATGTAACTTCCTAAATTTGTACTGGGGACCCAGGACCTCTGTTGCAGCGGAAAATCTTCGCCTTACTAATGTGGCACAATCTTTGGCCCAATAATGAAGATTTCAAAGGTTATAAATGTATACGGACAAACAATTTTGGTGTTTCTTATTTATACATCGCAGAATTCAACATATGCTTAAACTTACATACACCTGACATATCGCAAATAACAGTAAATAATTAATACGTGCTTTTCATCCGCTTTGATAACTGGTGAATCAGCTCTAATGACAAAGAAGTGTGTTGTCTTATCAACACCATGTATCTTAGTATAAAAGGCTTCTGTCATATTCCATAATGAATTCTCAGTCAAATATGGAGCTGGGTAACGTGCTGGTGCTGGTTTCCACCGTATTGGTTTGCCAGGTAACATTTTTTGCTACGTTAAAGCAAGTCCAATAAGAATAAATATACATGTATTTTTATACCGTTAAAAATTGCATAGATTTTTCACTTGCATCAAAAATCAAAAAAGAAATTAACAATAAAAATAAAGATTGTAAATTACTTTTTGTATTTCAGCAAGAATTAGTGCAAGCCAGTACGTGCAGTGGCAAAACTACTGTAATAGAAATAAGGATACCACAACGAACCGATGTTTCAGTCAAATACCCGAATCAAGTTGAGCCAGTTCAATTTGTACCATATCCCAACGTCCAAAATGGAAATAACCAATGTTTCCAATGTAAAAGTGGATCATGTCAAACGTGTATGAATGTAAACCCCAACCCTCCAATAAGTGCACCATCTGGCCCTAGAACTAATATTATAATAGATGTATGTGGTAGAAAGTCAGGCTGCTCAGGTAACAACAACAATGGCAACGGAAATAATAATGGCAACGGGAACAATAATGGCAATGGAAACAATAATGGCAACGGAAACAACAATGGTAACGGAAATAACGGTAACGGTAAAGGACGCGGGCATGGTCACGGTCACGGTAAACATGGTCATGGCAAACACGGCCATGGTCATAACCAAGGACATGGCAAAAATCAAGGTGGACAAACCCAGAATCAATCATCTAATTATGGACAAGGACAGGACACTTTAGTAGTTGTACAAGACGAAACTTCGGCTTCTAGTTTAAGTCAATCTAATTCCCAAGGGAACGGAGGTTCTTCCGCTTCATCGTCATCTTCATCATCCAGCTCCAACACTGATATGATTGCTGATTTAATTCAAGGTGGATCATCAAGCTCCCAGGATATTTTAGTGCAAGACAATTCACAATCGTCCGCAGGATCATCTGCTAGTGCCAATGCCTCTTCGGTTCAACAGGTGACAGTCCAACAAAGCCCGTCCCAATCTTCAACCCTGGGGCCATCAACTCACACCTCAAATGTTACAGAAAGCCAACCTGCCTCATCCTATTCAACAGAAATCCCTTCACTACAAACCTCGCTTGGAGAATTTAAACAATTCGTCCCATCGGCAGCCAAGCTACAAAAAGTTGAAAAAGCCCTCATGGGGAGCACCAGCGCAATCCCAGGTCAGTTCACAGGATCACCCCAAGAAACAAACATCTCAGTATCATCCCCCCAATCGCCATCAACACCGACATCATCAACACCGCAGTCATCATCGACATCTACACCGGTCACGGTCTCACCGTCGACACCGAACTTAACTGGACTTTCAAGTTTAGGGTCTTTGGCTTCAATATGATGAACTGCTGAAGCATCGAACGGCGGATTTTTTAAAGCATCTACTGTAACTCAATAATATATAATAACTGCACTTTAGTTTCTATTTTATTTGAATCAAACTGATTTCTTTGATTCCAGTAGGCTTTTCAAATACTTTTGAATCGTCATTTTACCTCCTAATGATGACAATATTCGAGGACGACTAAGAATCTGAAATTAAGTTGGGTGTCACTTTATATTTTCGTCACCATTACTCCCATGACATCTCCATTATCGTCACAAATAGTAGCACGATTCTTGTAATAAATATCATAAATTTATTATTTAATAAAGTTATTAAATTGACTGTATATTTCTATTATTTAATTATGTTAACAGTACATTGATGATGTTCAGTAGATTACAGCTAATAAAAGAACCTGTTGTAATTGGGACGATAAAACATGGATGGATGGATTCTTCTCAGAATAAGTTCCTTCGTGTTCAACATAGGTTCCTGTATATTAATATTTGTTAGTAAATATTACTTACGTTCTTCATTTTCGGTCGCAATTCTTCAACAGAATTAATGATGCATTTGTTTATGTTCGGGTCATTTCGCTGACACACCTTGATGTAAGGCGCTGGAAAGAAAGAAAACCACAATTAAAAACGAGATACTACCTCCGGCTCTATTTTTAACAATTTATTCTAAAATGTCCATGTTTTTAAAGAAAATTGTAGACTTTTTAAAAAATATCAACGTTTAGCTCTTTAACAGTTAATTAATAATGATTTAGTCTAATATATATAAATACAAAGGCTTGAGCTAGAAAGTGACAATAGAGCAAAGATTAAACTGATGAGAGTGGATGCAGCCGAAAAGCTAACTAATGTGACCTGCAGCATTCCCGGCATTGATATCGTCAACCACTATAGAATAGAATAGAATATACTTTATTGTACACCACAACATTATACAAATAATACATGAAACAAAACTTAGCGAGTAGTACAAATAGGCGACCTTATCGCTTATTAGCGATGTCTACCAGGCAACCTTAGGATTAGGGAGACTATTTAAAGTAGGAAGGGTAGGTGGTGTTCGTTAAAAAATATACACATAAATAAAAATAATTCTACATACTAATACATATACGTTTACATACATAAAATCCGCACAATATATAGATTATAAATCAATACATAATATACATATTAAATAAATAAAACCAAGTACAAATAGTCGTCATCACTAAAAACATAGAGAAAGGTAGTGATTCTTTACTTGTTTCTTGAATATGTCCAATGACTTAGATTCTCTTATACTCAAAGGTAACTCGTTCCATAATTTTATAGCCTGAACCGTGTAAGATTCCCCATAAAACTTTGTTTTATGCGGTATGGACCTAAGTTTCAGGTCACGAGAGGGTCTTAAACACCGTCCATCAGAATCGTAAAATTCAAATTTATTACGTAAATACTCAGGAGCACGAGGATTGAATAGCACACCGTACAGAAGGGAGACAATATGTAAATTCCGGCGAAAACGAATAGGCAACCACTTGAGCTTTGCGCGAAATTCAGACACATGGTCGTATTTGCGTAATCCAAATACGAACCGAATAGAGAGATTCTGTAATCGCTCAA